>CM065748.1:11985013-11990013 GCA_033310375.1 Conus canariensis
ATCGTCAGTCACCTGACCAAAGGTCATGTTCACAGCATGAGGCAGTCAGTATCGTCAGTCACCTGACCAAAGGGTCATGTTCACAGCATGGAGGCAGTCAGTATCGTCAGTCACCTGACCAAAGGTCATTTACACAGCATGGAGGCAGTCAGTATCGTCAGTCACTGACCAAAGGTCATGTTCACAGGGACATGGAGCAGTCAGTATCGTCAGTCACCTGACCAAAGGGTCATGTTCACAGCATGGAGGCAGTCAGTATCGTCAGTCACCTGACCAAAGGGTCATGTTCACAGAGCATGGAGGCAGTCAGTATCGTCAGTCACCTGACCAAAGGGTATGTTCAATGAGCATGGAGGCAGTCAGTATCGTCAGTCACCTGACCAAAGGGTCATGTTCACAGCATGGAGGCAGTCAGTATCGTCAGTCACCTGACCAAAGGGTCATGTTCACAGTGAGCATGGAGGCAGTCAGTATCGTCAGTCACCTACCAAGGGTCATGTGCACAGCATGGAGCAGTCAGTATCGTCAGTCACCTGACCAAAGGGTATGTCACAGCATGGAGGCAGTCAGTATCGTCAGTCACCTGACCAAAGGGTCATGTTCACAGCATGGAGCAGTCAGTATCGTCAGTCACCTGACCAAAGGTCATGTTCACAGCATGGAGGCAGTCAGTATCGTCAGTCACCTACCAAAGGGTCATGTTCACAAGCATGAGGCAGTCAGTATCGTCAGTCACTGACCAAGGGGTCATGTTCACAGGCATGGAGGCAGTCAGTATCGTCAGTCACCTGACCAAAGGTCATGTTCAAGCATGGAGGCAGTCAGTATCGTCAGTCACCTGACCAAAGGGTCATGTTCACAGAGCATGGAGGCAGTCAGTATCGTCATCACCTGACCAAAGGTCATTTACAACAGCATGGAGGCAGTCAGTATCGCAGTCACCTGACCAAAGGTCATGTTCACAGAATGGAGGCAGTCAGTATCGTCAGTCACCTGACCAAAGGGTCATGTTCACAGTGACATGGAGCAGTCAGTATCGTCAGTCACTGGACCAAAGGTCATGTTCACAGAGCATGGAGGCAGTCAGTATCGTCAGTCACCTGACAAAGGGTCATGTTCACAGATGGAGGCATGTCAGTATCGTCAGTCACCTGACCAAAGGGTCAGTTCACAGCATGGAGGCAGTCAGTATCGTCAGTCACCTGACCAAAGGTCATGTCACAGCATGGAGGCAGTCAGTATCGTCAGTCACCTGACCAAAGGGTCATGTTCACAGCATGGAGGCAGTCAGTATCGTCAGTCACCTGACAAAGGGTCATGTTCACAGTGAGCATGGAGGCAGTCAGTATCGTCAGTCACCTGACCAAAGGGTCATGTTCACAGTGAGCATGGAGGCAGTCAGTTCGTCAGTCACCTGGACCAAAGGGTCATGTTCACAGCATGGAGGCAGTCAGTATCGTCAGTCACCTGACCAAAGGGTCATGTTCACAGCATGGAGGCAGTCAGTATCGTCAGTCACCTGACCAAAGGGTCATGTTCACAGCATGGAGGCAGTCCAGTATCGTCAGTCACCTGACCAATAGGTCATGTTCACAGTGAGCATGGAGGCAGTCAGTATCGTCAGTCACCTGACCAAAGGTCATGTTCACAGCATGGAGGCAGTCAGTATCGTCAGTCACCTGACCAAAGGTCATTTCACAGGAGCATGGAGGCAGTCAGTATCGTCAGTCACCTGACCAAAGGGTCATGTTCACAGTATGGAGGCATCAGTATCGTCGTCATCACAGACCAAAGGGTCATGTTACACAGCATGGAGGCAGTCAGTATCGTCAGTCACCTGACCAAAGGGTCATGTTCACATGAGCATGGAGGCAGTCAGTATCGTCAGTCACCTGACCAAAGGGTCATGTTCACAGCATGGAGGCGTCAGTATTGTCAGTCACCTGACCAAAGGTCATGTTCACAGTGAGCATGGAGGCAGTCAGTATCGTCAGTCACCTGACCAAAGGGTCATGTCACAGCGCATGGAGGCAGTCAGTATCGTCATCACCTGACCAAAGGTCATGTTCACAGCATGGAGGCAGTCAGTATCGTCAGTCACCTGACCAAAGGGTCATGTTCACAGCATGGAGGCAGTCAGTATCGTCAGTCACCTGACCAAAGGGTCATTTCACAAGCTATGAGGTCAGTCAGTTATCGTCAGTCACCTGACCAAAGGTCATGTTCACAGTGGCATGGAGGCAGTCAGTATCGTCATCACCTGACCAAAGGTCATGTTCACAGACATGGAGGCAGTCAGTATCGTCAGTCACCTGACCAAAGGGTCATGTTCACACGACATGGAGGCAGTCAGTATCGTCAATCACCTGACCAAAGGGTCATGTTCACAGCATGAGAGCAGTCAGTATCGTCAGTCACCTGACCAAAGGTCATTTCACAGCATGGAGGCAGTCAGTTCGTCAGTCACCTGACAAAAGGGTCATGTTCCCAGTGAGCATGGAGGCAGTCATATCGTCAGTCACCTGACCAAAGGGTCATGTTCACAGTGAGCATGGAGACAGTTAGTATCGTCAGTCACCGGGACCAAAGGGTCATGTTCACAGCATGGAGGCAGTCAGTTTTTTTTTTTTTTTTTTTTTTTTTTTTTTTTTTTTTTTTTTTTTTTTTTTTTTTTTTTTTTTTTTTTTTTTTTTTTTTTTTTTTTTTTTTTCGTCAGTCACCTGACCAAGGTCATGTTCACAGCATTGGAGGCAGTCAGTATTCGTCAGTCCTCTGACCAAAGGATCATGTTCACAGTGAGTATGGAGGCAGTCAGTATCGTCAGTCACCTGACCAAAGTGTCATGTGCACAGCATGGAGGCAGTCAGTATCGTCATCACCTGACCAAAGTGTCATGTGCACAGCATGGAGGCAGTCATTATCGTCAGTCACCTGACCAAAGGTCATGTTCACAGCATGGAGGCAGTCAGTATCGTCAGTCACCGGACCAAAGGGTCATGTTCACAGCATGGAGGCAGTCAGTATCGTCAGTCACCTGACCAAAGGGTCATGTTCACAGCATGGATGCAGTCAGTATCGTCAGTCACCTGACCAAAGGGTCATGTTCACAGTGAGCATGGAGGCAGTCAGTATCGTCAGTCACCTGACCAGAGGGTCATGTTCACAGTGAGCATGGAGGCAGTCAGTATTGTCAGTCACCTGACCAGAGGGCAGTCAGTATCGTCAGTCACCTGACCAGAGGGTCATGTTCACAGTGAGCATGGAGGCAGTCAGTATCGTCAGTCACCTACCAGAGGGTCATGTTCACAGTGAGCATGGAGGCAGTCAGTATCGTCAGTCACCTGACCAAAAGGTCATGTTCACAGCATGGAGGCAGTCACTATCGTCAGTCACCTGACCAAAGGGTCATGTTCACAGTGAGCATGGAGGCAGTCAGCACACAGCTATGGAGGTCTTGGTCTAAACTCTACATTTGATTAAAACTGTTACAATACCATCAATGGCTTTGACAGAGAGAGAGAGAGAGAGAGAGAGAGAGAGAGGGGGGGGGAGGAGGGAGGGAGGGAGGAGAGAGTGGGAGAAAATGTGTGTGTGTGCACGCGCGCACACGCGCGCGCGTGCTTGCGTGTGTGAGTGTGCGTGCGTTCGTGCGTGCGTGCGTGCGTGCGCGTACTTGCAAATGCGCACGTGCTCGAATATTTGCAGCTGTGCCTGTGATCAAGAAAGAGAGAGGGAGAGAGAGAGAGAGAGAGAGAGAGAGAGGGGGGAGGCAGAGGGGGGGGGGGAGAGAACAAGCCTGCAGAGGGAGGAACGAAAATTGACAGGATACAAAGGGAGAGAGATGAGAGACACAGAGAGATAGAGAAGGAGATGAACAGACAAGCTGACACACAGAGCAACATACAGACTGACAAGGAGATGAACATACAAGTTGACACACAGAGCAACATACAGACTGACAAGATAAACATACAAGTTGACACACAGAGCAACATACAAACTGACAAGATAAACATACAAGTTGACACACAGAGCAACATACAGACTGACAAGATAAACAGACAAGCTGACACACAGAGCAACATACAGACTGACAAGGAGATAGACAGACAAGCTGACACACAGAGCAACATACAGACTGACAAGATGAACATACAAGTTGACACACAGAGCAACATACAGACTGAAAAGGAGATGAACAGACAAGCTGACACACAGAGCAACATACAGACTGACAAGATGAACATACAAGTTGACACACAGAGCAACATACAGACTGAAAAGGAGATGAACAGACAAGCTGACACACAGAGCAACATACAGACTGACAGACAGAATCTGTTCCATGCACATGCACACCAATACAAGGAACTGTACTCACACAGCACGCTGAAATGCAGAGTATTTCGGGCGATGCCTCTATCATCCTCGCTGAAATCCACCTCCCACGTTCTGGCAGGCTGACGAGTAAACGGTGTCTTTTGCATAGCATGTAGTCCCTTCTCCACCTACATTTCTCACTGTTGACGTCACGCCTTATCACACACAGGTCGTTGACAGAACCTTTCATCTGTGGGTTGTTCCCTTCAGACGTCTTAATCGCCAGACGATAGGCCCCAGGGATTCATTGCAGCTATTGACGACCTCAAAGTGTACCTCTGTCAGTGAGCTGTTGGCGTCTAGTGTCACCTCAGTGGCCGGAACTGTGATGTTAACACCTGGCACAGGGGACAGAAATGATTATCTCTTTGCATGTCCTTGCCTCTCTCTCCTCTCTCTCTCTCTCTCTCTGTCCTAGCCCCCCCCCCCCCCCTCCTCTCTCTCTCACAGGTTCTATCTACCTCTTCTTTTTCCTCTTCCCTCTCTCTCTTTGTGTGTGTGTGTGTGTGTGTGTGTGTGTGTGTGTGTGTGTGTGTGTGTGTGTGTGTGTGTGCGCGCGCGCGCGCGCGCGCGTGCCTCAGAGCTGCATGCGCGCACGCACGCGCGTGTTTGTATATATC
>CM065748.1:11997513-12005013 GCA_033310375.1 Conus canariensis
ACTGACTGGTCTTCGCTGTGTCTTTGCCATTAACCTTCCACAGGTACACTGACTGGTCTTTACTGTGTCTTTGCCATTAACCTTCCACAGGTACACTGACTGATCTTCGCTGTGTCTTTGCCATTAACCTTCCACAGGTACACTGACCGGTTTTCAGTGTCAGTGCCATTAGCCTTCCACAGATACACTGACCGGTCTTCACTCTGTCCATGCCATTAACCTTCCACAGATACACTCTGTTGGTGCCACTAACCCTTCCACAGATACACTGGCAGGTATTCACTGTATGGGTGCCATTAACCTTCCACAGATACACTGACAGGTATTCACAGTGTCAGTACGTTAACCTTCCACAGATACACTGTGTCGGTGCCATTAGCCCTTCCATAGATACACTGACTTGTCTTCACTGTGTCCGTGCCATTAATCTTCCACAGATACACTCTGTTGGTGCCATTAACCTTCCACAGATACACAGTGTCGGTGCCATTAATCTTCCACAGATACACTGACAGATCTTCACTGTGTCGGTGCCATTAGTCTTCAGCAGATACACTGACTTGTCTTCCCTGTGTCGGTGCCATTAATCTTCCACAGATACACTCTGTTGGTGCCATTAACCTTCCACAGATACACTGACAGGTCTTCACTGTGTCGGTGCCATTAACCTTCCACAGATACACAGTGTCGGTGCCATTAATCTTCCACAGATACACTCTGTTGGTGCCATTAACCCTTCCACAGATACACTGACAGGTCTTCACTGTGTCGGTGCCATTAACCTTCCACAGATACAGTGTCGGTGCCATTAATCTTCCACAGATACACTCTGTTGGTGCCATTAACCCTTCCACAGATACACTGACAGGTCTTCACTGTGTCGGTGCCATTAACCTTCCACAGATACACTCTGTTGATGCCATTAACCCTTTCACAGATACACTGACAGGTCTTCATTGTGTCGGTGCCATTAACCCTTCCACAGATACATTCTGTTGGTGCCATTAACCCTTCCACAGACACACTGAGAGGTCTTCACTGTGTAGGGAGAAGATAGAGGTGGACGGGGTCAGGAGGTGGGTGAGGAGGATGGGTGTGATGGAGAGGAAAGGGAATAGAAGTGGGGTCAAGTCGGGGTGGGGTTGGGGGGGGGGGGGGGGGTCGAGGAGACCCCACAAAGCAACAACCTAAAAGTCAGGGAGGTTGTGGGATCCAGCTGAAACATGGAAACGTACTAAAAGAGCTTGAGAGACCAACGGACTGACCATGGGGAGTGGGAGTACCGTGTGTCCATAATCCACCACACACCCACAGGCGCCGCACTTTGTTAATGAGTGTCATTAACTTCATACATGCCAGTTTACACGCTGGGCTCGAGGCGCTTGGTGGTCTGTACACGAACTGACCCGACACAGGGGCCAGAATAGCTCAGTGGTAGAGCACCGGACTCGTAATCTTGGTGATCCTGTGGTTGCTGGTTCGATTCTCCGCCGGGCCGTTTCAGTACAGGGGGATTTTTCCCTCGGAGTTAACATTGGTTCGGACTCTTATTTCCCATACAGTGCTTCGAATGAGACTATAAACCGAGGTTCCGTGTGTGAACGCACGCATAACATCTTGCACACACGTAAAATTCCATTAACAACTTTCGGAAGAGAAGGCCAGTTTAGTCGTTGGTATGGATGATACGTTACACATAGCATGCACCCTGCGTGAGAAATGGAAAGAATGAAGGAAGTAAGGAAACGGAGTGAACTGAGTGAACGATATTGACTGGATGACACGGAAACGACTGAATAAAGCGCCAGCTGGCAGCTCTTCAGTTGGCACTACCCAGGTAGGCAGCCCGTTGAGTAAACGAGTGTGGATTGTAAAGCACTTAGAGCTTGGTCTCTAGCCGAGGATAGGCGCTATAAAGGTATTCATCATCATCATCATCATCATCATCATCATCATAACACAAACACTGTCATAAATAAATCGTTCAAGGCACAATCTTCAAACATTGATTAAGTTTCTCTGAAAAGTACACGTTTCTGAAGAAAAAAAAACTACTTTGATTTTTACAATGTTTTGAAATTTCGACTTTATTACATTTCAAAATCTACGTATGCTTGTACAAATGTACGGGGGATTTCCCGTATCTATGAGCGTCGTTCCGGCAATACGGTGTCATCCCTGACATGGCCCAGGGCAGTGGGCAAAGCTCTCGACGAGGTGACGTGGCAGGCAGGATCTGGCTGAAGCCAGGGACAGTGAGATCATTCAGCCAGCCGTCTGCACTCTGTGGGACCGGACACACACACACTCACACACACACACACACACACACACACACACACACACACACACACACGCACACACACACACACACACACACACACACACACACACACACACGCACGCACACACACACACACACACACACACACACACACACACGCACACACACACACACACACACACACACACACACACACACCCGCGCGCGCGCCACACACACACACACACACACACACACACACACACACACAAACACCCGCGCGCGCGCGCGCACACACACACACCCCACACGCGCGCGCGCGCGCGCGCGCGCACACACACAGAGAGCACACACAGAGAGCACACACACACACACACACACACACACACACACACGCACACAAGAGCACACACACACACACACACAACACACACACACACACACACACACACACACACACAACACACACACACACACACACACATACACAAACATAAGCGCGCGCGCGCGAGCGGCCACGTGCTGTGTGCACTCACTGCACGGGAAGGGACCCGCAGCAACCAGGAAGCGCACACTGCGCAGGGACGACTACTGCCATGCACCTGACGCAGACAGCAACAAACCAGCAGACCCACAGATTACCAAGCAGACCGGTGGCCGCGCTAGAGCGACACGCTCTTCCCGCGGAGAGCGGCCCGACCTTCACACAGAGACCTGTCGTCATGGTCATGTTCTTCCACACGACACGATACAAAAGTTACAATAAAGCACAGTGAGATGCAAAGCATCACGTTTTCATGCAATATACATTACAATGCAGTTAAATAAACGCAATGCAATGGAATACAATGCAACACAGAACAGTGTAATACAATGCAATTCAATGCAATATACATTACAATGCAATTCAATAAACACAATGCAATGGAATACAGTGTAAAAAAAAACAAACAATACAGTATGGTACAATTCAACACAGGACATTAATGCAATACAATGCAATACAATACAGTACAACATGCAACACAATTCAATACGACATAATGCAATGCACTGCAGTGCAATGCAATAGAGTACGATCTACAAAACAACACAATTCAATACAACACAACGCAGTGCAATGCAATACAATACAACACAATGTAGTGCAATGCAATGCAATACAACACAATGTAGTGCAATGCAATACAATACAACACAATGTAGTGCAATGCAATGCAACACAATGTAGTGCAGTGCAATGCAATGCAATACAACACAATGTAGTGCAATGCAATACAATACAGCACAATGTAGTGCAATGCAATGCAATACAACACCACACTATGCAATGCAATACAACACAATGTAGTGCAATGCAATGCAATACAACACAATGCAATGCAAAACAATATAACACAATGTAGCGCAATGCAATACAACACAATGTAGTGCAATGCAATGCAATACAACACAATGCAATGCAAAACAATATAACACAATGTAGCGCAATGCAATACAATATCATGTAGTGCAATGCAATGCAATACAACACAATGTACAACGCTATTCAATACGACATAATGCGATGCAATGCAATGCAATACAATGCGTTACAATATACAATACCATACAACACAATGCAGTACAGTACGGTACACTATACAATACAGTTCAATACATCATAATGCGATTCGATACCACGCAATACAGTACGGTACAATATACAGTACAGTTCAGTACAACACAATGCGATTCAATACCACGCAATACAATACGGTACAATATGCAATACAATTCAGTACAACACAATGCGATTCAATACCACACAATACAATACGGTACAATATACAACACAATTCAATACAACATAATGCAATTGGATACCACACAATACAATACGGTACAATATACAATACAATTCAATACAACATAATGCGATTCAATACCACGCAATGCAATACGGTACAATATACAATGCAATACAACGTAACACAATATAAGCTGTGGCCGACGTTTACTCTTTGGCTTCCCAGACTGCGGTTCAGCTGATTCAAACCACTCGTTCAAGAGGCGCTGTTGTGCATTCAGAGCTTTAGGAATAATGACTGGAATACGTATTGAGAACGGGAAAGGGGGGGGGGGGGGGGGGGGGGGGGGAGGAGGAGGAGGGGCGGTATTGAATGGTGAGATTAACGTCGTAGTCTCTGAAATACACTTTTCCACTTACTAGAGTCCGCAGGGGAGCGATGGATAGAATGGCCATGGTCACTGCAGGCTAGTTATAGAGTTGTGATGGATAGAATGGCCATGGTCACTGCAGGCTAGTTATAGAGTTGTGATGGATAGAATGGCCATGGTCACTGCAGGCTAGTTATAGAGTTGTGATGGATAGAATGGCCATGGCCACTGCAGGCTAATTATAGACTGGTGGTGAATAGAATGGCCATGGTCACTGCAGGCTAGTTATAGAGCTGTGATTGATAGAATGGCCATGGTCACTGCAGGCTAGATATTGAGTTATGATGGATAGAATGGCCATGGTCACTGCAGGCTAGTTATAGACGGGTGATGAATAGAATGGCCATGGTCACAGCACGCTAGTTATAGAGCTGTGATTGATTGAATGGCCATGGTCACTGCAGGCTAGTTATAGAGTTATGATGGATAGAATGGCCATGGTCACTGCAGGCAAGTTATAGACTGGTGATGGATAGAATGGCCATGGCCATTGCAGGCTAGTTATAGACTGGTGATGGATAGAATGGCCATGGTCACTGCAGGCTAGTTATAGACTGGTGGTGAATAGAATGGCCATGGTCACTGCAGGCTAGTTATAGACTGGTGATGGATAAAATGGCCATGGCCACTGCAGGCTAGTTCTAGAGTTATGATGGATAGAATGGCCATGGCCACTGCAGGCTAATTATAGACTGGTGATGGAAAGGATGGCCATGGCCACTGCAGGCTAGTAATAGACTGGTGATGGATAGAATGGCCATGGCCACTGCAGGCTAAATATAGACTGGTGATGGATAGAATGGCCATGGTCTCTGCAGTTTAGTTATAGACTGGTGATGGATAGAATGGCCATGGCCACTGCAGGCTAGTTATAGAGTTATGATGGATAGAATGGCCATGGCCACTGCAGGCTAGTTATAGACTGGTGATGGATAGAGTGGCCATGGTCACTGCAGGCTAGTTACAGACTGGTGATGGATAGAATGGCCATGGCCACTGCAGGCTAGTTATAGACTGGTGATGGATAGAATGGCCGTGACCACTGCGGGCTAAGTATAGACTGGTGATGGATAGAATGGCCGTGTCCACTGCAGGCTAATTATAGACTGGTGATGGATAGAATGGCCGTGGCCACTGCGGGCTAAGTATAGACTGGTGATGGATAGAATGGCCATGGCCACTGCAGGCTAGTTATAGGCTGGGGATGAATAGAATGGCCATATGGCCACTGCATGCTAATTATAGACTTGTCGTGATGAATAAAATGACATGGCGAATTATAGACATGTCGTCGTGGATGGAATGGCCATGGCCACGGCAGGCTAATTATAGACATGTCGTCGTGGATGGAATGGCCATGGCCACTGCAGGCGAATTATAGACTTGTGGTGGATAGAATGGCCATGGCCACTGCAGGCGAATTATAGACATGTCGTCGTGGATGGAATGGCCATGGCCACGTCAGGCTAATTACAGACTTCTTAGCATATTTCTGTCTGGGCGACAACACACGCTAATCATAGTCTGTCAGTCCATTCCTGGTTGATGACAACACGTGCTAATTATACACTCGTCAGTACATTTCTGTGTGAAAGACAACACATGTTGATTATGCACTCGTCAATCCATTTCTGTGTGGGTGATAACATGTGCTAGTTATAGACCTGTCAGTAAATTTCTGTGTGGGTTAATAACACGTGCTAACTATAGACCTGTCAGTACATTTCTGAGGGGTGATAGCACGTGTTAGTTATAGACCTGTCAATACATTTCTGTGGGGTGCTAATTGTAGACCTGTCAGTATAATTATTTGTGTGAAGGTGTTTACACGTGCTAATTGTAGACCTGGCAGTACATTTATGTGTGTCTTCATAGCACGTGCTAATTATAGACATGTCAGTATTTTTTTTGTGGGTGAGAACACGTGCTAATCACAGACCTGTACGCACATATCTGTGTGGGTGAGAACACGTGCTAATTATAGACCTGTCCGCACATATCTGTGTGGGTGAGAACACGTGCTAATCATAGACCTGTCCGTACATATGTGTGAGCGAGAACACATGCTAATTATAGACCTGTCCGTACATATCTGTGTGGGTGAGAACACGTACTAATTACAGACCTGTCAGTACATTTCTGTGTGTCTTAATAGCGCGTGCTAATTACAGACCTGTCAGTATATTTCTGTGTGCCTTAATAGCACGTGCTAATTATAGACCTGTCAGTACATTTCTGTGTGTTTTAATAGCACGTGCTAATTATAGACATGTCCACACATATCTGTGTGGATGACAACACGTGCTAATTATAGACCTGTCAGTACATTTCTGTGTGTTTTAATAGCACGTGCTAATTATAGACCTGTCAGTACATTTCTGTGTGTCTTAATAGCACGTTCTAATTATAGACCTGTCAGTATATTTCTGTGTGTCTTAATAGAACGTTCTAATCATAGACCTGTCAGTACATTTCTGTGTGTCTTAATAGCACGTGCTAATCATAGACCTGTCAGTACATTTCTGTGTGTCTTAATAGCACGTGATAATTATAGACCTGTCAGTATATTTCTGTGTGTCTTAATAGCACGTGCTAATTATAGACATGTCCGTACATATCTGTGTGGGTGAGAACACGTGCTAATTATAGACCTGTCAGTACATTTCTGTGTGTCTTAATAGCACGTGCTAATCATAGACCTGTCAGTATATTTCTGTGTGTCTTAATAGCATGTGCTAATTATACACCTGTCAGTACATTTCTGTGTGTCTTAATAGCACGTGCTAATTATAGACCTGTCCGTACATATCTGTGTGGGTGAGAACACGTGCTAATTATAGACCTGTCAGTATATTTCTGTGTGTCTTAATAACTCGTGTTAATTATAGACCTGTCAGTACATTTCTGTGTGTCTTAATAGCACGTGCTAATTATAGACCTGTCAGTATATTTCTGTGTGTTTTAATAGCACGTGCTAATTATAGACCTGTCAGTATATTTCTGTGTGTCTTAATGGC
>CM065748.1:12015013-12022513 GCA_033310375.1 Conus canariensis
ACAGTGAAATCTTCTTCGCTGGAGCAGAGTCTGTGTAGGCAAAGGAATGAATAATATGGAATGCTGTCTTTAGTGGATTGGTGGTGGGAAGATGTGAAGTCCAGGTATGAGTGCGCATCAGTGGATTTATAGAAGACTGAGGTTTTAAGCAGTCCATCTTTGAGGGAGATAGTGATGTCCAGGAAATTGATTAACTGTGAAATGGTGTAGGGCAATTGGATGGATGGATGGAAGATCTGAGCACACACTTTCTTTCTCTCTCTCTCTCTGTCTCTCTCTCTCTCTTTTTTTCTTTTTTAATAAACAGAAATGCTGGCTCTTTTGTCGTTCATCATTCCCATCCCTTTCTGGTCACTGCTATTTTTGCTAATGTTGCTGCACTTATCATAACTACTGTCATTATTATCCTCATTCAACAGTACTGTCTGCTCTTTGGGCATTTCAATTCCTTTCCACCTAATATTTTTATCACCAATATTACTTAAATACCTTTATTGCTATCATTACTATCATCATCATATCACTATTATCATTACTGTCTTCATCATCACCATCATTACAACAATACTGATGTCATTGTTGTATATTATTACTGTCACTATCATTTTTACCACTATATTTATAATCATTGTGTTCTATTATCACTAATACCATTGCCAACATTAACTGTAGAATTAACAGTAGTACTACTAAGATGCAATAACTTATTTAAAAAAAAAAAAAGAAAAAAAGGAGAGAGAGTAATATTGTGTATCTAGGTGTTAGTATGTTGCCCCCCCTCCCCCCACGTTAGTTTGTAAACCTTCTTCCCTCCGCCATCAACACCCTAAAGTAGTATGCACCTATCCACCACTGCAATATCAGCCCACAATATCCTCCACCAACACACACATACCACCATATTTATCTCACACACAACTTACAGCTATCTTCTTTTCCCCACTCGCTACACTCTCTCTATTTGTCACATCAGTCTATTGTTTATTCAGATACTTGTGCACTCCCCTTTCTTCTTCTGGTTTTCTTTTAATTTCATACACTATTTCCTCTACAAGAGCTTCTCTTCCCTATCCCCTCTTTCTTGTGCATATGTGTGTGTAGGTGTTTGTAACTATACGGAAAACACACACCACACACACACACACACACACACACACACACACACACACACTTCCTTTTTCTCTCTCTCTCTCTCTCTCTCTCTCTCTCTCTCTCTCTCTCTCTCTTTTCACCTAACCCTCTCCCTTTCCTCTGCTCCAATACTACTGTTTACTTTTCACTCTTTGATCATTCCTATTCCTTTTCACCTTCTGTTAATATTATTAACATGACAATATTTATCCTCACCACCTCCCTGCTCCAGTAGCACTATTAACTTTTACTCATTGACCATCTCCATTTCTTTCCACCTACTAGTACCGGTACTAATATTACTTTTATTATCATTGCTCTCAGTAGCACTGTCATCACATCATGATCAGCACAATCATCATCACCCTCATTAAAAAGAAAAATAGATAAATAACATGAAATAAAACAAAATTAACAAAATAAAACCACCTTCCTAACTAACTGTTAGTGTTACAATTGTTATATTTACTACTTATACTATCATCAATATAATCATCATTCTTTACAATATTTCTGACATTCCAGCTTACCATTTTTCCAGCTTCCTTCACCATCACTATCATTACTACATGGTTACAATCACAATTATCATCAAAACTATTGATATACATATCATAATTATTGATATACCTATCACTAGTATCGGGTTCCATTCTTCCCATAATTTATACCTTCCATCTCCTCTTTGTTCTTCCTGTCCTCCCCTCCCCCTCCTCACCTTGGTTTTTGTTTGTTTGTTTGTTTGTTTTCCCCTTTGTATTAGTACCATTATTATCATTACTATTATTAATATCATTATTCTTTATTTCATTTATTCTATTATCACTATCATTATTATTACTATTATCATTATCTTTAACAAATTTTATTATTGCTATTTATATATATATATATATATATATATATATATATATATATATATATATAGCGAATATAACTGTTCAGCATTATATATATATATATATATATATATATATATATAGCGAATATAACTGTTCAGCATTAGATATATATATATATATATATTTTATAATATATTTTTGTATCATGCTTTTATTATCAGTGCCATTATTACCATTACCTTCACTATAGTTAGCATTATCATCATTAATACGATTGTTAGTCTTGATATTGCCATCACTACCATTAACATAACCATCGCTCATCGCCACGGCAACCATGCCATTTAAGAATCCTCTAACCCACTCTCCTTTCTCCCATACTACAACTGCTATTGCCATATTATCACCAAAAGTGGTAGTAATCCTGTCTTTTTCATTATTTTGATCATCATCATTACCATTATTAGTATTCCCATCAGTAATATAATTATCATTATTACTACCTTGACTCACACATTACCTCCCTTCTGACAGCCTCATTTTCATTCAAAGCCTCTCTTACGCTGAAGTGATTGAAGATAAGTGATTGCTCGTTCATTTTCGTTGTCCTAATTGTTTTGTATGTTGCCTTAAAAAAAGACCAAAAGGTTGAAACGCGTCGTGTTTTGTCTTGTGATTCTTTTGTCCACTTTTTTTTTGCGCTTCGCTAACATTTATTATTAAGATTTGTTTAGATTTCCACCTGCAGTCGTCTCGCTTTGCAACTAGATCTAACATGGTGTTAGCAGTTTTGATGCACAGTTCGTATCAACGGCACCTATGTTGCTTACTAGCTTTTAAAGATGCCATTTGGGAATACAGCTCCAGTTATCATCTGTTGCTTTGAATAATCTACCAGTCCACTGTAAACAGAATTTTCTTGCATCCTAAAATTGTTGACCATCTTGACTTCCCCTTGGCTAATGTCGACTTGCATTATTTTCCATTTTATCTTCTCAAGCACTTTTTTTTTTAAATTGGAACTCCATCATATAGATTCATATAGGGTTCTGTTTATTGTAGTAAAAGCCTACAGCATTACAAATATAAACTGACTGAACATAAAGCATTTTATAATAGGAATTTTCTCATAAATTCCTAAATCTCTCTTGCTCCATGTTTTGACTTATTTCTTAAGTGTTCCAATTCTTTTTGACCAGTATTCTTCTAATTCTATGCTTGTTTTAGCCTGGTTATTTCTAAAATATATCGCTAAAATTTTGATTTTTGTGTGTGCTGTCATTGTAAACGGCAGACTGTTTTCCTACCTCTGTATCCCTTGTCTCATGGCTTTTTCTGTGTGTATATTTAATTTCAGACCAGAAAAAAGATGTAATGTAATGTGTCACGTGCTTTTATCATATCATCCCTGCTGTTTAGAAACAATGTTGTATCGTCTGCTTACTGTTTTATTTTGAACTTCAACAGTTCATTATTAGAATCTGGACGAACAGTTCCTGAAATGTTACTATTTCGAATCTTTACTGTGAGAACTTTAGCAGTTAGAATGAAAACCAGAAGTGAGAAGGGACAGCCCTGCCTCATTCTACGGTTTTCAGGGAACGGTTCCGGGGGGCCGGAATAGCTCAGTTGGTAGAACGCCGGACTCGTGATCCTGGGGTTGCAGGTTCGAATTTTGGTACAGGGGGATTTTTCCCTGAGAGTTAACATTGGTTCTGACTCCATTTCCCATAGATACAGTCCTTTGAATGAGACTATAAACCGAGGTTCTGTGTGTGAACACACGCACAACATCTTGCACACACATAAAATCCCATCACCAACTTTCGGAAGAGAAGGCCAGTTTGGCCGTTGGTATGGATGACACCTTACACATAGCATGCACCTTCCCCGAAGATGGAGTATGGCTGCCTTAATGGCAGGATAAAAAACAGTCATACATACAAAACTCCACTGCCTGTCTATACAGGCAATGTCTGCATGAGTATCAGCCTGCTTACGCAGAAAGAAAGAAAAAAGGGAACAATTCTGAGGTTCAGTCTCAATGATTTATGCTGATTTCTTCATCATGATGATGATGATGATGATGATGATGATGATGATGATGATGATGATGATGATGATATATCATCATCATCATCATCATCATCATCATCATCACTATCATCATCATCAACAACATCATCTACATCAACATCATCATCATTAGGCCAGTTGTTACTATTGTTATTAATGATATTGTTATTGTTGTCATTGATGCTGTTATCATCACTGCTACTACTGCTGCTGCTACTAGTACTACTTACTATTTCTATCATTATTATTAGCACTACTTTTTCATCAGCATTTGTATTGCATTCAGTCTTCATCATCATCATCATTGTCGTCGCAGTTGTCGTTGTTGTTGTTACTGATCAATAATAACTATGTCATCTTTTTAACATTCCTTTCCCACAAATAATCAAAGACACACACAACACACACACACACAGTCACACACACAAACGGGCGCGCACACATAGGTGCGCACATACACACAAACAGGTGCGTGCACACATAGGTGCGCGCGCGCGCACACACACACACAATGTGTCATTATTGTTATATATCTGACATGCTTGCTAGTAGGCCCCTTCATGACATTAGTACTATTCTATAGAATCTAGATCCCATAAGTTGGTACATTATTTAGGACTCCTAAATTACTTTTCCCACAAACACTAATTCTACTCGTACATATACACCCTCATCCACAAATTACTCAACTCCCCACCCCTACCACTGCTCCGCACACACACACACACACACACACACACACACACACTTTCCCACTCCCCGCCATCCCCACCTCCTTTGATTTTTTTCTCTTTTTTTTCACTTCCGTCTAATATCACCAATGCTGGAAAGACGTTAAACTGAAGAAAATACGCACACATATATACAAAGATCTGTGTTCGCGGGCGCGCGCTCGCACGCTCGCGGGCGCGCGCGCGCGCGCGCGCACGCACACACACACACACACACACAATGATAACAGTGGCGCAGACTGTGTAAGGTCGGTTACCAACCCTCTGGCCAACGTTTCAGGCAAATACGCAGATCAGACATTTGCAAAGTCGTGTCCATGAGACCCTCTTCTTAAATCCTCACATCATAGTCATTAATTCATTCATCCATCAACTGTGGATCGTGCGCAGTGTGGTCTCAAAATGAATTTTAGCAGATGTGGTATTGCGTTTAGAGACTAGTCTGCACCCACTGACGCCTGGAAGAAACTGAAACTGAAACTTTGAGCCTGTCCCAGTTGTTGGCCACATGCCACCGCTACGATATAACACCAAATCGCTATTATAACCCAGGGAAGCGTTTAGAGGCGTAGCATAAATCTGGACCATAAATTGATAGTAAACTGAAAACAGATTAAATGAACAAATCCCATCAATCACTGCACTTATTTTGGAGGGACGCCTTCCATGATCTAGAAATATATGAGCAAACCCGTACCTGATGTCGCATTGCAGGCATTCACGCACACCCGTGACCCTATCTTTGCGCCTGTGATATCCTTTCATTTTATTGCCTACTTGAAACCTTGATGGGCACGTTAAAGAAAAGAAGGAAAATCAGCTTCCACATTCCATCCGCACAAAAATTCTCATTAGTCTAGTTGTACCTGTCTATCAATATTCGACTCCCTCAGCGCGGCCTTGGCACGTCATTTTTCTTTCTTTCTTTTCTTATTTTTTTTTATTTTTTATACGTGTGTGTGTGTGTGTGTGTGTGCAGCCTGTCGCGGTCAACCTGCCTCATCGTCTCGCCTCGCACGAGTGGGCTATAAATACATCGTCTCTGGCACACATTCCGAGTAATCACAAGGAAAAAAGCTGGTAAGTTCGAGGGCTGGACGTTTTGATGATTAGTCTGATGAACTGCAGTTTATTTTATTTCTTAAAATCGTATTACAGCACCGAACGACCAGAAACAGGACTGCATTGCTCATCAGTCATCACTCCAGCCTCTTGTTACTGTGACTCAGCCACAGGCGGTGACTGGATGTTGTGTCGGTGTTGGTGCAGGTCTACTGAAGGGCGGTCTGATGGTGACTTCCTGTCTCTTTCTGGTCCACCTGTCTTTGGTTTCATTTTAGTGTATCCCATAAATGTAGCGGCAAAATGCAATGTTTGCTTATTGTTTTCAGTTGATCTGATGCAATGTTCCATCAAATTAAAACTGGATTGCAATGTATGCTAAATGCATTGATTCTGAGCGAGAACCGTTTCTGGTAAGGCGTTTAGCTTGGCAAAACGGGATGTGTTTTAACACGTCATCAGACCATTTCATTATGTACGTGCCATGGCACTCCGCAAATGTTACATTGTCAAACAACATCTGAACAATTACATTGTTTGTCTTAAAGCTTTCATGATATTGCAGACTGATTTTCTTCAATCATTTCATTTAGAGAAAAAAAAAATTGACCATTTGGCAAGCTGTATTTGTTCGGCTCATAAAAACAACAACAAAAAAACCACCTTCCTGTTTGTCAAACCTCGATTTAGTAGTTATTCACTAAGTGAACAGACAGACCAGGATGTCTGACAAGATGCTTTGTTTATAGTAAATATCGCCTATTATTTCAGCAACATTTCAAAATGCATGAAAATTGTTCTTTGGATAATGGTTAGAGCAGGCCGAAAATGTACTTTAAAACAGAAAATAAACCCAGTTTGAATCATGTAACCCTTTCCATCGAGCACTCAACACTTAGTTGGGCACTCATGGTAACTTGCACATGACCAGGGGTTGTGTGCCAGGGTCTTGGTTTGAATCACACATGTAAAGCCTTCTTCCATGATAAGTACTGTACGGGGAAAATACTTTGAGGCGTTTTGAGTGTGGAAATTTTGAACGATCTATGACTTTTGACAGTTTTTTTCTCCTTCCAATGTGCCAGTAAAGTGCATTACTGTGAAACAAGTGCTAGATGAAGTCTCAGTGGACGATGTTTGGAAATAACTAAAAACTAGGACAATATAATAAAATTGACATGTGCAGAAAATGTCTTTGACTACAACACCACTAAAACTTTATATGCATTTTATGTGATAATGCAGCCTGTTGTAATTATGAAGTGGTGAAGGATCTTTTTAGCCCTTAGTTATTGAGGAATCATGCATCACTTGATAAGTAAAAGATGGAAAAACATTGTAATATGCTGAGGATATATTGTATTTCTTTAGCTGTGTGCCCTGTTATTATGAAATCCAAAGTTGTAACAGTTTGAGAAAGACAGCTACGAAATTCCAACTGAGCAGTTGCACAGCCAGTTCCTTGGTTAGGTATGAAGGTGTTAGATTTTGCATGAACTAGTATTCAATGCCGTGATGGCTGTGTTGTCCATGCGTACTTACATCCTGGTTGGTTCATTTGGGTATAAAGACATTTTGTATCACTATACCAACTCAAGTGCAAGGAGTGCAGATTTTTAGTTACCAGGAAACTGATGGTATAAATTCTAGAGCAGTTA
>CM065748.1:12027513-12052513 GCA_033310375.1 Conus canariensis
CGAGAACAACAACAGCATTAATCAAATGTAAACATATACCCATCCCCTCCTTCTCACACCTTAAACCCCTTCCCCCATACCAAAGGTTAAAACTCAATCTCCACCCCAATTATACATTTCATTTTTTTTTTCGATAATCACTTCTAGTGAACAGACATTAAAGGGAAGAACATACACACCCTCGCTCATACTCACATGCACTTGCTTACAAACACCAAGGATGAGATACCGCAAAAAGAAAATGTCCATGTGGTAGTATTACTCAAGAACAAGGGTTGTCAGTTAGTACTCCCTTTTCCTTGCATTCAACAAAGGAAAATATACTGTATCATTAACCCTCTTCAATATGCACTTACTTAAGCTTAGTTACGCCGAAAACCATCGGCAAGGTAAGTAACTCCATAATTTGAACATGGTTACCCAATTTAAAAATTAATTCAAAAGAGAGGAAAGGAAATAGTGGAATGAAAATAATTTTAAAAATTCCTACGAATATATATGTTGCTATATCATAAGTTTGAAGAATGTCACATGAGCCATTTACTCGGGGGGGGGGGGGGGGGGGGGGGGGGAAATCTTCTTCAGAACTTTCTTCCGAATCGTCGTTTATCATACCTTGAACCTCATCCCAGTCGAAATCTAGGTCACTCTAAGCTTCATTACCCAGCACTTTCACTAAGTCTTATGCCGTAAATCCTACAAATCACAGTATCTTCATCACTAAATCTCATTATAGAATGGCAGAAATCAAGGTTAGCCATGGTGAAAAACAGCATTTTGACCACAAAACTTAAAAAATTCATAACTCGAGAACTACGGCACGAATCGACTCGCGGTTTTTTGCAAACGGAAGTAAATGGCCACAGGAAGAAGGAAGTCATGTTCTCGCGAGACTTCCTTTTCTACGAGAAACATGGCGGCGCCCATTGTTGCCACGTGTTTTACCGGGCGCTGGCAGGCGCTCAGCCTTTTGGCTGTGTGATTTCCGGTTGGGCGCTAGCGGGCGCTCGCTTGTCAAGAGGGTTAAAGTCTGTCGTCTTAATGACCTGAAGCACCCAAAGAGATGTGGGGACCATTTCCATTTTCTGCTCATGGATCTCTGTCATGACCCTAATTAATTCACTGACCAGTGGATATGTGCACATGACTGTCATGACCTTAATTGGTTAACTGACCAATAGATATGTGCACATGACTCTGTCGTGACCTTAATTCATTAACTGACTAGTGGATATGTGCACGTGACTGTCGTGACTGTAATTCATTAACTGACCAATAGATATGTGCACATGACTCTGTCATGACCTTAGTTCATTAACTGACCAATAGATTTGTGCACATGATTCTATCATGACCTTAATTCCTTAACTGACCAATAGATATGTGCATAATTATGACTGTGTCATGACCTTAATTCATTCACTGACCAAAAGATGTGTGTACACATTGCCATTTATTATAAACATTTCCTCCAGCAACCATTCTAGAATAGCACACCATGTAAAAGTGATGGCTAGAATTACCACTAAGCAGAAACTATAGTTTGCTACAAAAGTACACAGTCGCTCAGATCACACACATACACATTCATGACACCATAATTGTAACAACACCCAAACCAACATTTCAGTAATATGCATACATAACAAACAATAGAAAAGTTAGGCAGCTGAGTAGAGGGAAAAGGAGGGGGAAGAGAGGTGAAGGGAGAGGCTGAGTGTGAAACGTACATGCAGGCAGGAGCCACCAAGCCTGACCCAGGTCTTCCTACTTGGGGCTCAGTCAGAGCAAACAACAAGGAAACTGATGTCTTGCATAGCTGTAATATGTGACATAAGAAAAACGCGTAAGAGGTTCTTTACCTTTCATCTGCTACGTGGTGCCACAGTTGGTGCATTAAAAAAAAAATCGTCTTTCAGCTGCCACACATGGAGTCCAAGTTTAAAGCTAGATCAGCCTTATTGAAAACGACCTATTAAATCATTTTGAACAAACTGATTAAATCACCAGTCAACTCACTTTTAAACAAAGCGATTAAATCACTTAAACAGCAAAATCACTTTAAACAAACCAGTTAAATCTCTTTAAGCATGCCAGTGAAATCGCATCCAATAAACTAACGAAAACACATTGAAGAAACCAGTTAAATCTCTTGAAACAAATCAATTAAATCACTTTAAACAAACCATTTAAAGTACTTTAAAATGAACCAATCAAATTACTTTAAACAAACCAATCAAATAACTTTAAACACCATTTATATCACTTTAAACAAGCCAATGAATTGCTTTTAAACAAACCAGTTAAATCACTTTAAACAAACCATTAAAAGTATTTTTAAACGAACCAGTCAAATTACTTTAAACAAACCAGTCAAATAACTTTAAACACCATTTATGTCACTTTAAACAAACCAATGAATTGCTTTAAAAAAAAACCCAATTAAATCACTTTAAACCAACGAACTAATTCATTTTAAAAACAAACCAGTCAGATCACTTTAAACAAGCCAGATACATCACTTTAAAACAAACCAATTAAATCACTTGAAACAAACAAATCAATCACTGTAAACACACCAAGTATCTCACTTTAAACGAGTGAATCAAGCCATTTCAAACCAACCTTGGTGGACAGAAGAAATATGGCTCCAGGACAGAGACAGTTTTGATGCAAGTATCTGCAGCGGATCCACGATCCATATGAGCTCGCCTGAGTTCCTGACAATATTTTTTTTTCCAGGAATAGTAAATCTGGAGTTTATGTGCTTTTTTGTTGTTGTTACATCTCGTTGACTCGAGCTGTGATTAGTAAAGAGCTGCTTTGTAACACATCTAAAGGACTTAGAGTTACATATCTATGATAGTTAATGCGCTTTTTGTGTTATCTGAACTGGTAAGAGTCCTATGTCTGTAATTGTTGACACTGTTTTTTCCTCCCAGTAATGTGTCTGATTGCAAATCTGAATGGGTTGAAGTAAAATTGAGGGAAAATGGTTTGAGGACGGCTTGAAATTTCATGACTGTTGTTGGGGCGGGAATAGCTCAGTGTTAGAGCGCTGGACTCGTAATCTTAGTGATCCTGGGGTTGCGGATTCGAATCTCCGCCGGGCCGTTTCAGTACAGGGGGATTTTTCCCTTGAGTTAACATTGGTTCTGACTCCATTTTCCGTACCGTTATTCGAATGAGACTATAAACTGAGGCTCCGTATGTGAACACACACATAACATCTTGCACACACGTAAAATCCCATCACCAATGTTCGGAAGAGAAGGCCTGTTTCACCGTTGGTATGGATGACACATTACACATAGCATGCATCTTCCCGGAAGTTGGAGTATGGCTGCCTTAATGGCGGAATAAAAAAAACGGGTCATACACACAAAAATCCACTCCCATTGTTGGGTAGATGGGATTAATCCTTGCCTGTCTCTACAGGGAGTGTACGCAAGAGTATCAGCCTCTGTACACAGAAAAAAAAAAAGAAAAAAAAGAAATGACCGTTGTTGTCAGGATTGCCGGGATTGCCACAGATCAGTGTCAGGATTGGTCACTCTTCCATGTGTGCTGTCCTGCACACATACACACACAGATACACAGACACAGACATACAGAGACACAGACAGACAGACACACATACAACTCACACACACGCACACACACTCACTCTCTCTCTCTCTCTCTCTCTCTCTCTCTCTCTCTCTTTCACTTTCTCTCCCTCTCTCTCTCTCTTTCTCTCACCCCTCTCACTATCTCTCTCTCTCTCTCTCTCTCTCTCTCTCCTCTCTCTCTCTCTCTCTCTCTCCTCACACACACACACACACACACACACACACACATCCACATCCACCCGCTCCACACCCACCCACACACACGCCCATACACAAACACACACACACTCACACACATACATACAGACACACTCACACAAACAAACACACACTCATACACACTCTCACACACACACATGCATGCACGCATACACACACACACACACACACACACACACTCACACATACACACACACACACCACACACACACACACACACACACACACACACACACACACACACACACACGCATACAATGATGCACACACACAGAGTAATAGACCCAAATAGATCCTTACATCATTACAGTTACTAAATACCTAACATCAGGCTTTTGACATGTGGTGAGATTATCATTCAAACAGAACAAAAGAAAACAAAATACAGCATGAAACATTCTAAACAATAATGATAGATATTACTGGTATCACACTTTTCCAAGCCATTAAAAAGACTCCAGCACATTGGTCTTACAGAATATCAAGATTTAGCATAGATATATATATATAGCTGAAAGTAAAACGTGAAGTGGGTTGCTACCTGAGTTTACACAGGACAAAATGGATCATCTGTTTTGACATGGACATTGAAGTGTGATTCTACATCATGGGCAGATCTACGAGCTGACCTTCAGCATATTTGGGTGCCCACATAAAAAAATGTTGAATCAGGTACCAAAGTTCGGGGATAAGTAAAAAACAATGCTGAAGGGTACAGCAGTGTAACTTGTTTTTAAACAGTCAGATGTGTGTGTGTGTGTGTGTGTGTGTGTGTGTGCGTGTACATGTGTGTGTGTGTGTGTGTGTGTGTGTGTGTGTGTGTGTGTGTGTGTGTGTGTTTCTTACTTTATTACATCAGAAGTGAAATTACTACTCTGTCAGTGGTGTGAAATTTTCCCAAATTTGAATTGGTTTGGGTACTTTCAGACTGAAAAAGATTGTATTTTACACCTGACAATGTTTCAGACTCAAAGATGATTACCTGCCAAGTACCCCCTGTGGTGGAAGATCAACTGGCGATCTTGACCTGTGACTACGGGGAAAAAATGTTTACAGATAATTCTGGGAAGGAGATCATTGTGGAGCATTACTTTGAGAATGGAACTCTAGGTTTGTAAATGAGTGGTTCCAGTGGATAGACCATTACTTTGAGAATGGAACTTCAGGTTTGTAAATACATGTACATGTGGAGTGGTTTCAGTGGGTAGACCATTACTTTGAGAATGGAACTCCAGGTTTGTAAATACATGTGCATGTGGAGTGGTTCCAGTGGGGGACACACCATTGTAGAGCATCACCCTGTGAATAGAACTCAGTTTTGTAAACACATGTGGAGTCATTTCAGGGAACTCCAGGTTTGTCAATACATGTACATGTGGAGTGGTTTCAGTGGGGGACAAAGTTTCACATGTATGTCTACCGATAGAGGAGAAAAGCGTGAGGATGATTGGCCATGGAGTGGTGATGAGGGTGGTGGGCTGCAGACTGGGAGTTGTGGGTTCAAGTTCCATCAGAAGCGTCTACTGGTAGCGTTTGTTGGCCCTGGCCACCTTTTACCCTGAGTTGACTGTACAAGGTTTGAAACTGGGAGGCTAACCAGGCAGTGCAGCTTTACCTCCATGTTGAAGCACTCTGACAGTGTTGCTCTGATTTCTTGTCAAGCATTGCAGGCTTTTGTATGTCTCAGGCTTGGTGAACACTAGGATGTACATGTGCATGGAAGTCCACAGAACAGCCTTTCATGATGTAGTGTCAGACCAGAATAGAACTGCTTTACATCATTTTGATATGATCTCATCTGTGTTGATCATAAACGTTCATCTCACCATCTCAGGTTTGGTGTTCTGTATGTCCTGCTCATGTGGTGGTCTTGATTCTAATTTCACGTCCATGTCTAGTGGAGTTTTTAAGGGGGGGGGGGGGGGTCGGAATGCAGGGGACTGTCACTGAATCATGGACAGGGTGGTGCCTTCTGGAGAGGGACCCTCACTCTGGCTGGTTCCACACCAAAACAGTTCTGTGGCCAGTAGAGCCACTGGAGGGTTCTGTAGACCAGGATGTGCTCACATGTTGGATCAGAAGCGGCAACTCTGAATATCACCAAATTGGCTCCAATCAGGAACAGCGCAGTGCCAACATGCCTACAGGCCTGGAATAGCCATATTGGTTCCTGAATCTGCGACCATTTCAGACATTACAGCTGTGGATAGCATGTTACTAGAGGGGGGGGGGGGGGGGGGGGGGAATGGGGATGGACCCAAAACACGAGAATACCTTTTTATAACAGCTGGACACACCTGACCGAATATGGCAAGTTTTAACTTTTACCGCCTGGATGGGCACAAGTCCATAATATAACTGAATGAAGCCAAAGTTTACAGAGAGCGCTGAAAAATTGCTGGCTGCAGCAAGCAAATGAGAATCTGTGAGTCTGATTATAAAGACAGACAGCGAACTGTGCTGCAAAAACAAACAATAAACAAACAGCCCTGCCAGACCTCAAAGTGAATTGTGCTGAAAACAAATAAACAGACAACACTGCCAGACCTCAAAGTGAATTGTGCTGCAACAACAAACAAATAAACAAACAACACTGTCAGACCTCAAAGCGAATTGTGCTGCAAAAACAAATAAACAAACAACACCGCCAGACCTCAAAGCGAATTATGCTGCAAAAACAAATAAACAAACAACACTGCCAGACCCCAAAGCGAATTGTGCTGCAAAAACAAATAAACAAACAACACTGCCAGACCTCAAAGCGAATTGTGCTGCAAAAACAAATAAACAAACAACACTGCCAGACCTCAAAGCGAATTGTGCTGCAAAAACAAATAAACAAACAACACTGCCAGACCCCAAAGCGAATTGTGCTGCAAAAACAAATAAACAACACTGCCAGACCTCAAAGCGAATTGTGCTGCAAAAACAAATAAACAACACTGCCAGACCCCAAAGCGAACTGTGGTGCAAAAACAAATAAACAAACAACACTGCCAGACCCCAAAGCGAATTGTGCTGCAAAAACAAATAAACAAACAACACTGCCAGACCTCAAAGCGAATTGTGCTGCAAAAACAAATAAACAAACAACACTGCCAGACCCCAAAGCGAACTGTGGTGCAAAGACAAATAAACAAACAACACTGCCAGACCCCAAAGCGAATTGTGCTGCAAAAACAAATAAACAAACAACACTGCCAGACCCCAAAGCGAACTGTGGTGCAAAAACAAATAAACAAACAACACTGCCAGACCTCAAAGCGAACTGTGGTGCAAAGACAAATAAACAAACAACACTGCCAGACCTCAAAGCGAATTGTGCTGCAAAAACACAAGCAAATAAACAAACAAATAAACAAACGACACTGCCAGACCTCAGAACGAATTGTGCTGCAAAAACAAACAAATAAACAAACACGTTTGTCTGCAGAGGAATCTTTAGTTGAAGACAAGGGCAATAATTCCTGACTGCCTATCGGTCGCAGGAGGGGAAGGGATGGAACGGCCGCGGTTTGTTTAAACAGCACACTTCTGCTGCCAGCTGCCAGTTTCCTCGCACTAACCTCCCGCAAGCTTTCCTCCCTACACGTAATGTGATACTAACTGTCTGGCTGATAGTGTATTGAAAACAGGATGCTGTGTTTCTTCATTAATACCTTGTGCCAGAATGCAACGAACTGTGGTCAATTGATGTCACTGAATTGTGCGGTCTTTGACTGACAGAACGATACCAAACATGAATGCGTCTTCTTTCATACACATTGCTGACAAGCACCACAAAGATTTGCCAACAAAAAAACGATTGAAACAGACTAACGAACACACAAAGTGAATTGAAATTTCAACTCAGTGGAGAGCATGCGTTTCTGAAGCTATCATGCTCAACCTGGACCATATTGGACATGCATATCTTTCCTTTACAACGGACAGAAAATTATTCGCAGGACTCCTACCTGACAGCCGGTACCGGGCCAAAATAAACAGTCACTGTCGGCACTGGTCAGCTTCACTGGGAACACGGTGGCAGTTTCCCTACCACGGCCTAGGCATGTTTTGCTTGTTTATCTGCGTGCTCTGTGTGCTTGTGAAGCATGCCAATACTGATTCTATCACAGCCACACCATGCTTTTAGTAAAGCAAGATTTTAGCATGCCCACATGCAGATGTCAGTTATAAACAATGAAATGCTTCCTACCTGACCTTGTGCTTTCGCCCGTTCGAATCATTTGAAACTGATGTCACATAACACACACCAGTGCAAAATGTTGCCTCATTTTCATCTTCATGGTGAGCCTACTCACGACTGGAGAGAGAGAGAGCGTACACACACACACACACACACATTGACAGAAACCACACACCAACAACAGCGGTCGATGGTGACTGACAAACTGATGTAGACACACTTTCATTAGTATCGAAGCATACATCAGACATGTCAACACATTCAAGTGCCGAGTTGGATGTGCTAGCTATGACTGGTGAGGTTTGTGCAGAGGATGTTCTAGGCTTTTTCACGGGGGTTGATACCAACGGAGAAAATGATGACACACTTTCATCTGTGTGCAAGCACAGATCAGACTGATCTAAACATTCTTGAGCAGATCTTTTGACGGGTCGGCTCTTCTTTGTTTTCCGATGACCAAGAAGGCCGGCTGATTGAAAGAATCGACATAATGTACACTGACTCAAAGAAAGATCTGGATCAAAAGTTGTCCAGATTTCTGACATTCTCTCTATGTCACGAGCAGCATTTTCTTTTGTAGTATAACATTGAGAATGTGCTGACATGTGTCTCGTTTTTTTCAGTTTATGGTAGCATTTTATGCAGATACACTTGGACTGTTTGCCTTCTTCATCACCAGAAATATCTAGAGTGAAATACTGCAACAAATCATTGGAGAAGTTGACACAAAGTCTAGCGTTTAATCCTTTATCTTGTACCTTTCTGAGCACATGATTGCCGCACACACGGCACAACAAATCTACTCGTCTTTTGTGTTCACTGAAGTTGTGTTCAAACGCCTCCGCCATTGGCACTACAAACACACACGCGTACGCACGTACAAAAGATCGGAATGAAGTAGGCCTACACGTAAGCAACAAGACTAGCCAATGCAGGGTCGGTCACACACGTGCACGTACGCGCGCGCACACAAACACACACGCACACACGTGTACACACACACACACACATGTACACACACACACACACACACACACACACACACACACACACACACACACACACACACACACACACACGCACGCACACACACAGAGCGAGAGAGAGAGAGGAAGAAGAAGAAGAAGAGCACCACACACGTACACGGCTTGCTGAGCTAACACTGCCTCCATAGATATACGTATACACGTGCCAGGTCCTGGCCAACTTATGAAAACAAACTTCTCTATGAAAAAAACAACTCAAGAACGCGTGATGAAACGAAGTTGTATCAAACGGCACAAAAAAGAATCACAACACACAAATCACGCACACAGTTAATTATATCCAGTTATGGAGTGTGAAAGAATAATAATCCGTAAAGCACAACAGGAGCAGCACAGCATGAGAACACATGCTCCCTTGTGCAGAGCTGTGCTACATGGGGCGCTGCCGGTTTGTCAGTACTCAGCTGTGAGTCACGCAGGCTGCTTATCGCCTGCCGGGCAGGCAGGAGGAACTAAAGAGCACGATTTTCATCTCGGCCGGACAGCTGTGCAAACAACACTGCCAGACCTCAAACAGTGAATTATGCTGCAAAAACAAACAAACAAACAATATGGCTAGACCTCAATCAGCGTATTGTGCTACAAAAATAAACAAACAATGTAGCCAGACCTCAAACAGCGAATTTTGCTGCAAAAATAAACAAATAATGAAACAATATGGACAGACCTCAAACAGCGAATTGTGCTGGAAACAAATAAACAAACGACACTGCCAGACCTCAAACAGCGAATTTTGCTGCAAAAAATAAACAAATAATGAAACAATATGGACAGACCTCAAACAGCGAATTGTGCTGGAAACAAACAAACAAACGACACTGCCAGACCTCAAACAGCGAATTTTGCTGCAAAAATAAACAAATAATGAGACAATATGGACAGACCTCAAACAGCGAATTTTGCTGGAAACAAACAAACAAACAAATAACACTGCCAGACCTTCAGCAAATAGTACGATTAATGGTAGCTGCATTTACAAGCACAGAAAGGGGAAAGGTTTGGCTGTGCATGATCTGCAAGTGTACATTCTCCAACTATCATGGTGTCTGTGATGATGTGTGTGTATGTGCGAACATGCACTTTTACACATCGTCACATTTGTTGAAATATAGTGTGTTTTTGAAAATTCTTAGAAATTACAATTTGGTCCGATTTTCACATCATCTGTTCCTGACTGAAAAATTTTGGAGCAAAGATGTGTAGCAGAGTGTCCACTGATGGGTGACCACATTGGCATACTGATTTTGAATGCTGCCTGTGGAGTGTCGGCACTGGGGCAGTGGCAGGGTGAACCTTGGTGTAGGCTGGTTTGAGGCAGCCATAATGAGTGGTGTGGGAGTAAGGCCTGTGGGGAGGTGGGATCATGAGATGTCCAAGGAACATGTCTTTGTGTGTTGTGTCTCACAGGATCTGGCTACACAGCACAGGTGGAGATGCGTTGACATTGGGCCACAAGACGTGCAAGTTCTGCAATGGAAAACACTGAAACAAAGAAGAAAGGACTAAAAGCTCCCATTTAACACACACATATACACTGTGACTGTCTGTCCGTCTGTCTGTCTGTCTGTCAGTTTGTCTATCTCTGTTGCTCTCTCTCTCTCTCTCTCTCTCTCTCTCTCTCTCTCTCTCTCTCTCTCTCTCTCTTTCTCTCTCTGATGGTTGTGTTGTTGACTAGTCTGCACATATAAAATATCTATGAAAATGTGTCCTGCTTTAAGTTCTGGTGTACCACTCCCGTGTGACTGTACATGAAAGGAGCCGTCATGAAATGTGATACATGTTGATGTGTGTGACCGTACATGAAAGGAGCCGTCATGAAATGTGATACATGTTGATGTGTGTGACCGTACATGAAAGGAGCCGTCATGAAATGTGATACATGTTGATGTGTGTGACTGTACATGAAAGGAGCCGTCATGAAATGTGATACATGTTGATGTGTGTGACTGTACATGAAAGGAGCCGTCATGAAATGTGATACATGTTGATGTGTGTGACTGTACATGAAAGGAGCCGTCATGAAATGTGATACATGTTGATGTGTGTGACCGTACATGAAAGGAGCCGTCATGAAATGTGATACATGTTGATGTGTGTGACTGTACATGAAAGGAGCCGTCATGAAATGTGATACATGTTGATGTGTGTGACCGTACATGAAAGGAGCCGTCGTGAAATGTGATACATGTTGATGTGTGTGACCGTACATGAAAGGAGCCGTCGTGAAATGTGATACATGTTGATGTGTGTGACCGTACATGAAAGGAGCCGTCGTGAAATGTGATACATGTTGATGTGTGTGACCGTACATGAAAGGAGCCGTCGTGAAATGTGATACATGTTGATGTGTGTGACCGTACATGAAAGGAGCCGTCGTGAAATGTGATACATGTTGATGTGTGTGACCGTACATGAAAGGAGCCGTCGTGAAATGTGATACATGTTATGTGTGTGACTGTACATGAAAGGAGCGTCGTGAATGTGATACATGTGATGTGTGTGACGTACATGAAAGGAGCCGTCGTGAAATGTGATACATGTTGATGTGTGTGACCGTACATGAAAGGAGCCGTCGTGAAATGTGATACTGTATGTGTGTATGTACATGAAGAGCGTCGTGAAATGTGATACTGTTGATTGTGTGACTGTACATGAAAGGAGCCGTCGTGAAATGTGATACATGTTGATGTGTGTGAGTGCAGAGCGGATTGTGGACTGTTACTGGAAGAACGGGGCAAGCAGCTACACATGTCCACCAGGGCCGGCAGGGAAATTGACGGTCCAGTCAGGTATTGCTGAAGGCATGGGGCGGTATGTGACTGTGGAATTTCTTGCAAAGAAGGACAAGGAAGGGAGTTACTACTGTAAGACTACTGGGTCTGAAATCACTTCAACCCCATGCCATTTTACCATTAAGGGTGAGTGGTCACTTGGCTGTGGATTGCTGTTAACAGTTCTTCCTTTCTCTCTGTTGTGTTGCTTGCTATTTGTGTGTTTTCTTTTTAGGAAAAAATCAACCCTGTAGTTTTTTTCAATTTCTGGTTTTTGTTTTCTATGAGGATTATGTTCTGTTTCCTTGTTTATCATGCAATGTGTGTGTGTGTGTGTGTGTGTGTGTGTGTGTGTATTTACATGTGTATGTCAGTGTGTGCATGTGTGTGTATATGTTTGTGCATGTTTCTGCATGTGCACAACTTTTGTTTTGGGGAAATTGTTATTCACATAAAACTTGCTGGACAAGATCAGTGTTCTGTACACTTTGACCCGTTGAACCATCTGGAAGCTGTCCATGTGCATGCGTCTGCCCAGCCTGAAGTTGTGGTCATCACAGGGCCATACTGGAAAAGTCAGGGACAGGTTTCTTACAGGGTCCAGTGATAAAACAGTAGTTCAGCCTGTCAGATTGGATGTTTACATGATCTAAGCACAGACTTTGGAGGGAAGTGGGGTTGGGGTATTGGTGTGCATGTTGTCACCATTATCATATCTGCTATATGAAACAAGCGCCAACTTTTGTTGAAGTGAAGTGTACATAATACCATGGATAGCAGCTTTGCATTTTCAGAAAGGGTGTGGAACTGGTGCAGAAATATACATCTCAATAGATGTAGGTATGTTTGTATGAACTCAGGGACTTAGATACTACACTTTATTTTGCTCGTGGTGTCAAGTCAGCCACATCCAATGGGGAAAAGTGGCTCGTTGAGTTGAGTGTATAGAAAAGAACAAAAAGTAAAGCAGCAGGACTTGAGTACCATTGGATGATGTACCTTTGGGGCATTTTTCTACAAGTCATTTTATACAAGAAATGACAGAGGAAGCAAATTGTTACACAGCTTATAAGAAATTAACTACACTGAAGAAAAGAACTCATGGCTTTGCATCCTCAGACTTTTGGTGGGTTTTTTTTATACCATTTTACCAACAATGTACTTACATGCCAGGTGTCATCACAGGTCATGAGAAATACAGTTCAGACTTGTTTTTTTGGTGTTGAATTTTTAGGTTTGATTTAGAATCAGACAGCTTGATTGCTTTCAGTAAACATATAAAGCAAAAAATGTTCATCATTGTTATACAGTAGTGGCTAATTGTGACCATGCTGAAATGCAAGTGTTGGTACTGAACCTGTCAACTTCTGACAAGTTCTGTCCAGACTGGTTTCCCAAATACAGAATTTGTAAAAACAAAGGGTAATCTTTGACAAGAAATTGCCAAACATCAACATTCTAAAAACAAAGGGCAATCTTTGACAAGAAATTGCCAAGCATCAATATTCTGAAAACAAAGGGTAATCTTTGACAAGAAATTGCCAAGCATCAACATTCTGAAAACAAAGGGTAATCTTTGACAAGAAATTGCCAAGCATCAACATTCTGAAAACAAAAGGTAATCTTTGACAAGAAATTGCCAAGCATCAACATTCTAAAAGCAAAGGGTAATCTTTGACAAGAAATTGCCAAGCATCAACATTCTAAAAGCAAAGGGTAATCTTTGACAAGAAATTGCCAAGCATCAACATTCTAAAAGCAAAGGGTAATCTTTGACAAGAAATTGCCAAACAACATTCTGAAAACAAAGGGTAATCTGTGACAAGAAATTGCCAAACAACATTCTGAAAACAAAGGGTAATCTGTGACAAGAACTTGCCAAACATCAAAGTGTGGGAGTGCAGATCAGCTGTGCCTGTACAGAAATGAAAGCGTTGTTGTGAAGGTATGTTGACATTGGCTTGATCCAATGTCAGAGTTGACGACTGTTAATTAGAAAGAAAGTCAACAAGTCAGCTGCTGATGTGCCCCACGTCAGACAGCTAGTCCATTCTTACACAACATTAACATCAAACCATAACTTGCTGAAAACAAATGTTAATTTTTGCAGGTTGAGTAATAGCTGAAACACTTTTAAAACGCTGTAAAATATTCTGAAGCTCTGTCAGACAAAAAGACAGATTCAGCATATAGTATATTACTGATCTTTAGTCACAACAACAACAGCAACAACAACAAAAGAATCATGGTAGTGCTATTGACTCCCAGCTGGGAGGTCATGGGTTTGATTCCCATCAGAGCCATGTGGGATTTTTCTGCTGCGACCGGCTCCTACCCAGAGTTGTGTTTGCTACGGGCTCAGTTGGGAAGACTAGGACCACACAGTCGAGTTTCATCCACTTAATGGATGTGTCTCTGAGAGGTTGCTCAGATTTGTTGACCAGCACTGCTGGTGTCTGTATCTCTCGGGCTTGGTTTACGCATGGATATATTATGAAAGAGTACAGCCCTGTCATGCAGTCTCAGCTCAGAACGGAAATCTGTAGCATCATCTTCATCATCATCATTCTCATCAATCAGCAGTCAAAAAAAAAAGTCTTGAATTCTGTGGCCCTTCATGCCCTGCTCTCATGGTGACCTCAGTTTTGATGTCTTCTCCACGTCTGTGGCCTTGGTTTAATTCCTTCGGGGTCATTGGTATCGGCAGCTTCATGGGGGCTGTCGTTGGACAGACATGGTGGCGCTCTCCAGAGGGAGAGCTCACCCATGCCAGCTCTGAGACTAAGCAATTATTGTCGTCAGTAGGGGGCTAAGTAAGTGGTGTCCTGGGTATGCTGGATCAGAACAGGCACCACTGAACACAACCAAAGTGATTTGACAGCGGTGCAGTGTCTAATCCGGTGAGTTGCCTCTTGATGACTTGACACTGACTGCTCCCAGTGGATTGCCAGTGCTGGGGCTAAGGCGGGCCGGGCCGGGCTGTGGCTGTGGGCGGGGATTGGGAATGAGCGGCGTGGAAGCAATGCCACTGAGGTGGCACAAAAGATAGGAGAAAAAAAAAAAATCATGGTAGTGCTATAGAAGCCTTCTTTGTGGCAGTGCTTATAAGAGTGTTATGTGGTAAGCAGGTCTGAAAGTAGTCCTTTAGACTGATTCTGGTGTTTGTGGAACAATAGGCCTACAGTTTTGTTGGTAGCTTTCCCACCCATACAGTTTATTTTAGAGGCAACTTTAAAAGAAAGTAAGGTGATGGGATCAACAGATGCTCTTTCATCAGAAGTTACAGGAGTTTGGAGACAAAACTTGACATCCTGAAGAAGAAAATGAAATTATCATGTCACACACGCACACATGAAAACTTTTTTTTTTAGTGTAATTCTGAAAGAAAAAGTAGAAAATAATACAAAGATGGTCATCGCACATGTAACATGCTCCACCGGAATCAATTATTATTTTCATTAATAAGAGGTTCCTACAATTTCCACCCAGAAAGAAAACCGGCATAAGACATGTTGACATGAGGTAAGTGTTTCTCTATTTTGTATCAATAATGGAGTTGCTCTAGATTCGAAGTAAGTGATGGCTGAAGTTTGCTCGTTTTACAACGGTATAAAGAACATGGCGAGCAAGATAATGAAGTAAAAGGTCTCATCTGTTTCGTGATTTTGTGAATATCCAAGCAAAACAGTTGACTTATCTACTTTCATCTCTTGTGCACATTTATACTTTTGATTAATGCTGGTTTCTAGGCTTTTCCAAAACATTTGTACAGTGTCACACTGCCAAAATAAATGGTGAATAGTCTCATTTTCTGTTTCGCAAAAACTGCATTTTTCAACATTGGTAACCCCCATTCTTTTAAGGGATACATTTGGTGCCATGATTCTGTGGATTATCCTGATTTGGAACCATTTAAGTTTTGCTTCTTGTATTTTATGTGTTCTGTTTTTCTGTGTTCTATGAAAAATAGTGTTTCAGTTTAAATTTATTGTTAATGCATTATTCCAATTTTGACAGCATTTAGGTACCCACCCATTTATCATCATTGAGAATATCTTTTTGTTCCTGTCGGTATGGGCAGGATTATATCGAGCACTTTTATGTTCTCTTTGGCTTTACTGGACTGAGCAGTAAAGCTATATTCCTTAATATAGTTCTTCACAACATAAATCAGAAAGTTGGTCTTCACATTCTGTTTTAGTCTGAATTCTTCAAAGGTAAGAAAGGTACCATTGTCATGCAACAGATGATGTACACAGTGCACACCTTTGTCGATCCAGTGTTTGTAAGAAATGGCAGGGTTTCCTGTCTTGATCTTATCGTTGTGAAACAGAGGTTCTGCAATAATTTCATCAGCTCTTTTTGAACACATCTTTTGAGAAAATTCTTTATACGCTTCAAATATATGTTTCCAGAAGCGATTCCCCATATATGCCTATGTTATCTGCGACAGGGAATAAAGCACAAATAATACCTTTCCATTTTTGTGTGTTCTGTATCAGTTTGTGTATCCAAATCAGTTTTAGACCATTTTTAAACTTTTTGATATCAAGTTGGCCTAATCTTCCTTTTTTACGCTCTTCATTACCATTTTTCTACTGATTTTGTCCTGTTTCCTTTTCCAGATGAATTTGAAGCACATTGCAAACCGTTTATGAAGTCATCTGGTGGACTCGGCAAGAATAACCATAGTTGGGTTATTTTTGAAAGGATTGAGATTTTGTATACAGCAATGCTGCCCAGTAAAGTTATAGACCTCTTAATCCAGAAGTTCAGTAGCCTTTTTATTTCTTAACATTATTCAGTATAATTCATTTCCTCACAGTCATTTGGGTCTGCGGAAAACCATACGCCTAAAATTTTAAATTTTGGTGGATTCCAATTGATCTTCAAATGTGGTGAATGTTTGTGTGTGTGTGTGTATAGTGTGTGTGTATGTGTGTGTGTGTGTGTGTGTGTTTCTTACTTTGTTATTACATCAGAAGTGAAATTACTACTCTGTCAGTGGTGTGAAATTTTCCCAAATTTGAATTGGTTTGGGTACTTTCAGACTGAAAAAGATTGTATTTTACACCTGACAATGTTTCAGACTCAAAGATGATTACCTGCCAAGTACCCCCTGTGGTGGAAGATCAACTGGCGATCTTGACCTGTGACTACGGGGAAAAAATGTTTACAGATAATTCTGGGAAGGAGATCATTGTGGAGCATTACTTTGAGAATGGAACTCCAGGTTTGTAAATGAGTGGTTCCAGTGGATAGACCATTACTTTGAGAATGGAACTTCAGGTTTGTAAATACATGTACATGTGGAGTGGTTTCAGTGGGTAGACCATTACTTTGAGAATGGAACTCCAGGTTTGTAAATACATGTGCATGTGGAGTGGTTCCAGTGGGGGACACACCATTGTAGAGCATCACCCTGTGAATAGAACTCAGTTTTGTAAACACATGTGGAGTCATTTCAGGGAACTCCAGGTTTGTCAATACATGTACATGTGGAGTGGTTTCAGTGGGGGACAAAGTTTCACATGTATGTCTACCGATAGAGGAGAAAAGCGTGAGGATGATTGGCCATGGAGTGGTGATGAGGGTGGTGGGCTGCAGACTGGGAGTTGTGGGTTCAAGTTCCATCAGAAGCGTCTACTGGTAGCGTTTGTTGGCCCTGGCCACCTTTTACCCTGAGTTGACTGTACAAGGTTTGAAACTGGGAGGCTAACCAGGCAGTGCAGCTTTACCTCCATGTTGAAGCACTCTGACAGTGTTGCTCTGATTTCTTGTCAAGCATTGCAGGCTTTTGTATGTCTCAGGCTTGGTGAACACTAGGATGTACATGTGCATGGAAGTCCACAGAACAGCCTTTCATGATGTAGTGTCAGACCAGAATAGAACTGCTTTACATCATTTTGATATGATCTCATCTGTGTTGATCATAAACGTTCATCTCACCATCTCAGGTTTGGTGTTCTGTATGTCCTGCTCATGTGGTGGTCTTGATTCTAATTTCACGTCCATGTCTAGTGGAGTTTTTAGGGGGGGGGGGGGGGCGGAATGCAGGGGACTGTCACTGAATCATGGACGACCCTCACTCAGGCTGGTTCCACACCAAAACAGTTCTGTGGCCAGTAGAGCCACTGGAGGGTTCTGTAGACCAGGATGTGCTCACATGTTGGATCAGAAGCGGCAACTCTGAATATCACCAAATTGGCTCCAATCAGGAACAGCGCAGTGCCAACATGCCTACAGGCCTGGAATAGCCATATTGGTTCCTGAATCTGCGACCATTTCAGACATTACAGCTGTGGATAGCATGTTACTAGAGGGGGGGGGGGGGGGGGGGGAATGGGGATGGACCCAAAACACGAGAATACCTTTTTATAACAGCTGGACACACCTGACCGAATATGGCAAGTTTTAACTTTTACCGCCTGGATGGGCACAAGTCCATAATATAACTGAATGAAGCCAAAGTTTACAGAGAGCGCTGAAAAATTGCTGGCTGCAGCAAGCAAATGAGAATCTGTGAGTCTGATTATAAAGACAGACAGCGAACTGTGCTGCAAAAACAAACAATAAACAAACAGCCCTGCCAGACCTCAAAGTGAATTGTGCTGAAAACAAATAAACAGACAACACTGCCAGACCTCAAAGTGAATTGTGCTGCAACAACAAACAAATAAACAAACAAACACTGTCAGACCTCAAAGCGAATTGTGCTGCAAAAACAAATAAACAAACAACACCGCCAGACCTCAAAGCGAATTATGCTGCAAAAACAAATAAACAAACAACACTGCCAGACCTCAAAGCGAATTGTGCTGCAAAAACAAATAAACAAACAACACTGCCAGACCCCAAAGCGAATTGTGCTGCAAAAACAAATAAACAACACTGCCAGACCTCAAAGCGAATTGTGCTGCAAAAACAAATAAACAAACAACACTGCCAGACCCCAAAGCGAACTGTGGTGCAAAAACAAATAAACAAACAACACTGCCAGACCTCAAAGCGAATTGTGCTGCAAAAACAAATAAACAAACAACACTGCCAGACCCCAAAGCGAACTGTGGTGCAAAAACAAATAAACAAACAACACTGCCAGACCCCAAAGCGAATTATGCTGCAAAAACAAATAAACAACACTGCCAGACCTCAAAGCGAACTGTGGTGCAAAAACAAATAAACAAACAACACTGCCAGACCTCAAAGCGAATTGTGCTGCAAAAACACAAGCAAATAAACAAACAAATAAACAAACGACACTGCCAGACCTCAGAACGAATTGTGCTGCAAAAATAAACAAACACGTTTGTCTGCAGAGGAATCTTTAGTTGAAGACAAGGGCAATAATTCCTGACTGCCTATCGGTCGCAGGAGGGGAAGGGATGGAACGGCCGCGGTTTGTTTAAACAGCACACTTCTGCTGACAGCTGCCAGCTTCGTCGCGCTAACCTCCCACAAGCTTTCCTCCCTACGCTTAATGTGATACTAGCTGTCTGGCTGATAGTGTATTGAAAACAGGATGCTGTGTTTCTTCATTAATACCTTGTGCCAGAATGCAACGAACTGTGGTCAATTGATGTCACTGAAATGTGCGGTCTTTGACTGACAGAACGATACCAAACATGAATGCGTCTTCTTTCATACACATTGCTGACAAGCACCACAAAGATTTGCCAACAAAAAAACGATTGAAACAGACTAACGAACACACAAAGTGAATTGAAATTTCAACTCAGTGGAGAGCATGCGTTTCTGAAGCTATCATGCTCAACCTGGACCATATTGGACATGCATATCTTTCCTTTACAACGGACAGAAAATTATTCGCGGGACTCCTACCTGACAGCCGGTACCGGGCCAAAATAAACAGTCACTGTCGGCACTGGTCAGCTTCACTGGGAACACGGTGGCAGTTTCCCTACCACGGCCTAGGCATGTTTTGCTTGTTTATCTGCGTGCTCTATGTGCTTGTGAAGCATGCCAATACTGATTCTATCACAGCCACACCATGCTTTTAGTAAAGCAAGATTTTAGCATGCCACACATGCAGATGTCAGTTATAAACAATGAAATGCTTCCTATCTGACCTTGTGCTTTCGCCCGTTCGAATCATTTGAAACTGATGTCACATAACACACACCAGTGCAAAATGTTGTCTCATTTTCATCTTCATGGTGAGCCTACTCACGACTGGAGAGAGAGAGAGCGTACACACACACACACACACACACACATTGACAGAAACCACACACCAACAACAGCGGTCGATGGTGACTGACAAACTGACGTAGACACACTTTCATTAGTATCGAAGCATACATCAGACATGTCAACACATTCAAGTGCCGAGTTGGATGTGCTAGCTATGACTGGTGAGGTTTGTGCAGAGGATGTTCTAGGCTTTTTCACGGGGGTTGATACCAACGGAGAAAATGATGACACACTTTCATCTGTGTGCAAGCACAGATCAGACTGATCTAAACATTCTTGAGCAGATCTTTTGACGGGTCGGCTCTTCTTTGTTTTCCGATGACCAAGAAGGCCGGCTGATTGAAAGAATCGACATGATGTACACTGACTCAAAGAAAGATCTGGATCAAAAGTTGTCCAGATTTCTGACATTCTCTCTATGTCACGAGCAGCATTTTCTTTTGTAGTATAACATTGAGAATGTGCTGACATGTGTCTCGTTTTTTTCAGTTTATGGTAGCATTTTATGCAGATACACTTGGACTGTTTGCCTTCTTCATCACCAGAAATATCTAGAGTGAAATACTGCAACAAATCATTGGAGAAGTTGACACAAAGTCTAGCGTTTAATCCTTTATCTTGTACCTTTCTGAGCACATGATTGCCGCACACACGGCACAACAAATCTACTCGTCTTTTGTGTTCACTGAAGTTGTGTTCAAACGCCTCCGCCATTGGCACTACAAACACACAAGCGTACGCACGTACAAAAGATCGGAATGAAGTAGGCCTACACGTAAGCAACAAGACTAGCCAATGCAGGGTCGGTCACACACGTGCACGTACGCGCGCGCACACAAACACACACGCACACACGTGTACACACACACACACACGTGTACACACACACACACACACACACACACACACACACACACACACACACACACACAACACACACGCACGCACACACACAGAGCGAGAGAGAGAGAAGAAGAAGAAGAGCACCACACACGTACACGGCTTGCTGAGCTAACACTGCCTCCATAGATATACGTATACACGTGCCAGGTCCTGGCCAACTTATGAAAACAAACTTCTCTATGAAAAAAACAACTCAAGAACGCGTGATGAAACGAAGTTGTATCAAACGGCACAAAAAAGAATCACAACACACAAATCACGCACACAGTTAATTATATCCAGTTATGGAGTGTGAAAGAATAATAATCCGTAAAGCACAACAGGAGCAGCACAGCATGAGAACACATGCTCCCTTGTGCAGAGCTGTGCTACACGGGGCGCTGCCGGTTTGTCAGCACTCAGCTGTGAGTCACGCAGGCTGCTTATCGCCTGCCGGGCAGGCAGGAGGAACTAAAGAGCACGATTTTCATCTCAGCCAGACAGCTGTGCAAACAACACTGCCAGACCTCAAACAGTGAATTATGCTGCAAAAACAAACAAACAAACAATATGGCTAGACCTCAATCAGCGTATTGTGCTACAAAAATAAAAACAATGTAGCCAGACCTCAAACAGCGAATTTTGCTGCAAAAATAAACAAATAATGAAACAATATGGACAGACCTCAAACAGCGAATTTTGCTGCAAAAATAAACAAATGATGAAACAATATGGACAGACCTCAAACAGCGAATTGTGCTGGAAACAAATAAACAAACGACACTGCCAGACTTCAAACAGCGAATTTTGCTGCAAAAATAAACAAATAATGAAACAATATGGACAGACCTCAAACAGCGAATTGTGCTGGAAACAAACAAACAAACGACACTGCCAGACCTCAAACAGCGAATTTTGCTGCAAAAATAAACAAATAATGAGACAATATGGACAGACCTCAAACAGCGAATTTTGCTGGAAACAAACAAACAAACAAATAACACTGCCAGACCTTCAGCAAATAGTACGATTAATGGTAGCTGCATTTACAAGCACAGAAAGGGGAAAGGTTTGGCTGTGCATGATCTGCAAGTGTACATTCTCCAACTATCATGGTGTCTGTGATGATGTGTGTGTATGTGCGAACATGCACTTTTACACATCGTCACATTTGTTGAAATATAGTGTGTTTTTGAAAATTCTTAGAAATTACAATTTGGTCCGATTTTCACATCATCTGTTCCTGACTGAAAAATTTTGGAGCAAAGATGTGTAGCAGAGTGTCCACTGATGGGTGACCACATTGGCATACTGATGTTGAATGCTGCCTGTGGAGTGTCAGCACTGGGGCAGTGGCAGGGTGAACCTTGGTGTAGGCTGGTTTGAGGCAGCCATAATGAGTGGTGTGGGAGTAAGGCCTGTGGGGAGGTGGGATCATGAGATGTCCAAGGAACATGTCTTTGTGTGTTGTGTCTCACAGGATCTGGCTACACAGCACAGGTGGAGATGCGTTGACATTGGGCCACAAGACGTGCAAGTTCTGCAATGGAAAACACTGAAACAAAGAAGAAAGGACTAAAAGCTCCCATTTAACACACACATATACACTGTGACTGTCTGTCCGTCTGTCTGTCTGTCTGTCAGTTTGTCTATCTCTGTTGCTCTCTCTCTCTCTCTCTCTCTCTCTCTCTCTCTTTCTCTCTCTCTCTCTTTCTCTCTCTGATGGTTGTGTTGTTGACTAGTCTGCACATATAAAATATCTATGAAAATGTGTCCTGCTTTAAGTTCTGGTGTACCACTCCCGTGTGACTGTACATGAAAGGAGCCATCATGAAATGTGATACATGTTGATGTGTGTGACCGTACATGAAAGGAGCCGTCATGAAATGTGATACATGTTGATGTGTGTGACTGTACATGAAAGGAGCCGTCATGAAATGTGATACATGTTGATGTGTGTGAGTGCAGAGCGGATTGTGGACTGTTACTGGAAGAACGGGGCAAGCAGCTACACATGTCGGCCAGGGCCGGCAGGGAAATTGACGGTCCAGTCAGGTATTGCTGAAGGCATGGGGCGGTATGTGACTGTGGAATTTCCTGCAAAGAAGGACAAGGAAGGGAGTTACTACTGTAAGACTACTGGGCCTGGAATCACTTCAACACCGTGCACTTTAATCATTAAGGGTGAGTGGTCACTTGGCTGTGGATTGCTGTTAACAGTTCTTCCTTTCTCTCTGTTGTGTTGTTTGCTATTTGTGTGTTTTATTTTTAGGAAAAAATCAACCCTGTAGTTTTTTTTCAATTTCTGGTTTTGTTTTCTATCAGGATTGTTATGTTCTGTTTCCTTGTTTATCATGCAATGAGTGTGTGTGTGTGTGTGTGTGTGTGTGTGTGTGTGTGTGTGTGTGTGTGTGTGTATGTCAGTGTGTGCATGTGTGTATATATGTATGTATGTGTATGTTTCTGCATGTGCACAACTTTTGTTTTGGGAAATTGTTATTCACATAAAAACTGCTGGACAAGATCAGTGTTCTGTACACTGTGGACTCCTTGATGTGCTGGTGTAGCCACATTATCTATCATCTGGTCAGTCTTCTGACTACCATTCTGCCCTGAACTGCCGTTTTTCCATACTATACTTAACTACTGATCCTTCCTATTCTGCTTTTCGAGAATGAAACACATTTAATTCCCATATACACCAGGGTCTCCTTTGTTCATATGCTTTGAAAAGAATGTTATGGTGAAATGAGTTTAAAGCTGCACAGTGATAAATGTCCAGGAAATGGTTTTCAGGACCATGCTTTATTTCACGATAATGTTCAGGGTTGTTGTGATGGTCACAGTTCACTGTCAGGTTAGGAGGGACTGTTCCGCACTTGCACTCCTGTTAGGGCTGACCATTCCAATATTTAACTCATCTCATTAATCTTTATTGGCTAAGTCATAAGTACAGTTACACTGATGAATTGATGTCACTTTGTCGCAAACATGCGACCGTTTTTAATCCAGTCTTTAAGATCTAGCCCGTTTGGTCTTTGGGGAAGATAGCCCATTTAGTCTTTGGGGAAGATAGCCCGTTTGGTCTTTGGGGAAGATAGCCCATTTGGTCTTTGGGGAATATAGCCCATTTGGTCTTTGGGGATGGTACTGGCATTGGAAACCAATGCAGAAACAGGACCTCTGCTCTGTGATGGAGGCAGTTGGTGAGTGGCAGTGGTTTGGGATGAGTACGACTGGTCACAGCATGGAAAGGCAAACACCTGATATTTCACTTTTATCCAGTGTCTGGACCCTGAAGGGAAGTAAGCACAGACAACCAGCAGACATAAGGAGGATGAACACACTGCCACATGATGTCAGGACAGTACAGATTGTCACCTGATGTGAGGACAGTACAGATTGTCACCTGATATCAGGACAGTACAGATTGTCACCTGATATCAGGACAGTACAGATTGTCACCTGATGTGAGGACAGTACAGATTGTCACCTGATATCAGGACAGTACAGATTGTCACCTGATATCAGGACAGTACAGATTGTCACCTGATGTGAGGACAGTACAGATTGTCACCTGATGTGAGGACAGTACAGATTGTCACCTGATATCAGGACAGTACAGATTGTCACCTGATATCAGGACAGTACAGATTGTCACCTGATGTCAGGACAGTACAGATTGTCAGATGATGTCAGGACAGTACAGATTGTCACCTGATGTCAGGACAGTACAGATTGTCACCTGATGTGAGGACAGTACAGATTGTCACCTGATGTCAGGACAGTACAGATTGTCACCTGATGTCAGGACAGTACAGATTGTCACCTGATGTCAGTACAGTACAGATTGTCAGATGATGTCAGGACAGTACAGATTGTCACCTGATGTGAGGACAGTACAGATTGTCACCTGATGTCAGGACAGTACAGATTGTCACCTGATGTGAAGACAGTACAGATTGTCACCTGAAGTCAGGACATTACTGATTGTCACCTGATGTCAGGACAATACAGACTGTCACCTGAAGTCAGCAGGACAGTACTGATTGTCACCTGATGTGAGGA
>CM065748.1:12057513-12065013 GCA_033310375.1 Conus canariensis
ACTGTCACCTAATGTCAGGACAGTACTGACTGTCACCTGATGTCAGGACAGTACTGATTGTCTTCTGATGTCATGACAGTACTGATTGTAAAAGGGTTCCACAGACTGTCACCAGAGGTCCAGTCAAAAACTCCTCTCTGTCCTCTAACTGTGCAGACAAGTGGAAGAAATGCATGACATAGTTCGAGGGTGGAAAAGCTCACCTCTTGAATGCAGCAGGTACTAAGTCTGTATGACTGGTCACAAAGCAGAGAATGTTAGGAATGTGGTGGGGCTTGGTTATGTATCCTCCAGACTGGACTTGGGTTATAGAAATGGAGAAAGGTGTTATGAGGAGAAACCACTCGCTGCTAGACCACGCCCAGAAGAGAACAGAAATGATGCCCGTATTGTGGAAACAGACCTCAGGGTGGTGAGAGGCCATGGGAATGGCCACACCTGTGCCACTGGTGCCGCAAGACAAAATTATTGCCTGACACATCATTCAGGAGCAAGCTGTCATGACAATCCTTTTAAGCAGTAGAGACCAAAAAAAAATCCATGATGTATGGAAAAAGGATGTCTCTCTTTGTGCTGCGTTGAGCATGATGCCTTGAAGATGCACTATACCTGTGTTATTTGTGTGTGTGTGTGTGTGTGTGTGGTGTGTGTGTGTATGTGTGTGTGTGTGTGTGTGTGAGTGAGTGAGGGAGAGAGAGAGAGTTTAAGATGGTAAAGTCACCTGTGTATGGAGCTCATAAAAAAGGACCGTGTGTGTTGTATTTGTCTGCTGTAATGTGACTGTCTCAGTGCAGTTGTGTTATGAGCTGATGGAAGCATGCTGCACGATCTGAACATACCTGTGCTTTGATATTGTGATAGTAAGTTGACCAGAATGCCACCACATGCCTTTTGTATGTGAGTACATGCATGTTTTGTGTTCTGTTGTTCTCGTTGCTTTTGTACATGCCTGGAATTGTGTTTTCTGTGAAGTGGCTTGCACTTAGGTCTGTAGAAGCATGTTGTTATCATCGCACCGTCAGCTCTGCCTGCGGTACAGAGTTGCTAATTGTAACTAGTTTTTCGTCGGTTTCATTTATATGAACCACAGTGTGAAATAACTAAATGTTCTGTACTGGGAACAGATAAAAAGAAATCCAAACAAAAGACTCAAAAAGAAAGGCAAGGAGGGGTGGGTGAACAGTGTTGGTTTGTTGCTGTCCTCTGTGTGCAGTTTTGAATACATTATATTCAGTATCTGCGAAAAGTTAATTCACCAACAAATAACCACGACCATTATGTTTCATAATTTGAAGGAGCCACACTCATCCCCTGACCTCCCCGCCCCCCTCCCCCAGCCCTCAGGTGGTTGATTTGTTTCCCCAGAACATGGCAGGTAGGAGTCCATGGAATATTGCACAGTGTTTGTCTTCTTCAGTGTTACACAGTGAAAGAACTTCAGTGTCCTTTTCTTATTTTCATTCTCTCTGGAAATCCAGAAAGGCAAACAAAAGAAGAGAATAAATTTAAATTGCTTGAGTTGGCTGGCTCCGTAGAAAGCTCATTATCAATGCATAGTTCCCAGTTCATATTTGCTTCTTCGTTTTTCAGTTCAATTTTTTCCCTTCTACTCTGTAAAAGAAAAAGTTATTTCAGTGGTTTATTTCATTTTGATGATTTTCTTTGTTTGCTGTTTTTAATTGTCATATTTATCATTCTGTGTTTAGAATTATGTGGGGCTTTTTTTGGTTCTTTTTTTTTTCTTCAAAATTATACATCTGAATCTACTTATTATTGTTATTTTCATGTATTAATGATGACTGATTGGTAATAGCATAGTTTTAATTTGACTAAAATGTGCCATCAACCAAAATGAAGGAAATAGAAAATGAAGAGAAAGAAACGATTTGGTACACAGTCTCTGTAGGTCTTCATCAAATGAGAATTGTTCATCAAATACTAGGCTCTTGCAAGTCAGCCCAAATAAGATCATCATTATCAGTTTGAGCATGACTTAAATGTGTAGCTAGTGATACATATGCAGCTGTGTAAGGACATGTATGGCTGACAGTGTGTTGGTGGGTCACCCAACTGTGGCTGTGTAAGGACATGTATGGCTGACAGTGTGTTGGTGGGTAACCCAACTGTGGCTGTGTAAGGACATGTATGGCTGACAGTGTGTGTTGGTGGGTCACCCAACTGTGGCTGTGTAAGGACATGTATGGCTGACAGTGTGTTGGTGGGTCACCCAACTGTGGCTGTGTAAAGACATGTATGGCTGACAGTGTGTTTGTGGGTCACCCAACTGTGGCTGTGTAAGGACATGTATGGCTGACAGTGTGTTGGTGGGTCACCCAACTGTGGCTGTGTAAGGACATGTATGGCTGACAGTGTGTGTTGGTGGGTCACCCAACTGTGGATGTGTAAGGACATGTATGGCTGACAGTGTGTTGGTGGGTCACCCAACTGTGGCTGTGTAAGGACATGTATGGCTGACAGTGTGTGTTGGTGGGTCACCCAACTGTGGCTGTGTAAGGACATGTATGGCTGACAATGTGTTGGTGGGTCGCCCAACTGTGGCTGTGTCAAGACATGTATGGCTGACAGTGTGTGTTGGTAGGTCACCCAACTGTGGCTGTGTAAAGACATGTATGGCTGACAGTGTGTTGGTGGGTCACCCAACTGTGGCTGTGTAAAGACATGTATGGCTGACAGTGTGTGTTGGTGGGTCACCCAACTGTGGCTGTGTAAAGACATGTATGGCTGACAGTGTGTGTTGGTGGGTCACCCAACTGTGGCTGTGTAAGGACATGTATGGCTGACAGTGTGTGTTGGTGGGTCACCCAACTGTGGCTGTGTAAAGACATGTATGGCTGACAGTGTGTGTTGGTGGGTCACCCAACTGTGGCTGTGTAAGGACATGTATGGCTGACAGTGTGTTGGTGGGTACCCAACTGTGGCTGTGTAAGGACATGTATGGCTGACAGTGTGTTGGTGGGTCACCCAACTGTGGCTGTGTAAAGACATGTATGGCTGACAGTGTGTGTTGGTAGGTCACCCAACTGTGGCTGTGTAAAGACATGTATGGCTGACAATGTGTTGGTGGGTCACCCAACTGTGGCTGTGTGAAGACGTGTATGGCTGACAGTGTGTGTTGATGGGTCACCCAACTGTGGCTGTGTAAGGACATGTATGGCTGACAGTGTGTTGGTGGGTCACCCAACTGTGGCTGTGTAAAGACATGTATGGCTGACAGTGTTTGGTGGGTCACCCAATTGCGGCTGTGTAAAGACATGTATGGCTGACAGTGTGTTGGTGGGTCACCCAACTGTAGCTGTGTAAAGACATGTATGGCTGATAGTGTGTGTTGATGGGTCACCCAACTGTGGCTGTGTAAAGACATGTATGGCTGACAGTGTGTTGGTGGGTCACCCAACTGTGGCTGTGTAAAGACATGTATGGTTGACAGTGTGTTGGTGGGTCACCCAACTGTGGCTGTGTAAAGACATGTATGGCTGACAGTGTGTGTTGGTGGGTCACCCAACTGTGGCTGTGTAAGGACATGTATGGCTGACAGTGTGTGTTGGTGGGTCACCCAACTGTGGCTGTGTAAAGACATGTATGGCTGACAGTGTGTGTTGGTGGGTCACCCAACTGTGGCTGTGTAAGGACATGTATGGCTGACAGTGTGTTGGTGGGTACCCAACTGTGGCTGTGTAAGGACATGTATGGCTGACAGTGTGTTGGTGGGTCACCCAACTGTGGCTGTGTAAAGACATGTATGGCTGACAGTGTGTGTTGGTGGGTCACCCAACTGTGGCTGTGTAAAGACATGTATGGCTGACAGTGTGTTGGTGGGTCACCCAACTGTGGCTGTGTAAAGACATGTATGGCTGACAGTGTTGTGGGTCACCCAACTGTGGCTGTGTAAAGACATGTATGGCTGACAGTGTGTGTTGGTGGTCACCCAACTGTGGCTGTGTAAAGACATGTATGGCTGGGGACAATGTGGTGTGTGATGGGCTACCACAACTGTGGCTGTGTAAAGACATGTATGGCTGACAGTGTGTTGGTGGGTCACCCAACTGTGGCTGTGTAAGGACATGTATGGCTGACATGTGTGTTGGTGGGTCACCCAACTGTGGCTGTGTAAGGACATGTATGGCTGACAGTGTGTTGGTGGTCACCCAACTGTGGCTGTGTAAGACATGTATGGCTGACAGTGTGTTGGTGGGTCACCCAACTGTGGCTGTGTAAAGACATGTATGGCTGACAGTGTGGTTGGTGGTCACCCAACTGTGGCTGTGTAAGGACATGTATGGCTGACAGTGTGTGTTGGTGGGTCACCCAACTGTGGCTGTGTAAAGACATGTATGGCTGACATGTAGGCTGAAGTGTGTTGGTGGGTCACCCAACTGTGGCGTGTAAGACATGTATGGCTGACAGTGTGTTTGGGAGGTCACCAACTGTGGCTGTGTAAAGACATGTATGGCTGACAGTGTGTTGGTGGGTCACCCAACTGTGGCTGTGTAAAGACATGTATGCTGACAGTGTGTTGGTGGTCACCTACTGTGGCTGTGTAAGGACATGTATGGCTGACAGTGTTGGTGGTCACCCAACTGTGGCTGTGTAAGACATGTATGGCTGACAGTGTGTGTTGGTGGGTACCCAACTGTGGCTGTGTAAAGACATGTATGGCTGACAGTGTGTGTGGTCACCCAACTGTGGCTGTGTAAGGACATGTATGGCTGAAGTGGGTTGTGGGTCACCCAACTGTGGCTTGTGTAAAGACATGTATGGCTGACAGTGTGTGTTGGTGGGTCACCAACTGTGGCTGTGTAAGGACATGTATGGCTGACAGTGTGTTGTGGGTCACCCAACTGTGGCTGTGGTAAGACATGTATGGCTGACAGTGTGTGTTTGGGGGGTCACCCAACTGTGGCTGTGTAAGACATGTTTTGGCTGACAGTGTGTTGGTGGGTCACCCAACTGTGGCTGTGAAAGACATGTATGGCTGACAGTGTGTGTTGGTGGGTCACCCAACTGTGGCTGTGTAAGACGTATGGCTGACAGTGTGTTTGGTGGTCACCCAACTGTGGCTGTGTAAAGACTGTAGCTGACAGTGTGTTGGTGGGTCACCCAACTGTGGCTGTGTAAAGACATGTATGGCTGACAAGTTTCATGGGTCACCCAACTGTGGCTGGTAAAGACATGTATGGCTGAAGTGTGTGTGTGTGGGTCACCCAACTGTGGCTGTGTAAGGACATGTATGGCTGACATGTGTGTGTCTGTTGGTGGGTCACCCAACTGTGGTTGTGTAAAGACATGTATGGCTGACAGTGTGTGAGTGGTCACCCAACTGTGGGCTGTGTAAAGACATGTATGGCTGAAGTGTTGGTGGGTCACCCAACTGTGGCTGTGTAAAGACATGTATGGCTGACATGTGGTGTGGTCACCCAACTGTGGCTGTGTAAGAATGTATGGCTGACAGTGTGTGTTGTGGGTCACCCAACTGTGCTGTGTAAGACATGTATGGCTGACAGTGGTCACCCAACTGTGGCTGTGTAAGAATGTATGGCTGACAGTGTGTTGGTGGTCACCCAACTGTGGCTGTGTAAAGACATGTATGGCTGACAGTGTTGTGGTCACCCAACTGTGGCTGTGTAAAGACATGTATGGCTGACAGTGTGTGTTGGTGGGTCACCCAACTGTGGCTGTGTAAAGACATGTATGGCTGACAGTTGTTGGTGGGTCACCCAACTGTGGCTGTGTAAAGACATGTATGGCTGACAGTGTGTTGTGGTCACCCAACTGTGGCTGTGTAAAGACATGTATGGCTGACAGTTGTTGTTGGCCACCCAACTGTGGCTGTGTAAAGACATGTATAGCTGACAGTGTGTTGGTGGGTCACCCAACTGTGGCTGTGTAAAGACATGTATGGCTGACAGTGTGTTTGTGGGTCACCCAACTGTGGCTGTGTAAAGACATGTATGGCTGAACGCGACCGTGTGGTTGGTGGGTCACCCAACTGTGGCTGTGTAAGGACATGTATGGCTGACAGTGTGATTGGTGGAATGTAGCGGTGTGTTGGTAGATGTACGGTGTGTTGGTAGATGTAGTGGTGTGTGTTGTAGATGTACTGATGTGCTGGTTGATGTACCAGTGTGTTGGTTGATGTACTGGTGTGTAGCAGATGGCCATCCTACCTTGAACACTCCCCTCCATATAGACCGACTTTGTTGACATTTTCTTGGTGCTAACAGAAGGGCTGCAAGTCAGTGGCTGTTCCATTCAGTCACGGTGATGCGGTGGTTACTGTCACAGGTTGTGGGCCACAAGCTCATGGATGTGAGTCCCATAAGAGAGAATTTTTAGATTTTTCTTTTCAAGCCCTGACGGGCTCCTACCCAGAAATTTTCAGTGGGGGGCTTGAATTGCAAGACTGGAACCACAAAGTCTGTTTCTACCCACTTTTTGCCTGTCTAAAAGAGTGTGGATCACATTTCATGACCAAGGGTGCAGGTGTCTGTATCTCTCAGGCCTGGTTGATACATAGATATAATACAAAAGAAAGCCTTGGTGCAACCCTGTCATTTGTTTGAGACCAGAATGGATCTCTGTAGCAATATCTGAATCATCCTCATTTTCACTGAAACTTTGTGAAAAGAAAGTGTTAAATTCTGAGGCCCTCCAAGCCATGCGGTCATGGTGACTTCCACGTTTTGTTTCTCACCAAGTTCATGCCAGAAGCGAGTCAGTCGTCAGTGCAGGCTAGTTCATGGGGTTGCTATTGGACAGACATGGCTGTGTCCTTCAGTAAGGGATGGTCACTCATGCTGGCTCTGCAGTTTGGCAGTTATTGTCATCAGTAGGAGGCTGAGTGGATGATGATTGATGTTTTTCCTGTGTTGGGTATCATGATCTGATGTTTATGACTCCATGTGAATATTGGTGTTGAGGCTAGGACAGACCTAGACATGGCTGCAGAAAAGCAGACAGAATGAGCATAGGGGATAGAACACCACCGACAGGATACTGAAGCATAAAAAAGGAAAAGAGACAAGTGAGAGTTGAACAGTGACTGTTGTTTGTTACAGAGAGGCCTGGGCCCAATAGCATGATGATTGCCTTCATCGTTCTCGTCTGCCTGATCATCTTGTGTGCGCTGATCCTGCTCATCATCAGGTGATCAGCTGTTGGCAGGATGCCACATTACAGTGAAGTTAATGACCACACTGGTCAGTTAGAAACACTACAAAGCCTAGAACAGATGCAGGCATGCCAAATCACATTCACTGCTACATTTTTCATACAAAATTTGGGAGCATTTCGATTTACAGGTTGTGTGTGTGTGAGAGAGAGCAAACACAACCCCAGCTTCATAAATTTGTCTTGTGCTCAAAAAAAGTGAAGTGCATGTAGCATCAGAAACAACAAAAACAGAAACAAAACAACGAAACTAAAGGAAAAGAAAAGAAAAGCATGGTAGTTAAAAGGTTGAATGCATAGAAAATGTTTTTG
>CM065748.1:12070013-12090013 GCA_033310375.1 Conus canariensis
TTTTACCACTCCCAGAAGAATGTGCAGATAGGGAGGTGCCACATGGCTGAGTGTAATGTCAATGATAGGTTTTCTGATGACATTATTGTGCAGCTTGGCAATTTTTTTTTTGGAATTTTTGTATTTTTTGTAATCTCTCCTGATGCCCTGTAAGCTGCGCTGTGTGATGTTGCCTTCATTACAATGAGGTGGGGGGTGTAACTGGCTTTTTGATGCTGTGCAGTATAGACAGGGGTGTGTTCCCTGAGCACCTGACAGACCATACAGCTTGAGTAGAAAATCATAATCCCCAAACAAAAATAGTTTGATTGTCTTGTTTCTCCATGTCATGGACTTCAGCGCCGCCAGCTGTTCTTTGTAAGGATCCATGATTCTCTTCAAATTCTCTGGGCTACAATGCAGTCTACAATGCAGGCTACATTGCAGTCTACAATGGCCAAGACACAAGTGTTGTGTTTGGAGTTTGGATTGTGAAGATTTGCAATCTGAAGCGTCAGTTTAAATGTACCACCCCCATGGTCCCCTCCTATCTTTACCCAGATCTCATCCTGTGGGATGTATTGTCGTGCCATGTCAGCTTGTTCTCTCTGTCATACTGCTGCAACAGGATTTCTACCAGCTTTGGAATGTCTTTGATTTCTCCTATTGTTTTATCTTCTTCTTTTTGTCTGCCATTCTCATCAACAGAAATGAGTTTTCTCTGTACTATTTCAATTTCTCCAAACATAGCTTCTTTCTGTTGTTGTCTTTCTTTCTTTTCACAGTCAAATTTTAATCCTATACTTCTGAGAAATCTCTTTTGCTGTCTGTACTTTGTCCAGCTTAACCCCAGACTAGTTCTAAGTGCAGACCCTTGCTTTTTGGTCACTCTCACAGGGCCACATCCAGCAGCATCAAGAATCTTTTGTCTGTGGGTGCGAGCAGTTCTTCTGATTTCTGATCCATGTTGTTTGATCACATCCTCTCTACTGCTTCCTGAAATATTCATTCTGATCTTCTGTATCATATGAGATCTTTTCTTCCTCAGAGGAGATGATGCCAAAGCAGAAGATTTACGGGGCTGTCTGATCCTTTTCAACACAATTGGCTGACCCCTTGTTTTGCACCTAACTGTTAAATGGTCACTTGACTGTCGCAGCTTCCTGCGTACCAAACATGTCAGTAATTTTTCTTCTTCATCAGTGAGTGGTTTATCAATATCCTCATCATCCGAGTCTAAATAGATCACTTTATTTTTCCGATGTCGCAAAGGCGATAGAGCTACATCACTGACTTGCGGCATTTTCGGTGTGATTGGTGATGTTTGTGTGCAGAGTGTTTTGGGTTTTTTAACTGGGGTTGACGTAGATTGACAAAATGACGTTGACACACTTTCGTCAACTAACAAGTCGGCCGGATCAAAAGTTTGTTGTGCGGATCTCTTCACGGCCCCTACTCTCGGTTTTGTGGGACGACCGGCTTTAGTTTTTGATTCAAAGTGACTGCATGCTTTGCACTGACTGACTGACAGCTCTGGATCGAAAGTTGTCCAGATTTCTGACATTTTCTGAATATCAAGTGCAACACGGTCGATCGTAGTTTTGAAGTCGGACAGGTTGCTAGCGCGTTTCAGCCCCATGAGTTTTTTGTAACATTTCATACAAATAGCTGTAGACTGCTTGCCCTCTTCATCATTCAAAATGTCTAAATTGTAACAACGTGAGAGTTCTGTGGCATAGTTTTTACATAATTTCACACAAAACTGTCTATCTTTCTCCTTTCTTAACACGCGTTCTCCACAAACTCAACACACAGAATTCAGTCTGGCACAGTGCGCACTATAATCGTGGTACTCACGCTCCACTGATTGCTGAGACGCCATTGTAGGAAAAACTGAGGAGTCACTTACGTCAAACTATACACACAAAACTACACTTTAAAGAATCTGAATCCGTTATAAAACACACACAGACACAAGTTGACTTCACATAATCCACAGGCAACCCTAAATTAACCAAAAGATATTGCATTTAGTTGTATCCGAAGGTTGGAAAACAAACAAAATTGGTCACAAGCACAGCTCTCTGCAACACGTCTCACAGAAGAAAGAGTGCCGATCTGACTAAGCGTGGCACCGCTGGCATCCCTGAACTCAGTCAGGGTCAGCGGGTCACGTGAGTTGTACTAAATGGTCTAGTCTGGCAGGAAAGGAACAGCCGTGGTGGGCTTGGCTGAACGAAATAGATGATGAAAAACGACAACATCGTGTTTGGTGTTTGAAAACAAACAAACCAGGTGTAGCGTTTTGCCGCTTGTACAACTCAGACCTCAAGTACGGATCCAGTGGAAAATCTCGGTTAGCAAAGCATGCCAGAAGTCCAGACCATATTAAAAGCATGAAGGTAAGAATTTCAGTCAACTCTTTTTTCAGCAGCCCTCCATGCCCCCCCCCCCCCCCCTCCCTTCCCCCCTTCCCCCCTAGTGACACACACACACACACACACGCACGCACACATGCACACACACAAAGATGTGTGTAAGGCAGAGAGAGAGAGAGACATAATAGTATGAAAAAAATATTTAAAGAAAGAAAAAAAACATAAAAGAAAAATAAACGTGAGGGTTAGTTTTCTGGAAAAAAGGATGGGGAAAACTACTAAAGGTTCTGTTTCTTCTGTGTAATAAAATGGGTTAGTTTTGGAAGTACAGTAGAAACTCTCTATTAAGACCTTAGAAAATGCACATATTTGTGATCTTGATACCCTTACTGCCCATCTATGTCCAAGGCACCAACCAAGCTGTTTTCTTTCTTTTCTTTTTTTGAATTTAAAATGATAACTTTTGTACACATATAAGCAATAAATATGTGTTTCAAACAAGGCCTCAGTTCCAAATTTCCTTTCACCAGAGGCCACGAAAACTATCTGAATTTTTCAAAAAATCAATTTCGGCTGGGGGGGGCTTCGCCCCCGCTGGGCTCCCCACCAGGATCTGAATTTTTCAAAAAATCAATTTCTGCCAGGGGGCTTCGCCCCCCTGGGCCCCCCACCAGGGGCGCTGCCCCTGGACCCCGTCAATTTTTTTCCAGTTTCACCCATGCATACACCAAACCATCGTAAATTGTTACTCATATTGAAACAGGTTATCACACAGAAAAACAGTGTTTATTGTTACAAATATTGAAACAGACTCTTACTTGTAAAAACTGTGTATAGTTAGTTTTCCACCTCACAGATCAGGTGTGTGTTGATTTCAGGTTCAGAAACGGGTATTCATGCAATAAAAAAGTGATTTCAGGTACATAAAAGGGTTTTTGTGTAATAAACCAGTAATTTGCTGGTCTCAAGTAAATAAAAGGGTTTTTGTACACAAAACCAGTAATTTGTTGGTGTCTGGTACATACAAGGGTTTTTGTTTAATAAAAACTAATAATTTGTTGGTTTCAGGTACATTAAATGGGTTTTGTATAATAAACCAGTGATTTATTGGTGTCAGATATATTAAAGGGTTTTTGTATAATAATCCAGTGTTCAATTGGTTTCAGGTATAAAAAATGGTGTTTGTAAAATAAACCATGGTTTGTTTTCAGGTATAGAAAAAGGGTTTTTGTATAATAAAGCAGTGGTTTGTTGGTTTCAGGTACAGAAAGAGGAATTCATGTAATAATAAACCAGTCTGTTACTTCAGCTACAGGCACAGGTGCTTGTGGTATGAAGTAGCAGTTTGCTGATTTTAAATATAGAAACGGGTATTCTTGTAAAACACCAGGATTTTGTTGATTTCAGTTACAGAAACAGGTATTTGTGGAATAAATAAAGAGATTTGATGATTTCAGATGTGAAATGGTATTGGTGTTGTCAAGCAGGAGTTTGTTGATTTCAGTTACAGATACAGGTATTCGTGTAATAAAGCCGAGGTTTGTTGAATTCAGATTTGAAATGGGTATTTGTGTTATAAAGCAGTGGTTTGCTTATTTCAGGTACAGATACAAACACATATTAATGTATAAACTAGAGATTTTTTTTTAAATTTCAGATCTGAAAGGAGTATTCATATAATAAAGCAGTGGTTTGTTCATTTTTTAGGTTCAGATATAGGTATTCATGTAACAAGCCAGCGTTTGAAAGACGTGTTTGTGTAGTAAAATGGTGTTTTGTTCATTAATTTCAGATACAGAAACAGGTATTCACGCTACAAACAAGTGGTGCTCAGCAATACTGTTGAGTCACTCATTTCCATTGTGTGCTCAATGAAAATCATGAATGAAAAGCTGGAGCCAGAGAGAGTTGTGAGTATTGGTGTACCGTCATACCTGACTGCTGCTCTGTTCATTTTGTTTTGTTTCATAGATATTGTTTTCCAATTCAGAGTCCCACTATGAACATTCTGTGTGTCAGATTGTGAATTATTTGTCTGATCTTGAGACAAAAAGAACCATCATTGCCAAGGGGCAGAAAAAATTGGAATTGAACCAAAAAAGTCAACAGTGTGAAGGAAGAGAGGAAGAAAACAAAGACAGAACTGAAGAAGTAAAGGAAAGTAAGCGAAAGCAACTTTTGCACTTGTTCACTCCTGCCATGGCCAGAAAGCACTAAGTTATCCTGGAACACTGCACTCTGTAAGCTTAGAAAGCATCCATAGATGGTAAGGTACTGTCGTGAAAAAGGTACGTATCAGGGCCATTCAATATATAAGGTGAATTGTCCTGTATAAGGACTTCTAATGCAGGTAGAAGCTTACCTTTTTTTTCATCCCAACAGATATGCTTAAACTCTTGAAATGTCCTCCACTGTCACCCTTCTGTCAGACTGAATGATATCTTGGACTGATTTGATCATGGCTGGAGATCTCATCTCTGTCAGACTGAATGAATGTCATCACCTGATTTGATCATGGCTGGAGTCTTCATCTCTGTAGGCCTGCCTGGCCTGTCTTCGTCTTGAACACTGCTCCGCCCTTCTCTGAATAATTAAGCTCATTTGTAGACATTTTTTTGGCTGAAACATGCTGTTCCAGACACCAGACACAGCAGACATTCTTCTGTGAATTTCACTGTTCAGCTACCAAAAGTTTTTATCACTGATATCCTGGAGCATCGTTTTTGGTTGGCCATTTTTTATCATCTGAAAACCGAAAACAAAAACAAAAAAACATAATGAAACGAAATGAAATAAATGACAGCAAAAAGAGTTTTAAAAAAAACAATAGATAAAAAAGTAAGCTTCTGTCTGTATTCCTTATTTAGGACAACTCACCTTATACATTGAATGGCCCGCTTACCAGCAGAAAGCAAGTAGCTGCCCATCGCTGGCTGGATATTAACGGGATCAGCTGTTCAGGTAGACTTCTCTCCTCCGCCCCATCTCCCCCCTACCCTCCCACTCCCCCTTTCCTTGGGAGCCGGAATAGCTCAGTTGGTAGAGCGCCTGACTCGTAATCTTGGTGATCACGGGGTTGCGGGTTCGAATCTCTGCCGGGGCGTTTCGGTACAGGGGGATTTTTCCCTCGGAGTTAACATTAGTTCTGACTCCATTTCCCATACAGTCCTTCGAATGAGACTATAAACCGAGGTTCCGTGTGTGAACGCACGCATAATATCTTGCACACACGTAAAATCCCATCACCAACTTTCGGAAGAGTAGGCCAGTTTGGCCGTTGGTATGGATGACACGTTACACACAGCATGCACCCTGCGTAAGAAATGGAAAAAAGAATGAAGGAAGTAAAGAAACTGAGTGAACGATATTGACTGGATGACACGGGAAACGACTGAATGAAGCGCCAGCTGGCAGCTCTTCAGTCGGCACTACCCAGGTAGGCAGCCCGTTGTGTAAACGAGTGTTGATGAATAAGTGCAAATGGTGGATGTAAGCGCATTGAGTTGTGTAACAAGAAATGCGCTATATAAGTATTATACATTATTATATATCTGTCTGCTCAGTCTGTAGGAGGTCATTTCATGTGCTCTGCCACTCTTGTCTTCTTTCCTTTGTCTTTCTTGTGCTTTTCCACATTTTTTTTGTTGTTGCTTCTTTCACGCTGGGAATGTCTCACCCTCCATCAAGTGATGGCAAGTCCTGTGAGGGGGTGGGGGGGGGGGGGTGGGGGGTGACATACCCTGATCCCATCCATATTTCATGCCTCACAGGGTTGACAAATCCCACCATTGAATAGGACCATTCATCGCATGGGATTGATGGGGTGGGAAAGACACAGCATTGAAAATAGCCAACAAAGTAAACCAGATGCTCATAGTTTGGGCCAGTGTGACATAGTAAGTACACCAGCGAAACGTGGAATTAGAACAAACTCCCCGAACTTGTTTGGCCAGTCAACATGGCTGGTCGCAGTGTTGTGTGCTATGATGACAGATGTCTCAGTGTTGTCTGCTATGATGACTGATGACAGATGTCTCAGTGTTGTCTGCTATGATGACAGATGTCGCAGTGTTGTGTCTGGTACGGTGACAGATGTCGCAGTGTCGTCTGCTATGATGACAGATGTCGCAGTGTTGTGTGCTATGTTGACAGATGTCGCAGTGTTGTCTGCTATGACAGATGTCACCATGTTGTCTGCTATGATGACAGATGTCGCAGTGTTGTGTGCTATGATGACAGATGTCGCAGTGTTGTCTGCTATGACAGATGTCACCATGTTGTCTGCTATGATGACAGATGTCGCAGTGTTGTGTACTATGATGACAGATGTCGCAGTGTTGTCTGCTGTGATGACATGTCACAGTGTTGTCTGCTATGATGATGACAGATGTCACAGTGTTATGTCTGCTATGATGACAGATGTCACAGTGTTGTCTAGTACGGTGACAGATGTCACAGTGTTGTCTGCTATAATGACAGATGTCACAGTGTTGTCTGCTATGATGACAGATGTCGCAGTATTGTCTGGTATGGTGACAGATGTCGCAGTGTTGTCTGCTATGATGACAGATGTCACAGTATTGTCTGGTATGGTGACAAATGTTGCAGTGTTGTCTGCTATGATGACAGATGTCGCAGTATTGTCTGGTATGGTGACAGATGTCACAGTGTTGTGTCTGGTATAGTGACAGATGTCACAGTGTTCTCTGCTATGATGACAGATGTCACAGTGTTGTGTCTGTGTCATACATCCCGGAGTCGTGCCACACACGCACGCACCACCTCCAAAGCAAACTCTGCAAACGCGCGCAATCCCTCCTTTCACCCAAGGCGCGTCAGATAAATACACAACACCGAAAAGTTGTTTTTTTCCTTCCCCTCCTCCTACGGGAGAACAAATATAATTAATACATACAATGTTCATATCAACTTATCCACTCCTCCTCTCCAATGGGGAGGCAACACAGAATAAACACAAACACACCTCTCCACTAAGGAGGTAACACCAGTTAAATACAAACACACCTCCTCTCCACTAAGGAAGAGACACCAAATAAATACAAACACACCTCCGCTCCACTAAGGAGGTAACACCAGTTAAATACAAAACACACCTCCGCTTCACTAAGGAGGTGACAACAGGTACTGTTTCCCCTTAAGTTGTAACGTTCATAGAACATGGGGTTATGTCACTATCCATCATCACCGTATTTATACTATATACCATTGTCACAACAGTTGAGGTTATATGATAAAGTCATAACATCATGGGGATATGCGCCAGAGTCATTCTTCATCCATATGGGGAAATATGCCAGGGTCATTCTTCATCAACATGGTTCCTCCTCCTTGAGGAAAGAAACTGCAGGCGAGGTCCGCCACCCGTCCCAGGCTGGGGACAGGTCCGGCACCTCCACCACCTCTGTATACTCCCACCCGTGGCCCGGCATGAGACAGGCAACCTGTCAACACACTCGGAACCATGTGCAGTTCTACAATAACTAAGGAGACTCACTTAAACATGAAGAGGTAAACAGTAACCTTCTCTTATAAGTTTTTACTTTAAATATTACTTTTCCTTTCTTTTCCCCATTCTTTTATAAAGAAATGTTACAGCGCTCCCAAGCAGTATTCACCCGGGCCACTATCCAACAAAAAGGCGCTGTATAATCACATGATCTTTTTTCTCTCTCAATACCCGAATACCGCTGACATTCAATCTTAAAACACAGAACAACATGTGCACACACCTTCACACATCCTGTGCACATGACAGTCTGGTATGGTGACAGATGTCACAGTGTTGTGTCTGCCATGGTGACAGATGTCACAGTGTTGTGTCTGGTATGGTGACAGATGTCACAGTGTTGTGTCTGGTGTGGTGACAGATGTCACAGTGTTGTGCCTGGTACGGTGACAGATGTCACAGTGTTAAGTCTGGTACGGTGACAGATGTCACAGTGTTGTGCCTGATATGGTGACAGATGTCACAGTGTTGTGTCTGGTACAGTGACAGATGTCACAGTGTTGTGTCTGGTACGGTGAAAGATGTCACAGTGTTGTGTCTGGTATAGTGACAGATGTCACAGTGTTGTGTCTGGTATGGTGACAGATGTCTCAGTGTTGTGCCTGGTACGGTGAAAGATGTCACAGTGTTGTGTCTGGTATGGTGACAGATGTCACAGTGTTGTGTCTGGTATGGTGACAGATGTCTCAGTGTTGTGCCTGGTACGGTGACAGATGTCACAGTGTTGTGTCTGATATAGTGACAGATGTCACAGTGTTCTGCCTGGTACGGTGACAAATGTCACAGTGTTGTGTCTACCATGATGACAGATGTCACAGTGTTGTGTCTGGTATAGTGACAGATGTCACAGTGCTGTGTCTGCTGTGGTGACAGATGTCACAGTGTTGTGTCTGGTATAGTGACAGATGTCACAGTGCTGTTTCTGGTGTGGTGACAGATGTCACAGTGTTGTGTTTGCCGTGGTGACAGATGTCACAGTGTTGTGTCTGCTGTGGTGACAGATGTCACAGTGTTGTGTCTGCTAGTGGTGACAGATGTCACAGTGTTGTGTCTGGCTATGGTGACAGATGTCACATGTGTTGTGTCTGCATGGTGACATGTCACAGTGTTGTGTTTGCCGTGGTGACAGATGTCACAGTGTTGTGTCTGGCATGGTGACAGATGTCACAGTGTTGTGTTGCTGGTGACATGTCACAGTGTTGTGTTTGCCGTGTGACAGATGTCACAGTGTTGTGTCTGGCATGGTGACAGATGTCACAGTGTTGTGTTCTGCCGATGGTGACAGATGTCACAGTGTTGTGTCTGCTGTGTGACAGTCACAGTGTTGTGTCTGGATGGTGACAGATGTCACAGTGTTGTGTCTGGCATGTGACAGATGTCACAGTGTTGTGTCTGCTGTGTGACAGATGTCACAGTGTTGTGTCTGTATAGTGACAGATGTCACAGTGCTGTGTCTGGCATGATGACAGATGTCACAGTGTTGTGTCTGCTGTGGTACAGATGTCACAGTGTTGTGTCTGGTATAGTGACAGATGTCACAGTGCTGTGTCTGGTATAGTAACAGATGTCACAGTGTTGTGTCTGGTATAGTAACAGATGTCACAGTGCTGTGTCTGGTATAGTAACAGATGTCACAGTGCTGTGTCTGGTATAGTGACAGATGTCACAGTGTTGTGTCTGGTGTGGTGACAGATGTCACAGTGTTGTGTCAGGTATGGTGACAGATGTCACAGTGTTGTGTCTGCTGTGGTGACAGATGTCACAGTGTTGTGTCTGGTATGGTGACAGCTGTCACAGTGTTGTGTCTGGTATGGTGACAGATGTCACAGTGTTGTGTCTGGTATGGTGACATGTCTCAGTGTTGTGACTGGTTTGGTGACAGATGTCACAGTGTTTTGTCTGGTGTGGTGACGGATGTCACAGTGTTGTGTCTGGTATGATGACACATGTCACAGTGTTGTGTCTGGCATGATGAAAGATGTCACAGTGTGGTGTCTGCTGTGGTGACAGATGTCACAGTGTTGTGTCTGGTATGGTGACAGATGTCACAGTGTTGTGTCTGGTATGGTGACAGATGTCACAGTGCTGTGTCTGGTATAGTGACAAATGTCACAGTGTTGTGTCTGGTATGGTTACAGATGTCACGGTGTTGTGTCTGCTGTGGTGACAGATGTCACAGTGTTGTGTCTGGTATAGTGACAGATGTCACAGTGTTGTGTCTGCTGTGGTGACAGAATGACGTCCAGCTGCTGGTCACCATGGTATGGACTGGCTTTGAGGCAGGTGTGTCAGCTGATCTGCCCCCCATCATGGCGCGCCTGTGGAAAGATCCCAAGCTGCAAGACTTTGTCGGTCGAGAAGCAAAAGAACTGCAGCTGGATTCAGGAGTATAGTAAGTTTTCCTCTTGCCTCTGTTGCTTCAGGATTGGATTTGTAAGTTCCTGCAGTGGACTGCGCAGTGTGGGAGGCATGTGGGTCAGAGACGTATGGGACTGAACAGGACATGGGTTGGGCGGCTTGGAAGAGTTGAAAGGGGGGAGAAGAAGGGTAGAAGTGGGGGAAGGTGGTGATTCTGGAATCGGAATTTTTTTTTTCTTAACGCAGGTGCTCACATTTGTATGTTTACATCCACCTGTGCAAACAGGTGTGGATATTCAGATGGAACACAAATGACTACCAGTTTGTAAAAGCAATTTTCAAGAAAAATGTTTAGCACCACACTATCAAACTTATTTGCTCCATCCATAAGATTGATACGTCAAAATTCAAATCTGAATCAGACCGCATGATAACATCTGATATGTCTCTATCTGATCCAAACTTTTCCCTCTGCAACCTGCTCGACAGACACGCCCCCCAGTTTCTTTTCGACACAGATCTTAGATAGCAAGACTTGTAGGGAACTCTACCGCAACATGAACCAAATTCTGGGCAAGATGAAGACTGCTGTACTTCCCACCAATGTAGATCCCTCAAAACTACCTGATATCTTTCTGAATTTTTTCCGAAACAAAATAATCTCTGTCTGTAAAAATGCATTTGTTTGCTCTAGTCCTTCACGAGTAACGTCCGCTTACTCCAGCCCAACTTTGTCCAAGTTTGAACCAGTTAGCACTCCGTTTGTGAAAGAGATTCTCTAGGAAACTGCAAAAAAAATCATGTGAACTTGATCCTATCCTATGTTCAGTAAATGTCTCCCATGGATTTTTGAGCTCAGATACATACAGATAGACTGGATGTTCACAGCTGTTGAAGGTTCAGTATGTTAAATCATTAACTGAACGTAAATGAGGACATTACCCGTTTTAATCAATGAACTGAAGATAAGTAAAGACCTGACATTAATCCATTGACTAAAGATGGATGAAGACCTGGTTCATTAGTGTATCAGCTGGAGATAAATTAAGACAGAGCACATTGATCCTTGGACTAAAAATAAATGCAGGCATTGGACATTAAGTCTTTGACTAAAAGATAAGACCCTGTACACTGATGTACACTTGTAGCATCAAAAAATATACAAAAGATAAATGAAGGCCCAGTTCATTTTTCATTGACTGCAGATAAGTACAGAACTGTTTCTTGAGATAAATGTAGGAAAGGTACATTATCATATCAACTGAAGATAAAGGGTACATAAATTCATTGACTAGAGAAAAAGAAAAGCCTGTAACATCAATTCATCAGTTGCATTAATCCATCAATTCAAGATGAAGATGGATACATAAACTCATCAACTAAAGATAAATGAACGCCATATATCAATTGACTAGAGATAAATGAAGACCTGATACATTAATTCATCAATTAAAAATAAATAAAGCTTTTAAAATTATCTCTTTAGCTGATTTTAAGGTAACAGAAATGAAGGTCTATTATATCATCTTATTTAGTAAAGATAAATGAAGGTCCAGTGCATAAATTCATCAGTTAGAGATAAACGAAGTCCTGGTACATTAATTCGTCAGCTGAAGATGAATGCAGGACTAGATAAGTTAATTCATTGACTCAAGATGAGTGAAAGCGTGATCTGCTAATTGAGTGAATGAAGATCACTAGCGGCTTAATAATAAACGTCAGTTAATTGAGCAAAACCAATGATCTTTTATAGATTTTTCCTGCTGGTTCTGTAATATGCTTTAGACAACATTTGTTACCAGAAAAACAAACCCAAAACAAACAAACCAAAACAAAACAAATATCCAGAGAAAATCTAGGGGGAAATGCTTTCTTTCTTGTCAAACAGCAAAGAGTGATTAGTAGCAGCAACAGGCACCCACTTCTCAGGAGGGAAGGGAGACAGAGGGGTGGGAAACCATCTTGCTGGCCTGCGCCAAAGCTTCAGAAGCTTATTTTCCTCAGTGCAGCACTTTGATGTATTTACACCTTATTAAAGAAAATTGCTTTTGATCAGCTGTGGCTCTCAGTTATTGAGCTTGCTGTATAACGCTTGATGGTTTCAGTTTCCTGAACTCCCTGGACAGAATTACTGCCCCTGACTACAAGCCTACCAAAGAGGATGTGGACAAGGCCTGGGTGAAGCTGGCCGGTGCCGAGAAGACTTCCTTCACCTTTCAGGCTTTCCATCAGAGGTTAGTAAGCTCCTTTAGCAGTGCTGTGTTAGGGCACCTTTCAGGCTTTCTATCAGAGGTTAGTAAGCTCCTTTAGCAGTGCTGTGTTAGGGCACCTTTCAGGCTCTTCATCAGAGGTTAGTAAGTTCCTTTATCAGTGCTGTGTTAGGGCACCTTTCAGACTCTTCATCAGAGGTTAGTAAGCTCCTTTAGCAGTGCTGTGTTAGGGCACCTTTCAGGCTTTCCATCAGAGGTTAGTAAGCTCCTTTATCAGTGCTGTGTTAGGGCACCTTTCAGGCTTTCCATCAGAGGTTAGTAAGCTCCTTTAGCAGTGCTGTGTTAGGATACCTTTCAGGCTCTTCATCAGAGGTTAGTAAGCTCCTTTAGCAGTGCTGTGTTAGGATACCTTTCAGGCTCTTCATCAGAGGTTAGTAAGCTCCTTTATCAGTGCTGTGTTAGGACACCTTTCAGGCTTTCCATCAGAGGTTAGTAAGCTCCTTTATCAGTGCTGTGTTAGGGCACCTTTCAGGCCCTTCATCAGAGGTTAGTAAGCTCCTTTAGCAGTGCTGTGTTGGTCTAAGTTGGCCGCTTGGTCAGAGTACCTGGCTCACTTTAGGAAGCTGTCAGTCTGTCTCTCTGCTCTCTTCATATCTTGGCTGGAACTAAGAGCTCCAACGTTGGTGAGGTTTCTGTGTATGCGACTTTTTAACTCTCCTCACGCCGTCAGCGGTAGCTGCCACCGGTGACATCAGCTATGCCTTACAGCCATTGGCGCTAGCTACTACCTGTACACAGGTGTTGCATACCGACCTGTTCTTAGGGCTTATATAATTGAATTTATGTTGATAAAGTGCATGCACACCAGAAAGAAAGATGGACACATCCTCCCACTTGGATTGGAGGCAGGGAAAGCAGTGATTGAGCTAGAAAAACCAGAATTTTTTTTTTTTTTTTTTTTTTGAATATTAACATAGATGGAGGTGACACATTCTGGGGCTGAGCTTCTTGGAGATTTTGGAAGGGATGAGGAAGTTTTTGAGGAGTTCGTGCTTGAAGTGGCTGAAGCTGAGTGAAGACGAATACTAACGGATGAAGAGACAGTAAGATTATTGAGGGAGCTTGAAAATATTAATCTTTTGGATTCAGACTTTGAATCTCATGAAGATGAAGTGGTAGACAATCCAAAAGTGGGTGCGTTCAACCACTGAGCATGGCTGAAAGATTTTGATCCTGAATTTGGAAGTGGCCCACAAAATGTCAGTCCTCAGGCAACTGAAGCTGAGATTTTTCTGCAGTTGTTGAGTCCCAGTTGACTGAAGTTTTGGTAGAAGAAATGACCCATTGGACACTCTTCTGCCACCTTCAAATTTTTGAAAGTAGAAACCAAAAACTGGAGAGGAGATGACGGCATTCCTTGCTGTTACTTTGCGCGTAGTGTATATTCGACTTAGGAGTTATGATTCATACTGAAGTGTTAATTCACTGATAAATCCCTAAGGGTTTAGGAGCACCATGCCTAGGAACAGGTTTCAGAATATGATTTCATTTCTTTATGCTGCAAACAGTCAGAGTCCTGATGCTAAGGCTGATAGTACTCACAAAATAGAGATGTATGAACTTCTGTTGAATATTTGGCAGGAGTGTTACAACCCAGGTAGAGAAATTTCTGCGGATGAAACCTTGGTACCATTCAAAATTTCTGAACTATATTCTCTCAAAGCCTCACCAATGGGGGTTCAAGTTTGGACTCTGTTGGATTCAATCATCCTGTGTATGGACCTGGCAGTTCTACACTGGCAGGGTGATCAGGCAGCCTACACTAACAGCTCGGGCTGCACAGTGTGGGCCTGACAGTTCTATATTGGATTCAAAATCATCCTATGTATGGACCTGACAGTTCTATATTGGATTCAAAATCATCCTATGTATGGACCTGGCAGTTCTATATTGGATTCAAAATCATCCTATGTATGGACCTGGCAGTTGTTCACTGGCAGGATGATCAGGCAGCCTGCACTAACAGCTCAGGCTGCACAGTGTGGACCTGGCAGTTGTACACTGGCAGGGTGATCAGGCAGCCTGCACTAACAGCTCAGGCTGCACAGTGTGGACCTGGCAGTTGTTCACTGGCAGGGTGATCAGGCAGCCTGCACTAACAGCTCAGGCTGCACAGTGTGGACCTGGCAGTTGTACACTGGCAGGGTGATCAGGCAGCCTGCACTAACAGCTCAGGCTGCACAGTGTGGACCTGGCAGTTGTACACTGGCAGGGTGATCAGGCAGCCTGCACTAACAGCTCAGGCTGCACAGTGTGGACCTGGCAGTTGTACACTGGCAGGGTGATCAGGCAGCCTGCACTAACAGCTCAGGCTGCACAGTGTGGACCTGGCAGTTGTTCACTGGCAGGATGATCAGGCAGCCTGCACTAACAGCTCAGGCTGCACAGTGTGGACCTGGCAGTTGTACGCTGGCAGGGTGATCAGGCAGCCTGCACTAACAGCTCAGGCTGCACAGTGTGGACCTGGCAGTTGTACGCTGGCAGGGTGATCAGGCAGCCTGCACTAACAGCTCAGGCTGCACACTGTGGACCTGAACTTCCACCAGAACTCCAGCAGCAACAGCAGCTAGCACCCCATGAACAGCGAGGTGTTGGGTTCAGTGTTGTTTCCAGTCTGTGCAGCCCGTTACTGAACCATGGTCATCATGCGTTCTGGGACAACGTTTTTATGAGCCCTCAGTTTCATGAGGGACACAAAAGCAGTTCAGCTGGAAACACAGTACATAGGCGAGGTTGACTTGTGTGATCAGCAAATGTTGTATGATATGCACCAGCAGGTATTTGAAGTGGTGGAAGAAGCTGTTCCTGTGTAACCTGCTTGAAATCACCTTTTCAAAAGTGGTCTGGAAAGCATCGAACCCAAGGTCTTGATATCACCTCAGATCAGACAGATTTTGCCTCTGTGTGATTCATGGTCTTCTTGAGGAATGCGCATGCCAGAGAACGACCTTTTCAAGAGCAGTGCTGGCCCCGGCCCCTGCACCCCCTCCCCTCCACCCCCCTCCCCCTGCATGCTTGCTGGAGAGATATCCCTGGAGCCAGCCAGTGTGTGACCCCAGCAGACAGAAAGTCCAGCAGGGACTGCATTATGTGTGTTAGCCGCTCCCAGAAAATTGTTTGGGTAACATATATGTAGCAAACACATAAACAAAACAGTACATTTGGCATCATTCTGACTTTATTTTCTTCATATACCATATAATCACTACCATCTACAACAGCTGAAACATTGTCGCCATCAACACAACAACACAGTTTCATACATACATCCTCTCTTCTCCTCTCTCTCTCTCCTCTCTCTCTCTCTCTCTGTCTGTCTATATATATATCTATATATATATATATATATATATATATATTGTGTGTGTGTGTGTGTGTAAAATAGATAGCTAGACAGATAGATAATCTGCATTAATTTTTTATACAAGTCCACACTTTTTTTTTGGCAATCCAATGAATTTTTTTCTTCAATGATTTTTTTAGGTAATGCAGGTGGTGAAATTCTTATCAGTTGAGAAAGTAGTTGGTGAAGAGGCATATGAAGAATTATACTTCATTACATGGCGTGAGAAGAGTTAAGCTGATCTCAGGCCTCCACTTTTTGGGGAACAAGGAAATGAATGGCAACAAATCCAGGACTAGAGAGAGACACCACTGAGTGTGGAAATCCACTTCTCAGAAAACTGAAGCCTTGAATGGATCTGAAGGAATATTGGTCCACTCTGGGGTAGACGTCAGAGGGAGTGAGCTGAGCTGAGGTCTTCTTATACCACAGACAGAACCCACTTGCCCAAATTGATGGCCTCCCATTGGCCAAGGTAGGCAGAGAGACAAGCTGTCACCTGAATGGTCTCTGAAGGACAAATATAGTCATATCTTCGGGCCCTGCACTGGGATCAGCCCCTACTGGAGGGCTGAGTGTGGAGGGCCTTGAAGGAGATAGATGGCTTGGGCTAGACCAGTGGTCATTCTTACGCACAAATGTGCGTCTCTGGCACATAAAAGCCCTGTCTGATGCACTGGAATTCAGTCCAGTGTGTCACTAAAACATACCAAAATTTACCGCGATGCAATGATTGTCTTCTGTACGCATTGCAACTCCGAGCAGCGCATATCGTGTAAACGCACTTTCGTCTGATCCTTCTCGATCGAAGTCGATGAAAACGTGTTTCCTCGACATTTTAGAATGTTCTGAATCGATGAACAATTTCCGTTTTAGAAATCTTCTCTGCTGAAAACCAACAAGAGTCTATGATTGGACCACAAGATCACGTGATTCAGCCATGCGTGAACACATGGACAACCGAATGTAATTCAGCTTTTCAGAGACAAAATCTACAGTTCATCCATGGCTTGCGGGTGGTCATGCAGCAAATGAAACACACTTCAAGCGATCTATGCAACACAACCGGTTTGGATAATGAAAATGGCTCTGTTATGGGCTTAGTAATGTGTAGCGCACAATGCAAGAGTGGCCAACCTACATAGTTTCATGAAACGTTCCCCGTAGAAGCCTGAAAAATAGTGGGTGGCCCAAGACCCCCTTTTTTCTATCCCAGCCCACTATAAGCTGATGATCCAGGCAGAATTTCAGCTGTTAAATCCGGAAACCCTCTTTTTAGTGTCAGAATCTTCAGCTTGATGATGAAGGTGGGCACTTAACAAAAGAAGAAGAATATTCATCAATCGCCTTTTGTTTGTCACCGGGCTCCTGATGATCATTTGAAGGCAACCGGAATACAGTCAAATAATAAAATGTTTCAGTACTGATGGAACTGGTTCACATTGGGTAAATTTTGTGATCATAATCGCATTCCACATATCAAGTTTGACTGTTGAAATCCAGATGGTGTAGGTGTTCACACTTATTGACTTTAGTTGACCGCTTCCAGGTTTTCCCCTTTTTTTTTCACTTGAAGTTAATCACCTAATGATGGTTTCCTTCTGAACTGAAGCATCGCAAATAATGGCCAAAGATATATAAATGAACAAATCCATAAAAACAAAACAAATTGATTGTAATCGTAGTAACAGCAACATGGCAATAACTACCAGCCGCCGTGGCGAAGTGGTTAGCGTTGCGAACTCCCAGCTGGGAGGTCATGGGTTTGAATCCCATCAGAGTCATGTGGGTTTTTCTGCCCCGACCGGCTCCTACCCAGAGTTGAGTTTGCTGCGGACTCAGTTGGGAAGACTGGGACCACACAGTCGAGTTCCATCCACTTAATGGATGCGTTTCTGAGAGTGTTGCTCAAATTTCCTGACCAACACTGCAGGTGCCTGTATCTCTCGGGCCTGCTTGACGCTGGGATATATTATGAAAGGAAGCGTAGAGTACAGCCCTGTCATGTAGTCTCAGACTGAAATGGAAATCCGTAGCATCATCTTAATCATCCTCATTCTCATCCATCAGCATAAAAAAAATGTATCAAATTCTGTGGCTCTTCATGCCCTGCTCTCATGGTGACCTCATTTTCGATGTCCTCTCCACGTCTGTGGTCTTGGTTTGGTTCCGTTGGGGTCACCGGTATCGGCGAGTCCATGGGGGCTGTCGTTGGACGGATGTGGTGGCACCCTCCAGAGGGAGAGCTCGCTCACGCCGGCTCCGCGACTAAGCAATTATTGTCGTCAGTAGGGGACCTTAGTAGGTGGTGTCCTGTGTATATTAGATCAGAACAGGCGCCACTGAACACCACCAAAGTGACTCGGCAGCAGTGCAGTGTCTCCTCCAGTGGGTTGCCTCTTGACTTGACATTGACTGATCCCTGTGGATTGCCTGTGCCGGGGCTGCAGCGGGGCCGACCGGGCTATGGCTGTGGACGGGGTGTCGGAATGAGCGGCGTGGGTGCACTGCCTCTGAGGTGGCGCAGAGGTTGGGACAGCAAAAAAACAACAACAACAACAACAAAAAACATGGCAATAACTAAAAAGATTATGATAGCAAAAATAACAACAACAATCATCATCATCATTGAAAGATTCCAATAGGAAAAGGAAAATAAAAAATATATGGAGGGGAAGGGGTAGCAGGAGGAGTGGTTAAGTCATAAATAAGTAGATAGGGGGAGGTATAGGCTTAGACAGGTTATGGAATTGGAGAAAGGAAAAAAAAAAGTTCATGAATTGTCACAGAATACCACTTGCATACAGGAGAGAGTCTAGGATCAATGTAATAGCATCAATGCATTTGATGACCAATGTCCCACATTCCTCACTCTGCTTTTACACACCATGATCCATTTCTTCACTGGTATTTTGTCCCACCATCACCCGGCGAAAAGCCTGATCGACGTTGGTATGTGTGTCTAATTTCAGTGTTAGTCCGTTTTTCAGTTTACAAATGTCGTACCATTGGATGTCCACATACTGGCACATGCAGAATGTTGCGTAGCATCACGATAAATTTTATAATTTGCCGCGGTCAAATCCTCTCCGATCACAATCCTCTTTATGTTTTAGGTTTCGACAATTTGCTAGGATTTTGTCTCTTTTTCTTCTGTTGAAAAACCTCACGATGATCGGTGTGGGTCTGGAGCTGCTTGGCTGGCCAGTCCAATGGGCGATTTAGATATCGTTCTCCGTGGTCGGCACTTGCACTTTCTGATTGAAAATATTGACACATTTTATAATGCAGTCTTCCGCAGTCTTTCCTGTTGCTTCTGGGACACGATAGAGACGAATCTTCCATCTTCTTGTGTATTGCTCTAGATGGTTGCTCGCTTTCTGCACAGTTTGCACATTATTTTCCTGAGTTTTCAGCTCATCTTTCAATATTTCACCTTCTCTTTTCAGGGCTTTTACCTCTTGTTGCAGTTTGTCATTCTTTGTTTCACAATCAGAAAGTTTGCCCTCGAGTTTTTCAATCTTTTCAGAAAAAGTCTTCGTCATCAGTTACATTTCCGATTTCACAGCCGATATGTCTTCCTTCATTGCAAGGTTTGCAACTTTCTTGCTGATGATTTCTTCTGTTTTAGTTAGCTCTTCCAGTTTTGTGCTGATGGCATTGAACGTTTCCTGCACATCCATGTCTCTTGCAGTTTCAGTTCAGCATGGTTCTTTTTCTTTGGTGTGCAATGATGAGAAATGTCGGGATCACTTTCCGATAAAGTAGATGATCTTGTTCTTTTGAAATTAGTAGAAAAGTTCTTAATGTTGCTATTCATCACTAAAAACCATTTTCGACAAAACTGTTAGCTTGAATCCATTGTTTGCTTACATAGTTCTCGACCTAGCTAGCAACCATGCACAGTTCACAACAGCAGATGTAGTTTCAACATTTCTAAGTTCACATGTTTTGCACTGCCCACTACAGAATTATGTGTCGCATTTTCATAAAATTACATACCTGTGTTAAGCAGTTTCGTGCGCACCTGTTGCAGATTAACATGGGGTGATTAACCCGTTCACTGCCTGAAAATGTTACAAACAAAGGCTTTCCCAGTGCCAAGGAAATCTAATGATTTGGGGGTAATAATTAACAAAAAATTC
>CM065748.1:12095013-12140013 GCA_033310375.1 Conus canariensis
GCATGGGAGGAAAACTGTGGCGTCAGTCTTCCAGCCTCTGCTGTGACCTCACATGTAGCATCATGACTAGGTTCAGGTTTACAGGAGATCATTTCATTAGCCCACTGCTGTAGGGTACGTGTGGATGTGAGCTGCATCTCCCATCCACCCCTTTCCCCACCACCCTCTCTTTTCTTGATGATCCTGCCCTCTTTGAATAACACACAAGTAGGGTAACTCTTGCTCCCATGATGAGATAATTATATGCTCATAACTCTGAAAGAATGATGTTTAAGACACCGAATCGCTTAGCACAAATGCCAACACAGAGCACACAGAAAAAACAAGAAGACATTAAAAAAAATGGATGTTCCAAGCTTGCTCATATGCCCTGTACCTGACACATCTACACAGCAACAATGACAGCAGAAATGGACAAACACAAATTAACATTTATTCCAGCCCAGCACAGCCTTTTTGAAGTGACTATCGCTCAGTCTCTGTCTCCCCTGGCTTTGTGGTCTGTGTCAGTCTGTCTCTTATTCTGTTATTGTTTGTTGCTTCAGTTTTGGGCATAATTCTCTGAGTTATAAGAGATTTTTAAACAAACGAATTGACGTTTGATGCAGAAAAGGAATTTTTACAATTTTTGTTTTGTTTTAGGTTATGGACAGGATTCAGACCAAGGGGTATGTTCAGTACATTTCCTAAGAATGACTGGGTATCTTGTGTCACAGTCATGAAATACTGTAATTTCTGAACTGCAAAATGATGCTTTGTTGACTATATACACATTTACAGTTTATAAGAGGAAATAATCTGTTTAGGAAAGATGCTCACTGAACATTCCAAGAAGTGTCTGTCTGTCTGTGAATTATTCTTTATAGGGGATGATATGGGTATAGCATTCTAGGGTAAAAGAAGATTAATGTGATTATTGACTGAACTCACGTTTTCCTAGTTTAAAAAAACCAGATGATCTATTGACACAAAGAAGCTCAACCAATAGTTCAGAAAAAATCTTTGAGTTGAAGTTATCTTCTCCTAAGTGGGATGATGAGCATTTAGAAATTCTAGGCTGTGAACCGCATTACTATGTAAGCCATATGAACCAATTTTATTTAAAAATCAGAAAAAAAAGAAAAAAAAAACATCGGCTGCAGCCAGTCGATGGGTCACAAGAAAATAGCTCTGAAAGCTGATAATGAAAATGGTGAACTGAGTGTAAAAAAAAAAAACCTGTGTGTCAGGAGGTACAACTAATATGGATTAGCAAGGAAACATGGTAACAACAACAACAACAACAATACATCAGCAATCAGATTCTTTGCTAGCAGCACTAAAACAACTGAAGGACTGGTCTGCAATGTCGGACGTGACAGCTCTAAGAACTCTGCATCGACATTGGCTAGTGTGTCCGAGGACTTCTCGTACCTCTGCCTCCATGCTGGTGCTGCTGTGACTACTCTGTTCTCTGCTGGCCACTGTGACTGCTTTGTTGAAATTGTTAATAATTGGGCTGCAGCAGTTATATGGCACTGGGAAAGTTGACACACTGTATGTGCCATCGCAGACCAGGAACTGGTTGCCCTTTGGATGAGTCAGATCGATGGCCTTCAATGTCAAATCCGCGTCATAGTCTTGATCTTGGTTTCTTGACTGTGGCATCGTTACTTGATCATACGGTGCTGACAACTGACTAAAGATCAAGCCAAAATGATATTCAGTGTTGCTAAGGACACTCATTTTGCATGCTGCTCATGCATGAATCCTTATTTCTGTGGAAAGCAATGAATTTTGATTTCTGCCAACATTTGTTTTAAGTTTGTCTGACTTGCCACAAGTAATTCTTTTGGGAGATAAGAATAGAATGGTGAAAATTTGTAAAGAGGTTGCTGCCAGTGTAGTAGTCTCAGGGGTGCGAGTTTAGGAAGAAAAAAGTAGTGGCTTATAGCTTGAGAAATGTGAAGTGTGGCATGTATGACTGAATCAGTGTTGGGAGCCAGTTGTGCTGGCAAACCTGAGCTGCAATTGCTATACAGAGTTGTATTCTACAGAAGCCGGATTTTTTGTATTAATTTTGTTGTTGTTGTTGTAAGATTTTGATGAATGTGCTTATGAAAAAACAAAACAAAACAAGTCATGCTTTTGATATGAAATTTAAACTTTCTATGTGCTTATGAAAAAAAAAAAAGAAGTCATGCTTTTGATGTGAAATTTAAACTTTCTGATACATGCAACTGCGTGTTTTACTGCTGGGTTTTTTTTTTTTTTTTTTTTTTTCATTTTCAAATCTGATGCTTTTTTTGAGAAATTCAAATTCCATACATTTAAAGGTCTTCTGTCTGTTAAGATTGGCAATAATCTGTCATCTTGACAGGATGTATCAAGTGTTTGACAAATCGTCAAAATGAACACTTGAATTGTTTCTGATCAAACCATGATGATCCGTTAAAATGGGCATTTTCATTTGTAATCAAGGATAAAAGAAGAGTTAATCAAGGACAAAAGAAGAGTTAATCAAGGATAAAAGAAGAGTTATCGGCCCAGTCTTCATCTATAGCAGCCCTCTGTGTCTGGAATATTCCTGGTGACATACATGTCTGGTTCTAGAGAAAAGGTTACTGGTTTTGTTATCATTAGAAGCCCCTCAAGTGATGTCACAATTTCCATCTGTTTGAACAGGGTTTGAACAGGTAAGCGAAAGTGGCTGTTTTTTCATTAACTTTATACAGCATATGTTTCGCAAAATGAGCCGTGTTCCATAGAGAAACAACCTGCTGATCTGTTTTTAACAAATTTTCGTCAATCTTGAGAGATCTTTGTCACTGCAACCATTCTTCAGATGAAGCAGGTAGAAGAAAAAATATCTTGTAACCATGGAGATTATTTTACACAGGAAACCACAAAAAGTGGTAGTAAGTTTGTGAAATGAAAAATGTAAAAATTGCAATGATCAGTGTTGTTACATGGAACATGTGTCTTGCTCAGTGTGTAAGACTGACTTCACTATGTAAACATTCTTTGTTTGAAAAATATTTGACGTGTATGTTTGCGCCAATGAAAGAAAGTGCCATAATGTTTAATGTTGTTGCAAACACAGATGACTGTGTTTTATTTTGTTTTTGATGTTCTGTGTGTATTTTCATCACAGCAGATTTCACTTTGTGCAATAAAGTATCGCTCCCCCAGGAGAGAACGTCTCACCCTTGTACAGCACTATCCCAGTCCTTCCTCCCCTAGCTGTCTCTCTGTCGCTATCTGTTATACTTAAAGTAATGAGAGAAGACAATGTCGAGTATGTAAACGTTGCCTGTTACGTAAAGGGAGATAATTTCACATCACATGCAGCACAAAATGTGTGTGGAGAGAGGCAATGGAGGACTGCTTAGTTGTCGAAGCAAAATATGTTTTCTGCAAAAGTTTAAGGGTTTATTTAGTTGTGCATGTGTGTGTGTGTGTGTTTTAAAGAAAGCAACACTAACATACTGATGTGTATAGGGCCTGAAATTTGTAGTGTATATTTGATGTTCACATTTGTTAAATTGACTTCTACTTGATGTTTGTGTTTGCTAAATTGGCTTTTGATTAGCGCTTCAGAACAAATGAGCGTCTACCATTTGAACAAAGTTGAACACCTTGGATGGCCCTGCACTGACATTGGCCAGGGATCCTGTGATCTAGCAAAAACAACTGTACCTCGGACAGGATGGATTCACAGGCAAAACAACCTTCGCATGCACAACGGCCATTGCTTGCTCACTTTCTTCCAGTCAAGAAAGAAAAATTGATCATGTACTATCAGCTCTGAAGCGCTCAATTGTAAGTTGCTTGACAATTACCCTGCGCAGTGGTGTCCACCATGTGCTGTGATGTGAGCCCTGCGCTGTGTGCATGATGTTCTGATGACTTCAGTTTGTCGTGTCATGTGAAAGAGGAGCCTGGAGACCAGGGGTGTAGTCATGGTTCCAGACCAGTGGGGCATCAGGCTGGTACAACAGGTGCTTGGACAGTCACTGTTCTCCTTACTCTCTTCTCACTGGTCTCCATACTCTCTTCTCAATCTCACACACACTTCAGGGGCGATAGGAGGAAAGAAAACACAACACAAACAAATGATGTAGCAATGTTTATGATTTGAACTTATTTGTTTTGATGTTTTGTAAATGATGCAAGCTGTACCGTGCGGCGAAAGCTTCACATTTCATGTCACAGCATGAATTATTTATTTACTGGGGAACAGATTGGATCTGCATGCAGTCTGATGAGAATTGCTAATATATAGCTGCCAGCCGTCCAAAATTATAGTGGAATTTCCCTGATTTGGAAATAGTTCCTGAATCCCTGTATTTGGTGAAAAAAAAAGTCTGGGATTTGAAAATTTTGTTTTAGAATGTAGAGTTTGGAGCTAATTTTTTTAACAGGAATGATGAACTATTGCAGAATAAAGTCTGCATGACGATATGTAGACTTTGGCAATAAATGTATGGAATATGGATTTTCATTTGAATCCCCACATTTATCAGATGGGGGGATCAGAAATGGTTGCAAGTAAAAGCCCAATACCCCCTCTTCATTCCACCCACCCCTGAATTTTGACTCCAACACCTTGACGGTGACGTAAATGTTTTGGCAGGATATTTGTCAGTTCTGACGGGTTTGTGCCATGATTTCTTGTCACTTTCATATCTTGTACTTTGGAAATATGCATATATGCATGAGCATGTGTGTGTCTTTGAAGTATATTTTTGATGCTCAGTAAAAGTATGTATTTAAAGATATTATGTATCAGCTTGGATACATTATGTCTCATTTACTTTCATATTTCAACGTGTCATTCAGTTTGTTTGCGTGCTTGTCTGTCTCCATCTGTCCGTGCCTTCCATTAACCCCATTCTCTTTCATTCCCCCCCTCTCTGTCATGTTTCTTTTTCTCTGCCCATCTATATTTTTAAATTCAATTAATGCAACATTTTGTTATTTATATATTTTTTGAATTTTCTTAAAATACTAACATTTCTGGACTAAAGGAAATTTGAGGCACAGGGTGTGCCCTTGGATTTTGTGTAGAACCATTGAATGGTTTGATGAGGACACTAGATTTGCGCCATGATGACAGAGTCCATGATCATGAAGGCAGATCTTCAAGTGTAGGGTCTTCAAATTAGCCAAGAAAAGGAATGATACATATTGCACATACACACAAACACACACGCACACGCACACACACACACACACACACACACACGCACGCACACACGCACGCGCACACAGTCACTGTTCTCCTTACTCTCTTCTCACTGGTCTCCATACTCTCTTCTCAATCTCACACACACTTCAGGGGCGATAGGAGGAAAGAAAACACAACACAAACAAATGATGTAGCAATGTTTATGATTTGAACTTATTTGTTTTGATGTTTTGTAAATGATGCAAGCTGTACCGTGCGGCGAAAGCTTCACATTTCATGTCACAGCATGAATTATTTATTTACACACACACACACACACACACATACATATACGCAAGCACTTACACATGCACACGCACACACACACACACACTTAGAGATGGAGATGCCCTGACTGAGGAACCCTGGAAAAGGTGACGGAAATATTACACAATACGCCATTATCAAGATTTACAGTGTTGTCTAGTAATCGAGAAATTAGAATGCTGTAAATTAAATCATCACAGTTTCTCTTGTTTTGCAGTATTCAGGACAGGTCTATTAATATGTCCCTCAATTTCACTTTGTGACCTGTAAGTGTATCAGAACTGTAATAAAAAATAAAAAAAAACTGCTTCAGCTTGCTGGTGTGTGGGAGTTTGTGTGAGAAGAATAAATGAAATAGTTTTGGTGGTGGTGTTGGTTGCTTTTTATTACTTTAAAGGATGTTATGATTTCATTCAGGTCCATTTGGTTTTTGTTTCTTTGTCTGTCAGGAAGATGAAAAAAACCCCTCCTGAATCCATTTTAACCAAACTTGGTCAAGGGATAGATAATAGTCTGATGACAAATTAATAAAACTTGGGCATGGATCCGTGGCGTGATTTAAAAGAAATAGTGTGAACAGATGGAATATGGTCCAAGGACCAGCCTAGTCGATTTTAATGGAGCTTTGTGAACAGATGTGAATCATGCATGGTGGGGGCTCAAGATTTAGCAGATCTGATGTAGCGTATATAGACCAATTAGTACAGAGTGACACCCCATTGATGAAACGGAACAGATGGAATAGAGGAGTCCAATGACCAAGCCAGTCGATTTTAATGACCATGTGTGAACGGATGGAATATGGCCAAAGCTGGTCGATTTCAGTGAGGAGCTAGTTCAGACTATGAATTTAGGGCTCTTGACATCAGAAGGTCATTGCAGATTTTCCACAGACCATATCTGCAAATTTATTGTTAGCAATCTATGATGTGAACAATTATAACTGCCTACTCATGTGAGTGGTTTTTTTGTTTTGTTTTTAGTACCAGTTAACTGTGAGTTGACAGGAACTGATGGCAATCTATGATGTAAAAAATGCTCATTGAAAATGAAAACGTTCTTCTGATAGCCGTGTTGGTATAGTATATTTTGCAATTCCAGTTTTAGATAATTGGAAGTGATTCCTTTCCCACCCAACTATTCCTGCTCATAGTGGGCAAAATGATGACGTTTTCACTAGTGATGTGAAACAAAGGGCGGATGTTACCGCATAAAATGTCACCACTGCACAAAATGTCACAATTGTGACATTTTGTGCAGTGAAGGACGGCACAAAATGTCACAACTCGCAGTTGTGACAGTTTGTGCTCCTAAGCGCCATTTTCGAATTCACTCTTGCACAAAATGTGTCACAACCTCTGTCAGTCTTGTTAGTCCGCAGCTTTCAAGAAAGCGAGCAGACTATAAAGTTCGTTCATGTCTAGTTTTTCTTTTTTGTGTGTGTCTGTCCCACGTCGGCCAAAAACGGACATTTTTGGCAATGTCTCTTCAACCACTTAAGACAGACACGGAGAGAGAGAGAGAGAGGTGTGTTTTGTGTGTGTGTGTGTGAAGAAGAAAAAAGGAGGAAGAGAAGAAGGATCTGCTCTCCTGCCAGAAGAAAGAAAATTCTGTGCTCTCTAAATGGAGAAAACGGCAAAATGTATTTAAAACTTGTATGAGAAAAAATGGACAATTATAAACACATGTGAAAAGTACATACATACTATGCATAGGACGGATGTATATGAGAATAATTGCTCAAGACTAACAAAGTGCAAAGAGATGAGCATGGGAATCGAGACAAATCGTGTCGTTTCCATAAGCCTCGTCAACCAACATGGGCCATCTCGTCCGGGCTGTCACCTCGTAAACATGTGCAGTGAATACAGACTAAAAGTATATGTTACATATAAAATTGAAAATATAAAATAAAATATAAATATATATAAATTGCAAGCCAAATTGAAAAACGCAAAAGAAAAAATACGTGGTCACCATAGTATATATCCACCCATCCATCCACACATCTACACCCACAGCGATAAGAGAGAGAGCTGTGACAATTTGTGCAGCAGCGCTTTCAAAAAAGGCATACAGATGCACAAATTGTCACAATTGTGACATCTTGTTCAGTGGTGACATTTTTTGCGGTAACAGGTGGACCAGGATTTGTTGACCGCGGCGGAGGGCTGCGCTGCTTTGAGTAACCCTGGTTGCTTTGATTTTGTACAGGTTACCTTTGCGTCTACCCTCTGGTTTTACCCTTCTCTGGTACCTTGTGTACCTGACTTCCCCACCCTCGCCTGCATATATTATATGGTCAGTCACCCCTACCAGAGTCCGTAGTCGTGGGAAGGGTGCCAATGGTTAATCAGTGTGAGAACACCCACAGAGGACTCGCTGCACTGCTGCTCAGTCATCTCTGACAATGGAATGATGGACATTTCTTTCTGATCAGGTCATACTGGACATTTTGCTGTTAACAGATGACAGGAAATCTTGGCTAAATAGTGAAGTATTGTCATTAAACTTTTTGTAATGTTCAAATGTTAAATCTTTCTTGAAATCAGGATGCTCAAAATCTTTTAAGACAGTAGAGTCTGAAAAATCTTTACAGATGGTAGTATATTGCTCATTGTGTATTGTTGAAATCTGTATCTTTCTTTATGGAAAAACCTCGGAAATTTTTTTTTGTTTGTTTTTTTTGTTTTTTTTTTAAACCGTTGGAAATATGTGCTGATTGTGGAACGCTGAAAAGCTTTTTTGATAGAAAAGCCTTCGAAATCTTTGGTATTAGTGCGATACTGCTCATCTTTTTTTTTTTTTTTTTTTTTTTTTTAATAGTAAAACCCTGAATTTTGCTCACAGTGGAACATTTTAAGTCTCTTCTAATAGTGAAATCTCAGAATTTATTTTGTTGTGAATGCAACACTGGAAATCCTTGCTGAAAGTAGATTTATGACGTCTTTTGGGAGTAAAACCAACTATACTGTTCAAAAAAAGTTAAGGACCAACATTTCACTGACATAAAAAAGAAAATTGGAAAGTGATCAATATCCAAGTGTAACATGAATTTATTGAATATGTGAAAAGTGTGTAAAGACAGTGACAAGTCCGAGGAATCAACAAACTGGAATCGAGCGCAGTACAAACACCCCCACCCCCAAATTTGAAAGTCACAGGAGTGTTTGTTCAATGTCATGGTTAATAACGTGTGTGTCCCCCGTTATTGGCAAGGCATTCAAGGCAGCGTTGTTGCATGGAGTTCACCAGTGTGCGCAGAAAGGCCTGGGGGGACAGCAGCCCACTCCTGCTGGAGTGACTCAAACAGTTGACCCAAGTTAGCAGGAGGAGGACGACGCTGCTGCAGTCTCCGGCCCAGCTCATCCCAAAGATGTTCGATGGGGTTCAGGTCTGGGCTGTTTGCGGGCCACTGCATTCTGTTGACACCAGTAGCTTGGAGAAACGTGTTTACTGCTCTGGTGCGATGGGGCTGTGCATTGTCGTCTTGAAAGACTGCCTGAGGTCCAAGCTGTTGAAGGGCTGGCAGCAGCAGGGGTTGCAAAATCTCTGTTTGGTAGCGAACACCATTCAAGTTCCCTGCCACATTGTAGAGAACCGTTCTGTAGCGTGTGCTTATGCCGCCCCAAATCATAACAGATCCCCCACCATAGCGGTTCCTTTCCAGGACAGCTCCTGCAAAACGCTCCCCACGGCGTCTCCAGACCCTGTTCCGTCTATCGGTGGGATCCAGGCAGAACCGCGACTCGTCTGTAAACATCACGTTAGCCCACTGTTCATGTGTCCATCTCACGTGCTACGTGCACCGTACTCGACGTGCTGCTCTGTGGGCATCAGTCAAACAGGGTCTTATGGCTGGTCGTCGAGCGGCGTGTGGGCGGTTTCGTATGGTCTGATCACTGACAAGTGTTGGTGGCATCTCTAAGGCGACGTCTGATGTTGTTTGCACTTGCTGTTCTTTCTTGTGTGGCCTGCCTTTCAATGTATCGGTCCTCTCGTGGTGTTGTTATTCTGGGTCGACCAGAGCGTGGTCGTTCTTGCACTCTTCCTGTGTCTTGAAAGCGTTGTCTGAGTCTGATAACAACAGAGTGTGATACCCCAAGTCTCCGTGCCACTTCCCGGACTGCAACTCCTTCTTGGAGCCATCCTATTGCTCTTCCTCGATCCAGCTCGTTCAGTCTTCAACGTGGAGGCATGCTGTTGCATTGCATTTTTCGCCAGTACAGTGGCTTTTAAAGACATTTGGTTGAGCATACTTTATGACCTGCAGCCTGATTTAGCTCGTGCTTCACATGATTTTGATTCAGCACATGCTCCTCGGATCCCAAACACATCAGAAATTCACCCCAATTTGTTCCAAAAATGACAAATCGCGACACGTGTTTTTCAAGGCACGTGAGAAATGTGCCACAAAATTGCAGTTGCCGCATTCACTATCAATTTGTGCATGTGGTTCAATTTGTTTGGACCACAAAGGCGGTACAATTGAATTTTTGTGAATTTTTAAAAGTTTTTGTGCATTCTCAATGTTGGTCCTTAACTTTTTTTGAACAGTATAATTGATACAGAAACAAAAACAATACTTGTCAACATAAACACACATGCAAACACACAAACGCGCGCAATTTTACACACACACACACACACACACACACACACACACACCACACACACACACACACACACACACGTGTATGGGTTGGTAAACAAGTGGATGACCATGAGTCTGTCCTGATCTGAGCTGTGCATCTCTCCCTTCCAAGATATTATTTCCAGTGATGTAGAGATGTGACAGATGAGAAACTGATTTGAAACATTGTAGTCCTTCTTTGAACGTATACTGTTAGTGTATCGGTGAACCAATGAATCGCATCAAAGCCGTCTAGAAGCTGTCATGCAAGAAAATGAGAAGAAAAAAAAAACTACAGCTGAAACCACGCCCCAGTCGATTTTTCAACATGCACACACACACGCTAGTATGCACGCACATGGCCATAATAACTCTAAAACACACTTCAATGCCAGAATATCGGACGCTTGCTCTCTCTCTCATATCCTAAAAGTATTGGAAAATGTCGAGTGTTGAGAACATGTCCAGTGGGGTATTTTGTCTCATCAATTCATCTCTCTATTTGTCTGCCTGTCTCTCTCTCTCTCTCTCTCTCTCTCTCTCTCTCTCTCTCTCTCTCTCTCTCTCTTCTCTCTCTCTCTCTCTCTGTTGAAAAGTTTAGTAGTAGGGGAAAACAAGAGCCGGCCAACAATTCCTCCAGATAGATTAATAGTGTAATATACACACTTGGCACATCCTTAATATGAATCGTGTTGGATCTTAAGTTGAAGATTTGTTTGTGGCTTTTGTTCATAAAAAAAAAGAAAAAGAAGATAGCATTTTTAGTACTTGCCATTTCCTCCCGCTTCTCATAATATGTCGTCCCAAGCAGCAGAGAGAATATTTCTGTTGGCATCATTATGGTCATGTTTTGCGTAAATGAATGATATTAGCCTCATGGCAGCGATCAGTTTCTCGTCGTCAATGTTAGAAAGAAAGATAAGTGTAAAAAAAAATCAGAGGAGAAGGTTAGTCCCTCCACCCGGACGGCTGGGGAAAGTACGGTTTGCACGACCGGCAAAATCACGGCTCCCTTCACATGGGTCGGGCTGAGCGCACTGTGCATGGCTTGGGCTGTCGCTAGTTAAGTTGGAATAGAGATGAACTGGAGCAGGGGGTTTTCTCCTGGACAGGTGGTAGTCCTGTACCTGGCTATAAGTCCCGTGTACATTATGGTGTTAGGAGAATTTCTCACTTGATTTGAGTCAAGGGGCACCTAGAGATGAACAATCACGGAGGTGATCGGGCACCACCCTGGTACATTTTGCGTAATGGCCGATTCAAATATGGCCGCCACCCGCCGCGGTGAAAATCCTAACTTTTGTGGTTTTGACAATATATACACTTGTAACACTTCTAATCCAACTGATTTTGGTGTGCTGAGTTCATTTCTGGTATTCTTTTGTCCATTTGGGGGTCATTTTGACCTTCAAATGCCATGGTCAAGGTAATTTTCTTATACTGACAATCTTGACCGTAACCTGGCGATATTCTAGCAGTAACAACAGGGTTCCTATACATAACGCGACTAATTCTGACATGCATTTTCACTGTATGATTCACTATTAAAGATATAAGTCATTCTGATCTTGAATTTACAAGTGAATGCCATTTTTACCTGTTCAACTAAAACTGTCTTTGCTGCTTTTTCACTTTTTTTCTGTATTGTGTGGTCAATGACACATCCCAACAGAAACAGAAAAAGTTCTCAAGTATGCAACAAACATGCTCAATGTAACTGCAATTGTCTCTTTCACTGATTGGAACATGGAGAATTATCTGCTTTTCCATGGCAGAATGTGACGCAGCAAACTCCAGCAGAACAGCACCCACACCGTCGAGTGTCACACTTGCCTGTGCACTTGCATATTGAGAGCAAAGTGGGTAGCAAGGGCTTCATGCATTTAGATGGCAACAGGGTGCCAAAATGTTGCTCTCACCCTTGTTCTAGTGGTTCTAGGTAGTCCTCACGTTGTTGACTGACCGCCCCAAGCAGATGGCATGCTTTGTGCACCAGAAAGGCTCCTCTGTGGATGTGGCCTCTGATGACACTGCTTGTGAGTGGGAGAGAGTCAGTTCCAGCTGTAGCACTGCTGTAGTTCTCCACTCTGAGCTGGTTGAACGTTTCAGCAGTTGTTGTTGATCTGACACCCGCCCAGACATGTACAATGTAAATTTCCGCCAGAGCTTCATCTTGCTCTGACAAGCTGTCTGTCTGTCCAAAGTTCGTCAGATGCTGTACAGGGTCAGCGGCCTCACAAACTTTCAAAGTTGTCGCAGACAGCTGAACCAAGCATCAATGGCAGTTTGGTGCGATGAAGGCGTGTTTGCTGTGGCCGCAGATGTTTACCTGCATGAGACAGAACAGTTCAAGGATCTGCTCCTCTGCTTGGGACCCTTCCACTGAACTCGCATTCTGCTCAGGTGCCAGGGCAAACTGCTTCGAGGTTCTGGCCTAGACGACGCACTGGTTGAATGTGGCGTGTTTGGACGTGGCGTGATCGAGTCGGCCTTGAATGGCAGCCATTATGTCCGAGCTCTCACTGGAATGCTGATTGTGGAGGACCTGATCCGGTCGCTCCAGTGGCAGATGTTCTGGCAACACAAAGACAAAACTGCATATCCAGAGCTAGAGCAGGTGCAGGCTCTGCAAACTTCACTTGCTGCAAACACGCGTTGTCCAGAGGAGTTCGAGACCCTGAGTGGACAAATTGAGAAGTTGCATCAGGACTTTGTGGAGTTTGAGAAGGAGTGCGAGGCTAAGTCTGAGCTCTGCCAATTCTTTGGTGTTTGGCTGCATATGGTCGCCGTCATTAAAAACGCTGTTGTCCCCGACAGAGAAGGAAACTGGGATCTGTATGTAGCTACTGTCGAGGACTCTATGCCGATCTTTGCAGAATTGGACTGCATCAATTACCTGCGTTATGGCTCGTGGTATCTTGAGCAAATCAAGATGCTGGAGTTCACACATCCTGAGCTCTATCGGCGTTTCTCTATGGGCCAGTGGGTTGTTCAGGATCGTCCAGACTGGTTCTGTGCTGTCGGAGGCGACATGAAGGTTGAGCAGACCATCCAGCGAGTGTCCAAGGGTCCTGGAGGTCACTGTGTAGTGGGAGCTACACGAAATGCCGGTTCTGTGGCAGAATTTGAACTCTTGTTCCACGAGATTGGGTGTATAACCAATCTCCTCAACCAGCTCACCACCAACCACCCCATGAACCACACAGAATGTCATCTTCGGCATGCACTGAGCTCTACTCACTGTGTCACATTCAATCAAAATGTGGAGAAGCTGCTGGACTTTGTGATGCAGCGACAGAATCCTTACCCGGTGGTGGTTCAAGAACCCGTGCCACTGCATCACCTGCTGACCAAGCTGGCTGTTGACCGACAAGTGGCTGAGCGTCTGCTCAAGTGTCTCGAGAATGGCGAGCGTGTCTACCAGTCATGCAGGCAGGAGGTGCTGGTCGAGAAGACCAAGAAAATGAGTGCAACCGTATCAAAGAGGAAGCTGCCCCAGTTCAACGAACAGCCTCAGAAAACACCAGCAACCATTCTCAAAGAAAAGAAGGATCTGTCATCCAAGGACGTTGCGGAGGCACAGAGAACCATGGACATTGCAAAGGAGTGTGGCATGGACATCAAGCAGATACTTGCTCACGATTTGCTGCCAGTGACTCCACTGTTTGATGGTGATCTTCCCACTCACGTCAACAAGTCAACACTTGTTGGTGAAATTGAATCTGAACTGGACCTCACACAATGGAATCAGACGTCTCTTCTTCCCACTCATGTTGTGGTAGACTTCATGTCAAAGATGCGACAGATGCCACTAGCAGAATTCTCTACCCTCGGTGCTGTAGTCACTGCAGTCATCACATCAGCCACAAGCCTCTGCCATGAGTCGGACTACATTCACCTGGTGTTAGATTCATACGTTGAACTTTCCCTGAAAGAAGGAGAGCGCATGAGGCAAGCTGATGTGACGCCCATTGACATTATTGGCATGAACGCAGACACACCCATCCCTCGACAGCTTGACAAGTTCTGGGCATCTAAGAAGAACAAACAGAATCTTCAGCTGCTGGTTCAAGATATGGTGAGCAATCGAGCTGAAGAAAATCCTGTCATCATCGCCAGCTCTGTCATCTCTGATGATGAGGTACTTCCAGCCAAAGCAGCTGGCGGTGAAGAAATCCCGGACCTGCACAGCTGGATTGAAGAGGCAGACGCCAGACTGGTGGTAGATGTGGAGTGGGCCGTTCGTGTCAAACAGTGCAAGAGAGTTATAGTAGTTTCCAACGACACGGACACTTTCGCACCACCGCTTCACTACACCCCTCAGTTCCAAGTGCTGGGGTTGAAGGAAATCTGGCAGCAGTTTGGCACAGGTGAGAAGCGGCGGATGCTTCCACCGGACCAAGCAGTTTCTAGGCTTGGAGCACCACTGGCCATGTCAGTGATCAAAGCACACATACTGACTGGAGATGACTGTATGAATAAGGTAGGGACGAAGCACGCTGCTTTGGCCGCTGACCCTGTATAGTATCTGACGAACTTTGGACAGACAGACAGCTTGTCAGAGCAAGATGAAGCTCTGGCGGAAATTTACATTGTACATGTCTGGGCGGGTGTCAGATCAACAACAACTGCTGAAACGTTCAACCAGCTCAGAGTGAACTACAGCAGTGCTACAGCTGGAATTGACTCTCTCCCACCCACAAGCAGTGTCATCAGAGGCCGCATCCACAGAGGAGCCTTTCTGGTGCACAAAGCATGCCATCTGCTTGGGGCGGTCAGTCAACAACGTGAGGACTACCTAGAACCACTAGAACAAGGGTGAGAGCAACATTTTGGCACCCTGTTGCCATCTAAATGCATGAAGCCTTTGCCACCCACTTTGCTCTCAATATGCAAGTGCACAGGCAAGTGTGACACTCAACGGTGTGGGTACTGTTCTGCTGCGTTACATTCTGCCATGGAAAAGCAGATAATTCTCCATGTTCCAATCAGTGATGGAAAGAGACAATTGCAGTTACATTGAGCATGTTTGTTGCATACTTGAGAACTTTTTCTGTTTCTGTTGGGATGTGTCATTGACCACACAATACAGAAGAAAAAGTGAAAAAGCAGCAAAGACAGTTTTAGTTGAATAGGTGAAAATGGCATTCACTTGTGATGACATATCTTTAATAGTGAATCATACAGTGAAAATGCATGTCAGAATTAGTCGCGTTATGTATAGGAACCCTGTTGTTACTGCTAGAATATCGCCAGGTTACGGTCAAGATTGTCAGTACAAGAAAATTACCTTGACCATGGCATTTGAAGGTCGAGATGACCCCAAATGGACAAAATAATACCAGAAATGAACTCAGCACACCAAAATCAGTTGGATTAGAAGTGTTACAAGTGTATGTATTGTCAAAACCACAAAAGTTAGGATTTTCACCGCGGCGGGTGGCGGCCATATTTGAATCGGCCATTACGCAAAATGTACCAGGATGGTGCCCGATCACCTCCGTGATTGTTCATGTCTAGGTGCCCCTTGACTCAAATCAAGTGAGAAATTCTCCTAACACCATAATGTACACGGGACTTATAGCCAGGTACTGGATTAAAGACCAAAGAGGTACAAACGCGTTGTGTTTGTCTTGAATGTTGTTTGTCTGCCTTGGAGAATACCAAAGAGGTACAAACGCGTCGTGTTTGTCTTGAATGTAGTTTGTCTTCCTTGGAGAATACCAAAGAGGTACAAACGCGTCGTGTTTGTCTTGAATGTAGTTTGTCTTCCTTGGAGAATACCAAAGAGGTACAAACGCGTCGTGTTTGTCTTGAATGTTGTTTGTCTTCCCTGACGAAGACAAAAGAGGTACAAACGCGTCGTGTTTGTCTTGAATGTTGCTTGTCTTCCTTGGAGAAGACCAAAGAGGTACAAACGCGTCGTGTTTGTCTTGAATGTTGTTTGTCTTCCTTGGAGAAGACCAAAGAGGTACAAACGCGTTGTGTTTGTCTTGAATGTTGTTTGTCTTCCTTGGAGAAGACCAAAGAGGTACAAACGCGTCGTGTTTGTCTTGAATGTAGTTTGTCTTCCTTGGAGAAGACCAAAGAGGTACAAACGCGTCGTGTTTGTCTCGCAGTTTGTTTGTTTCTTTCGTTTGGCTGTAGAACAATTTTTTTTTTCTTTTTACGTTTGTTTCAGTTTCGGTCCGCAGTCGCCTCACTTTGAAACGAAGGAAGGCACAAGTTAGATTCAGAACAGAATGGATCGAAGATAGAAAAGCAAACACAAAATACTTCTGTAGTCTACACAGGTCAAGATAAAAATGTAAAAAATAAAAAAAATAAAAAAAATAGAAGAACAAGACTACGCAAAAAAATGGAGAAAGGATGGGTGTGTGTGAAGTAGGGATGGGGGGTGGGGGGTCGAGCAGAAGGGGGGGGGGGGGGGGGAGAGAAATCATAACTGATTAAAATGACATATTACAAGAAACAGGTATCTTTCTGCAGAAATCTCAACAATCAACCTACAACTCCAACAATGTTGAAGAAGCCGCTTTTTTTTTCTCCCTCTTTTCTTTTCATTTTTTTCTCTTTTTTTCTTTTTCTTTTTGATAAATGAAACATATCCACGCCTAGAAAAAAAAAAAAAAAAAAACGAAGCTGACTGATGTGAAGGGATGATCTCATCAGAGAAACTAGGAAATCACTGAACGAAATAAGAAATGGCTCTGCTTCTGGCAGTCATGGTATTACTGTGGAAGTTCCGTAAATCTTTTGGCGTAAACTGGCCAAAATAACATCAGAATCTGTCACGGTATCTGTTTTTAGACAGGGGAGTTTTCTTACATATAAAAGCAAGAATGATTTCTTTACTACACAAAGGTAAATATTTCGACAGAGAACTACTACACCACAGGAGACCCATTACACTAATTCTAATTACAAAATATTAGCTAAAGTGTCAGCAGAAGATTCAACAAAGTGACACACCAACTGATAAACGATGTTGAAGTCGGCTTTATTAAGGGCAGAAACATTGCTACAATTATAAGATCAACAGAGGGTGCCGCGTACTGTTGATAGTTGTTTAAGAGTTACAATTGGTTTGGTGGTTGTTGCCCCTGATTGTGACGAGAGGGCGCTGCGGGATAACTGAACATGGCAGGAGACTCAAGCTTATGGAATAAATCGTATCCTTTTAAGCATGGCCCGCGTGTGGTCTATGCTATCCAGATAAACCAAATGCAGCCGGAAATTTACTCGCAAGGGAGTGCATCATAGGCATTGATTATACTGGAGCTGACTGAATAAGCCAGCTGTTGCAGTGAAAAACGTCATCATTTCATTGAACCCTGAGAACGCACATTGTAATGTTGGTTCTTGAATTGAAAGCGACTTTTTTTATTTTTAATTTTCTTAAATTTGTTCTAACTGGGGGTGAAGATGTGTCCGATCCAGCCCCACTTCCTTCGCAGTATCTGCTTGGCCACTGGTTCCTGTCCCGCACGCTCCCACAGATCTTCGTTTCGGATCTTCTCTGGCCATCGGATTTTGTAGATGCGCCTCAGACAGGTGTTGAAGAATGTCTGAATCTTCTGTTGCATCGTCTGTGTTGTCCGCCATGTCTCGCATCCGTAGAGCAGAACTGACTTCACATTTGAGTTGAAGATGCGGAGTTTGGTTCTTAAGCTGATTCCTCCAGATGCCCAGATGTTCTTGAGCATGACAAAAGCTGCTCTTGCCTTGCCGATTCTGGCTGTGATGTCTCGGTCCGTGCCTCCCTGTTGGTCAACCACGCTTCCCAGGTAGACGAAAGACTCCACCTCCCTGATGGGCTCTCCACCAACTGTGACTGATGTGCTGGCAGTGGTGTTGATTTTCATCAGCTCGGTCTTCTTCCTGTTGATCTTGAGCCCTGTCCCGGCTGATGTGGTCTCTAGGCGAGTGGTCTTGTCCTGCATCTGGCTGTGGCTGTGTGACAGGAGCGCCAGGTCGTCAGCGATGTCGAGGTCGTCCAGCTGCGTCCAGAGTGTCCACTGTATACCGTTGTTCCTGCCTGTTGTAGTGGTCTTCATGATCCAGTCAATGACCAGGAGGAAGAGGAACGGCGACAGCAGGCACCCCTGCCGAACTCCGGTCTTCACCTCGAAACTTTCGGACAGCTGGCCGGCGTGGGCAATCCTGCAGTTCATGTCCTGGTAGGTGCACCGGATGAGGGAGATGATCTTCTCGGGGACTCCGTAATGCCTCAGTAGCTTCCACAGTGTCTCTCTGTCCACACTGCGCAGGGAAAGAGGAAGAGAGGCCGGCCTCGCAACAGCTGGAGGCGAGACACTGAGGCAGAGCTGAAACAACAAGGGACCAGCTGGACTGGAATGACCAGAACAGCCCAGAACAGAGTGCGATGGCGAAGGGTCGTCGATGGCCTATGCTCCACAGGGAGCGATGGGCATGAATGAATGAATGGGGGTGAAGATGAGGGTACTGTTACAAAAAGTTTGCTTTTACTTGTGATTATCAACAGTCAGTTCAGATCTCCATATCGTAGGTTTCACTTCGTACATGTGAAGTTTATGTGACATTCGTTTACAAAAATTGCGTAATGATTCCTGAGGACTCTTAAAACAAGTAGAACAATGCAGAAGATTCCAGAAGTTTGCAGAAATGTTCTTTTGAATGTTCAGAGCAGTTTTATTAGCTATAACATGTGAGAGTACTCGATGCTTCAGGAAAATTCCGTGCATTTTGTTTGGACGAGCAACGCAATAATTCTTGAACAATCCAGTTCTCCATGATTATTGATCGGTGTAGCCACTCGTATTTCTTGAACTTTCCATTCCATGGTCCATAAATATTAGAGGGAATGATGATGAGAGAGAGAAAACTGAAACTGAAAGCAAAGGTGTTTGTGAGAGATACGTTTTTGTTTTGGGACCGATGCGATGGTTTTATTAAGTGTTGATCTGTGGACCATCTACGGCAATTAAAGACTTTGAGCTTGTTAACAGTCTACTTTCTCTCTGTCCGTATGGATTCATTGAAGGATCAGAACTTACTGGCAAATCATACTTGCGAATCATTTCAGTCAGCATAAAGCCCGCTTAGGGGCTCAGGAACAAGAGCTGAATTCTCCTTTGTCGTCAAACACACACACACACACACACACACACACACACACACACACACACACACACACACGCACGCACGCACGCACGCACGCACATGCACGCACGCACACACACACACACACACACACACACACACACACACACATACGCACACACACACACACACACACACACACACACACACACACACACACACACGGACGCGTACTCTCTCTCTCTCTCTCTCTCTCTCTCTCTCTCTCTCTCTCTCTCTCTCTCTGCATATGTGTGTATATGTTTGCGGGTCTGTAGGTGTGTGTTTGAATTCAGAAAAAGGGAGAAACAGAAACCGTTGCAGATGCTCAGAGATGCTGTCACACTGGGAATGACATCACGCCGATTCCCTCTGTCGCACACAGAGATGCTGTCACACTGGGAATGACATCACGCCGATTCCCTCTGACGCACACAGCCATGGTGTGCTGACGCTGTTCCTCATTGTAACGGGCGCCAGGGGCAGCTGTGGGAATTCCCGCATGACTCGGCTGGGATCCATGCCACCGTCTTCAGGACACAAGTCTTCAGCACACAAATCTTCAGCACACAAGTCTTCAGCACAAATCTTCAGCACACAAGTCTTCAGCACACAAATCTTCAGCACAAATCTTCAGCGCACAAATCTTCAGCACACAAATCTTCAGCACACAAATCTTCAGCACACAAGTCTTCAGCACACACATCTTCAGGACACAAGTCTTCAGCACACACATCTTCAGCACACAAGTCTTCAGCACACAAATCTTCAGCACACAAGTCTTCAGCACACAAGTCTTCAGCACACAAATCGTCAGCACTCAAGTCTTCAGCACACAAATCTTCAGCACACAAGTCTTCAGCACACAAGTCTTCAGCACACAAGTCTTCAGCGCACAAACACGTACATACGCCGACGCTCCCGCACACATACCACAAACAGGAACACGTGTAAGAACGCTCGCACGCAATCACTCACAGGTACAAATGGAAGCATACGCACTGACATACGTTTTCATACAAGCACACACATACACAATCACATGCCCACAGGCACGTATGCACGCACATACACAGACAAACACACATACAGATACACACACACACACACACATACACGCCCCTCCCCCCCCCCCCCCCCACACACACACACACGCACGCACGCACGGACACACACACACACGCACGCACACACACACACACACACACACACACACACACACACACACACACACACACACACACACACACACACACACACGTGCACGCGCGCCCGCGTTACGCACGTAAGCGTACATCGATGGATCCACTTACCCGAACGTGTCAGTTTTCTCCATCTTCAACCCCCCCCCCCCCCCCCCCCCCCCCTTCCTCCTTAAGTCCAAATCTTTGCCAAATCATTACTACGAAGACAGTTCAGTTGTTGGCCTGCGCTTGTTTTCCCCCACTATTAGATTGTTCGTCTATGTATTTGTCTGACTTTATTCAAGTTTAAAAGGCTGTGCCAGTCTTGAATAAAAGTTACTCTGTGTTAGGTTTTCTTATGGGAGCAAAAAATACCCCACTTGTTTACTGTTTATCGTTTGCTGTTCCCTGCCTCATTTCATTTCCGATTTTGTTTTGATTAAACTGAGGTTATTTGTATTTGTTTCTGTCCGTCTGTGTGTTTGTCTTTTGATCTCCCTTGCATCTTTGGGTGGATCCTCAAGCGTAGGCTCAAAGATTGTCCCCTACATTTTATACTATTTGCATAATGTCTTTAGTTTTTCAGCAACTTTTTTCCTCCCCACACTTTCGTTTGGTTTCATTTACTACTCTTCGCTGGCTGCTTTGGGGGTGCTATTGGATTCTTTTTTGCACCCTTGGTGGTGAGAACACCACAGTATTATGGACTGTGGTGTGTCTCTATTTGACGCCAGGAGCGCAGACACAACCAGCCGTGTCTCCCTGATGAGTTCCGACCCAGCGGACGAAAGGCCTCGGAGCAGGCAATACAAATATATCTGCCTTCAAAAGGGATTGCGATGGTTCCCTTATGCAGCTAGTGAAGAGTTTTCATATCTGTAATACATTTTCTTAATTTCATGTTCCCAGTTTCTCCATCTTCAAACTCCCCCCCTTCCTCCTTAAGTCCAAATCTTTGCCAAGTCATTACTATGAAGACAGTTCAGTTGTTGGCCTGCGCTTGTTTTTTCCCCCACTATTAGATTGTTCGTCTATGTATTTGTCTGACTTTATTCAAGTTTAAAAGGCTGTGCCAGTCTTGAATAAAAGTTACGCTGTGTTAGGTTTTCTTATGGGAGCAAAAAATACCCCACTTGTTTATCGTTTGCTGTTCCCTGCCTCATTTCATTTCCGAGATATTAATTGTCCACACAGTTCGGTATATTTCGGGCATACCAATAGAAAGTGCAGTTCTGTTTCAAGAGTATATGTACAGAATTGACAAAAAACGTTAATATTCATATTAACATTGCGAAAGTTGACAGAACGCGAGCGCAACGGTAACATACCAATTCTAAATCTGGTTAACATCTTACGCATGTTAATACATTTAACCTCACGGAAATAGGGACAAAAAGACAGTGACTGACCATACGTTGCATAAACGTTGTAAAATGTGTGTGATTCGAGAGCAAAATGCCATTCTTGTCTACAACAATCAATTAAACGCTGTTTTAGCTGGGCAATAAACAGCTTAACATCCCCTACAGACTGTGCTTCCCACACAAACCCAAAACCAAACATATAAAGCATGTTTCTAACTTTACATGCCCATGTGGAATGATTTTGTTCCTGTAGAATCAGAAGCATTGAATTATCTTTTTTAGGGAGTCTATAATCATTCATAGTAACAACATGCAACCAAAATTTTACACATTTTGCGAAAATATTTACTTTTAGAGGATATCTGCCTCATTCTCCATAAACCAAATGCTTAGGTGTTCTCTGAGTAACACACATAAAACGCTTCAATGCTGACAAGTGAACTCTTTCAATAATAACATGATCACACATAACGCCCCATATGTCCGCACCATACAATAGGATTGGCTGTATGGGGAGAAACCTTAGACCTGACGTGACACAGACAGACAGACAGACAGACCCGTGAAAATAATCTTAGAATTCGTGCGGGGCGGACGGCCAGAGTTAAAGAAGGGTACACTGGCGGAGAGTGGAGCCAAACGGGAACCTGTGACCGTGCTCCACTGAATCAGCAGGTGACGACACAGGACGGACCGTGAGGATGTCCATCTGGATCTGCCACAAATCTGAGCATCGAACTCCAGTCCTCGGAACCGAAGCACGGCGCTCTGTCAACTGAGCCACGTTACCTACCAACCTCTGTCATCACACGGATCCACAATACCATGATATGTGTTCTCTTGGCAAAAGAAGGCAGTTAGTTGTAAGGTGGTAAACACAACTACGGTGTTAGAACCATTGTTGAAAGCTATTATTACTTCATCATCACAAACAGTTCTATATAAATTAATCCAGTACCTGTTCAAAAACTAAAACCAAACAGGCAGACCGACAGAACAAGGGAAACGAAGATTACTACTCAACATTTCTGAAACGGGCAATATTTGTGAAGACAAGAATTCGTGCCGTCAGGTTACGTACAAGATACAGCGACAAATTGTGCCATCACATTACATACAAAACACAGCGAAGTTTGTGCCATCAGATTACATACAAAACACAGCGGCAGTTTGTGCCGTCTGATTACATACAAAACACAGCGACAATTTATGCCGTCAGATTACATACAAAACACAGCGATAAATTGTGATGACAGATTAAATACAAGGTACAGTGACAATGTGTGCCATCAGATTAGATACAAGATGCAGCGACAATTTGTGCCGTCAAGTTAGATGCAAGATACAGCGCCAATTTGTGCCGTCAGATTAGATACAAGATACAGCGCCAATTTGTGCCATCAGATTAAATAGAACATGCAGCGACAATTTGTGCCGTTTGATTAGGTAAAAGATAAGCACCAATTTGTGCCGTCAGATTAGATAGAACGTACAGCGACAATTTGTGCCGTTTGATTAGGTAAAAGATACAGCGACAATATGTGTCGTCAGATTAGAGACGAGATACAGCGACAATTTGTGCCGTCAGATTAGAGACAAGATACAGCGACAATTTGTGCCGTCAGATTAGAGACAAGATACAGCAACCCTTTGTGCCGTTAGATTACATACAAGATACTGGTAGACTAAGTACTGGCGAAACGCAAACAACAGCCCAGTGCGCAGTCGGCCACCAATCAAGTCGAGTATATATTTCAAGTTTTCATTAGCTTCTTTATATTTTAGATCAAACCAAATGATGGATATGCCTGCCCAAATTGCCGGCGAGTTCTGCATTACCCCGCGGACTTGGATGCAGGGCATCTCTCATGTACCGCGAGTCGGAAGACAAATTTTCATGCGATATGAATGATACATTGGTATGACTTTGGAGTCGAGAAGACAGAGCATTAAAAAGTTCGCTTTTGGCATTATGGTCTTTCAGCAATATAATCGGCGACACTGCTTATGATGATCTTCATTTCTGGATGTTTCTTTGATATTCGGGTGATGCAGTCGACCATGTCGCACTACATTTAATGGATTCGTCTCGTTTCAAGTCGTTTATTCCACAATGCAGACTCGCTGCGTCGGTTTCGCTCATGTCTTTATCTAAAAGTCGCTCAACATCAGAAATAGTTGACAATTTTCTTTTTACTTCGCTTGAAAGGCGTACGATCTTCCAAGTCGGCAGGCATTAACTCCTTTTAGCATGGAGTCTTGGGCAATTACAATATTTGACAAGGAGCTTGTGTCGGAAAGGGAGGAGACTGATGCGTTGCTATTTAGTGGTGACATCTTCGACACGCGAGTTTTCATATTTTGATCAACGTCCTGACCTTTTCGTGTAATTGACGCAAAGTCTTTTTTCTGAGACAGGGATGAGTTGACGTCAGAGATGTGTGTGTCTGTAATTTGTTCCATTTTTTGTGTTTTGATCTGTTTGGTTTTTTATTTGTTTATTGTTTTCTTTCATTTGGATGGATGGCGAAGCTGTGATGAGCAGGCCTACTTCTTTTGTTTCTTTTTCTTCAGAATGTGTTGATGTGTTGTTTTTGCCTATTTGACAGTTCTTGGAATTGTATTGCTGGCATAACTTCACTGCCTGTAAAATTTCTGTTGACTTGCTTTCAACGCCTGCTTTGATCTCTTGAACCATAGCATATATAAGCTTGAGACAGATCGTGAAGGATGTTAATTCAAGCAAATAGCCATGTCTTTCAAACCACCAGATAATTCCGACTTCTGAAGACAAGAGGTCTGGCCGACATGGCGTCAACGGTACCTTCGTTACAGAACTGCATCAAAACTAGCAACTGAATCTTTTGAAGTTCAAGTTAATGCATTTATCTATGCAATGGGAGGAGATGCTGAGAACATTCACAGCACTTTCACTGTTCACAGAAATGGAAATCCAGCAGTGGATCCTCCTGATACGACGTTTGATGACGTCATTGAACTGATCAACAGACACTTCATGCCAAAAATTGAATTTGATTCATGAGCGGACGATTTATCACCAGAGAGTGCAGGGTGCTGGTGAAAACATTGACATTTTTGTTCGTGTGCTGCATGCTGATTTTCCTGACAAAGATAGCTCCATTCGTGACAGACTTGTGGCAGGACGGCGTCATAAAGAACTATCAGAAAACCTCCAACGCCAGCCAGAACTTACACTGCAGCAAGTTATTACACTTGCACGCCAACATGAACGAGTGAAGTCACAGCTTCATGAGCAAAGAAGTGGACACTCAGATCCAGCAGTGGACAGTGTCCGTGGTGATCATCACAATAGAAGTCAAAGCAGCAGAGGTGGTCGTCACAACAGAAGTCAAAGCAGCAGAGGTGGTCGTCACAACAGAAGTCAAAGCAGCAGAGGTGGTTCCCACTTTCATTCAAAAGGCAGAGGTGGTCACAACAAAGGTAGCTCCATCAGCTGTCATGGACTGGAAGTGGCCACAACATCAATGACAAATCAGAAGTCACAACAACAGTTCTACATGTGGACTTTGTGCAAAGCAGCCTCATCGCAACAGACTTGAGTGCCCTGCTCCCGGCAAAGTTGCCGTAGCTGCGGAAAATACGGAAATTTTTCTTCTGTGTCGTGAACGCAGTCGATGAAGAAGAAAAAAAAAAAAAACAGACTTTTTAGGCGCAGTTGACACTGCCGTTCGTCTTCGGTATGTAAATGTGAACATTTGCAAAAATACTGTGTGCTTCAAAATTGATACAGGTGCTGACGTATCAGTCTCATCACTCAAGGACAGAAGGAATACAATCGACTTGTACCTCGTCCTACATTTCAACCTACAAATGCGTCACTTCGTAGACCAGGAGGCAAGATAACCTGTAAAGGCCGATGACAACAAAAACTCAAAGTATTTGTCATTGATTCAGAGACTGATAAGCAGCAAGTCGCAATGGTCTTGGACAGCAAGTGACCTCCCATTCTGCTCCTTGAGAAAGTGAAAGCAGAACTGAAGAGAATAAAAGAGAACAGCATCATCGAAGAAATCAGAGACCATAGACAGGTGTGCACCACTGGTGACGATTATCAGAAACTCAGGAGCTGTTGGTACTTCGTATCTGTACTGATCTTTAAAAAAAGTAAATAAATAAAAAAGGTCAACACAGTAGTGAAAAGAGAACGTTACATCATGCTAAACATTGAAGATCTTCTTTACAAAATGAAAGATTGGACAGTTTTCCCCCAAACCAGCGCCTTGCAGTAGTCTGGGCCTGTGAAAGATTGAGAGATACTTGGCTGGGCTCGAGTCATTCAAGCTTGAGACAGACCACAAGCCCCTCATCCCTCTCATCAACAAGAAGGATCTCCATGACAATCCACTTCCATGCCGGAGATTGTTGATCAGGTTGATGAGATTCAACCCGTAAGCAGAGTTTCACCAGGAACACAGCTTGTAGTAGCCGACACCCTTGTCCAGGAGTGCTCAAGAAGATAGTTCTACTTGTGTAGACAGTTTCTCTTGCAAAGGAAGACGATGTGGACGCACACATCTACATGATCCGTGAAACATGGCCTATGTCGGAAGGCAAGCTTGAAATCACAAGTGAGACGGCTAAAGACAAGAGGTTGAACGCTGTCATGACCTACAGAGCAGCTGGATGCCCAGGATCCATCAGTCAAAGTTGATTCTGAGGCCCGTGAATTCTTTTCCTTCAGGAGCGAACTGAGTGTCAACAAGGGCCTTTAACTAAGCGTCAGTGTATTTTGATTCCACAGAAACTGCAAGAGGCTATCCTGAATAGGATCCACGAAGATCATGTCGACATGATCAGATGCCCGTGAAAGTGCAGCATATTCTATGCGGTGGCCTGGACTCTTCCGTGCCATCACAAGCGCTATTCAAAACTCAAAAGTTTTGTGAAGAAAACCAGCCAACTCAATAGAAGAAGCCAATGCTTGCTACACCGCTTCCTAACCATCCATTTCAGCAGGTAGCAGCAGATTTGAGTTTCCAGGCCAACAATACCTTGTTCTGACTGACTACTTTTCAAGGTACCTGAAAATCGGCCATCTTCCTTGAATCACTACCAGTTTTGTGATAGGAAAAATGAAAATCATGTTTGCACATCATGGTATACCTGAACTGCTAGTGACAGACAATGGTCGCCAGTTCATCGGTGCTGAATTCCAGACATTTGCTCCTTAGTCGGATTCAGACATATCACCAGCTCTCTGCATTTCCCACAGGCTAACGGGAAGGCGGAGAATGCAGCTGGTGAGGCGAAGAAAATCTTCTCAGAAGATGATCCCTTCCTAGCCTTGTTGGCTCACAGATCAGCTCTCTCGACCACTGCTGGCTGCAGTCCTTCGCAATAGGCTATGGGACGTCGTTGACGTAGCCGTCTTCCAACTCTTCCTGAAAATCAGGAACCTCGGCTTCAGCACAAGAAGAAAGTCATCGAGAGAGAGTTGAAAGTGAAAAACGCCAACCAGCGTTAGTTTAACAACCGACAGGAAGCATGCAACTTACCTGAGCTCCAGCCTGGAGATGCCGTCCATCAAAAGCTTGATGGAGAGAAGAAGTGGACGAGTCCAGCACGAGTTCTGAAACATTGCAATCCACGGTCTTACCTGATCCAAACTCTATGCGGCGCCACTGGAAGACGAAACAGACGTCACCTGAAACAGTATAAACTATCTTTGAGGATGTTCAGAAGATTTAACAATAGTAAAAAAAAAAAAAAATGCTTCGACGTTTCGGTCATCGACCGTCTTCAGCACATACGAATAGGCGATAACGAATGAAAACATGTACGTAAACGGACGAACACGTGTTCAAAGAGGTGTGTGTGTGTGTTTGTGTGTGTGTGTGTGTGTGTGTGTGTGTGTGTGTGTGTGTGTGTGCGTGCGTGCGTGCATGCGTGCGTGCGTGCGTGCGTGCGCACATGCGTGAGTGCGTGCGTGAGTGCGCGCTTGTGCTCGCACGCATGTGTGTGTGTGTGTGTGTGTGTGTGTGTGTGTGTGTGTGTGTGTGTGTGTGTGTGTGATGCTGGCCACAATGCCAGATAATCGACTGCCGAAACAACTGCTGTATGGAGAAATGAGTCAGGGCAAGCGCAAAGTTGGGGGGCAGAAGAAACGTTTCAAGGACTGCCTCAAAGTGTCCCTCAAAGGCCTGAACATCAACCTCAACACCTGGGAGTCGCTTGCCCTGGACCGTCCAGCCTGGCGAAGCAGCCTCGCAAAGGGTGCATGTACATCAGAGAAGAGATGCACGGCAGAAGCTGAGAGAAAGCGAGCCGCGCGCAAGGCTAGAGCTACCTCCACCTCCACTGTAGCACCCACCCACATGTGTCCAACATATGGGCGTTCCTTACGGGCCCAGATTGGCCTCACCAGTCACCTGCGGACCCACACTCGGCGATCTTCCATCTGAGATTGAAGTCATGGTCATCTTCGAAGTCGAAGGAAGAACAACAACAATGTGTAATTGGGTAAAGGAAAAAGAGAGGCAGGTAGAGGAATAAGGCAAACAGAAATAGAGAAAAAGAAAGGTAGGGGAGGAGTCTTATGCTTGGAAGGACGTGCTTGGGGGGGGGGGGGGGGGGGTATGAGGGGAAAGAAACCCGCGGGAGTGAGGGGGTGTATGGGGATGGGGGTAGGGTAAAGATGGATGCATATGGATTGTCCGCATGTGCATGTATCTATGAGTATGCTTGCCTGGATGGTGGATATGGTGTTTGGGGTATATATACTACACACTATAATTATGTTACGTTATAAATATGTTATATATGTAGATGATGTGTGAATATAAAGATGATGGGATGGGGAAGTTAAAGGACTGGGTGTAGAGAGATTGAATCTTCTAAGCATCCTCACAGATAGTTTCCATTGTTGACACAGAAGATCAGCAGTCAAAAATCATTTGTATTATTCTACCCCCTTCGACTTTATCCTTGTTGTCCATCGTTTTCGTTTTCTTTTCGTCTACCTACAGGTCTACTACTATGCCTCTATCAACGCCCTTTTCCAGCTCAGCTGTACGAAAACTCTACCGAAGTCTCTACCAACAATACCTCAGTCTCTTGGCTTTGCCTATCTTAAATCTGTTTTGGCGAAAACAAGATATACAAAACACGTATTTGACCCTTTACGTCTACGTATTTGTCTTTTTTTATGTAATCGGTTCCGAAGATGGTCTATGAAGCTTAAGTCAATTTTGAATGAAACACGTGTACAAAGCACGTGTTGGTCAGTTTACATCTATGTTTTTATGTCATTACCTAGACGTATATATTTTGTCTTTCATTTCATGTCATCAGTCCCGAACGTCTATGACCAAAACGTCGAGGGGTTTTGTTCTTTTTTAATCGTTAAATCTTGTCAGCATATCCAAAGATAGTTTGTATTGTTGACATAGAAGATCAGCAGTCAAAAATCATTTATATGATTTACCACCTTTGACTGCATATTTGTTACCCATCGTTTTCGTTTTGTTTTTTCGCCTAGCTACAGGTCTACAACTGTGCCACTGTTAACGCCCTTTTGCAGCTCAGGACTTCGAAAACTGAGGCCTTTACCAACAATACCTCAGACTCTTGGCGTTGCCTATCTAAAATCTGTTTTGGAGAAACAATATCTACAAAACAAATATTCGTCGATTACGTCCACGTTTTGTAAGTCATTGAATGTATACGAATCTATCTGTCTTTCATTTGATATCATCAGTCCTGAAGACGGTCTATGACCGAAACATGGAACATCTTTGTTCAGCCTTTTTTTTTCTAATGTTAAATCTTCTAAACTTAAGATAGTTTCTATTGTTGACACAGAAGCTCAGTAGTCAAAAATCATTTGTTTTATTCTACCACCTTTGACTGCATCCTTGTTGCCCATCGTTTTCGTTTTCTTTTCGTACACCTACAGGTCTACTACTATGCCTCTGTCAACGCCCCCTTTTCAGCTCAGCTCTACGAAAACTGAAGTCTCTACCAGTCTCTTGGCTTTGCCTGTCTTAAATCTGTTTTGGGTAAAAGATGATAACAAGATATATCAAAATACGTGTTTGCTACGGATAGAATGGGTGTGTCTGCAGGTGTCTGACTGTCCGACTCTCACTCAGAAATTACGGATGCAAGCACGACTTCTCCAAAGCACATACACACACCCACTCACCCGAACATTGACAGCCAGGCAACAGAACAACACTTCTTTTTGCTTTATGCTGCCCGAGCCATCAAACATATATAATAAATGCAAAATCATTAATAGGTCGGCACGCCAACCATAAGGCGTGCACACAAAATATATCTATATATAACTAGCTATTAGCGCTGCTAGTTCCAACATCGCCGTAGACGATGACGACGACGAGACGATGAAGCGACGAGATGATGAAGGCGATGAGACGATGAAGAGGACGACTACAGCATCAAGTCAAGTCCGACACAGGACTTGAAGAACTTCAGAGCTGTGGCTCAAAAATCTCTACCACACTCACGTCGTCTCTGCCGGCGGCAAGGTGACAGTCTCGCACAGGAGCTGTGGCTCACACACAAACAACGCAGTGACGGCCTAGCCAACAGGTCGCTGGTTCAAACTCAGGAGCGGCGCTCTGGCTTGGCAGCAGCGGCGTCTCCAGCCCAACTGGCTCAGCGGGTGGTCGGTCCCGGGCGCAGTGGCAGGTAGGGTGGCTGTCGGCACTCAGGCCAGCCTCTTGACACCGACACAGGGTGGAGAACAAGGGGGTAGACGCAGCTACGGCCCTGACCCTCAGACAATGGCAGCCAGTCCCCCTCAGTCCAGGGAACACTTCTACCTGGGGGAAAACTGATTAACTACCTTGATTATCATGGCTACTATTCATTACAATCACGACTACATTCATACTCATTAGCCACATCATATTTCACTAGAACTTGAGACAAACAGTATATTCTTTCTTCAACACTACAACATTCCCTTTTCCGGAATCATAACGCTGCAACATTCCCTTTCCGGAATCATAACACTACAACATTCCCTTTTTCCGGAATCACAACACTAAACAGGAAAGGATTTCCATACAAACCTTTCAGAATTTAGTTTTCCAAACTGGGGAAAGGATTTCCACCTAGACCCTCTTCAATAAACCATGAATACAATTCATTACACACAATTAATGATTACTTTTCATCAAACTATAAATGTCACTACATTTCTTTTTCTTGTAACATGACAAGAATGTTCATTTCATTTCATATAATCACCAGATTTTAAAAGGAATCTTTTCCAAATGATTCATCTACTTCAAAATATGTAAGGGAAAGATTTCCACAACACTTCTGTTTACCAACACACAATTATTCAATATTCCTATCAAGAGTGAGTTAAATACTCATTCACATCAAAAATCAAAACAGCATGTATAGTCTATGTCGCACACTCTGGGAGCTTATTATCCATAGCATCAAAACTCTCCCTCTTCTTGCAAAGCACATTGTAATAAACACCTTTTTTCATCATGAAGTTCATAGCTAGTTAAGTCACAGAATAAACAAAATCTTTTTTTTTTTTTTCTGAAGACCACGTCCTTTAACACTCACTTCATCTGTTTTCCGACAGCATTTCGTTTTGCTACCCTATCAAGTCATAGGATAACAGAACACAACAAATATTTTCCTTTTTAAACAAAACCTTCACAGTGCGCTGAGGAAGTTTCAGTCGCTCCTAACCGGGAATACGGTTTCGGTTTGCTAATAAATAAACATTGTGGTGATAAATACCTGACTGCCACAAAAAACAGCTGAGTCCCTCTTCGGTCTTCTGTGATGCTGCATTGCCAGAATCACTGCAGAGACTGCCTAACCGGTTCAGCTCACCCGGATTTTAACAGTGCGCAGGTGAGCAGCAGTCGGCTAAACTTTCCAACTGTCTTCCGGACGACTACCTTCCGGTTAGCCCGGTTGCATAAAAATTTGTGACTGGACAGGAAACGGTCCGTCACAGTATTCATCAGATTACATACATGTTTTATGCGTCATTGCCTATACATATTTGTTTGTCTTTCATTCGATGTCATCAGTCCTAAAGATGGTCTATCATCCAAACATCGAAGATTTTTTTTTCTCCATTGCTAAATCTTCTAAGCATTCTCTAAGATAATTTGTATTGTTGACACAGAAGATCAGCAATCAAAAATCAGTTGTAGTATTCTACCACCTTCAACTGCATCCTTGTTGCCCATCGTTTTAGTTTTCTTTTCTTCTACCTACTGTCTTACTACTATGCCTCTATCAACACCTCTTTTCAGCTCAAAACTACGAAAACTGAAAGTCTCTACCAACAATACCTCAGTGTCTCGGCGTTACCAATATTAAAGTCTGTTTTTGAGAAAACAAGATACGCAAAAGACGTACTGATCAGTTTACGTCTATGTTCTTATGTCATTCCCTATATGTGTATATTTGTCTTTCATTTGATGTCATCAGTTCTGAATGTCTATGACCAAAACGTCAAGGATTTTTGTTCCTTTGTTTTATTATCGTTAAAATCTTCGATCCATACCCAAAGATAGTTTGTATTGTTGACACAGAAGATTAGCAGTCAAAACTCATTTGTATTATTTTACCACCTTCGAATGTATCTTTGTTCCCGATCGTTTTCATTTTCTGTCAGTCTACCTACAGGTCTACTACTATACCTCTGTCAACGCCCTTTTTCAGCTCGGTTCTACGAAAACTAAAGTCTCTACCAACGATGGCTCAGTCTCTTGGCTTTGCCTATCCTAAATCTGTTTTTGCAGAAAACAAGATATGCAAAACACGTGTCCCTCCATACGTTGTTCATGGGTGAGTTTGCCCTTAAGGACACGGTGCACTTGCAGACATAGGTCTGCATCTTCTGTGGCAACTGTTGTCGCAGGCGAGTTGCGTGTGGTGGCCATCATATTTCTCTCTCCAAGCTCTGGTTTCTCTTGAACATTCAGTTCAACTTAGCCTGTTGGTCGGGCGACGATGGGCGCCGGTGTATTTCGCCTCTTTTTCCGAAACTAAAGGCTCTCTTCAGGACCACCAGGCGGCCTTCTCTGTGCTCGGATGGCGATGGTCATGTGCTGCGTGAGGCTGCCCTAAGGAGGGAGCAGGACGAAAGTCGCTGGAGCGCTGCACAAGACCCTAATATTCGGCGGGTACATGCAGACTGTGGCCGAAAGGCAATTTTTCAGCCCAACCCCAGAAGGAGAGCCCCCATGTCTGCAAGGCTCAGAACACGGTTCCCCAGGCCACGGTGATCGCAGTCAGGCAGCATTCCATTGCCAATCACCCCACATCTCCAGGAGCCGTCCCCTGGCAACACAGGCTAGACCCGCCATCACCCGTATGGCTGGAAGGATCGCTGCGTCACCTGACACTGACCTCTCATATCACTGTCCCTCAAAGGAGATCTGCCAGCTCTCCCTCGGCGTCCGCTGCTATGCTACATTCGCAGCAAACTGTGTGTTCCTCCGTTTACGTACATGTTTACTTTATAAGTCATTGCCTATACGTATTTATTTGTCTTTCATTTGATGTCATCAGTCCTGAAGACGTTCTGTGATCGAAACGTCACAGATATTTGTTCTGTTTTTGTTTGTTTGTTTTATGTTTGTTTGTTTTCCCTATGTTTAAATCTTCTAAGCATCCTCAAAGGTAGATTTGTTGCTGACACAGAAGACGAGCAGTCACAAATCATTTGTATTATTCTACCATCTTCGACTGCATCTTTGTTCCCCATCGGTTTCGTTTTCTTTTCGTCTACTTACAGGTCTACTACTATACCTCTATCAACTCAGGTCTATGGAAACTGAAGTCTCTACCAATGATACCTCAGCCTCTTGGCGTTGCCTATCTCAAATCTGTTTTGGATAAAATAGAATATACAAAACACGTATTCGTCCTTTTACATCTCTGTTTTCAAACATCATTGCCTATAGGCCTATATGTGCTTATTTTTTCTTTCATTTGATGTCATCAGTCCAGAAGACGGTCTACGACTGAAACGTCGAAGATTTTTGTTTGTTCTCTATTGGTGATTCTTCAAAGCAACTTCAAAAATAGTTTGTATGGTTGACACAGAAACCAGCAGTCAAAAATTATTTGTATTATTTTACCACCTTCGACTGCATCCTTGTTGCCCATCATTTTCGTTTTCTTTTCATCTACCTACAGGTCTACTACTGTCCCTATGTCAACGCCCCTTTTTCAGCTCAGCTCTACGAAAACTTAAGTCTCACTAATGATACCCCAGTCTCATGGAGTTGCCTGTCTTAAATCTGTTTTGGATAAAACAATGATACACAAAACACGTATTGGTCCCTTCACGTCTATGTTTTTATACGTCATTGCCAATACGTATTTATTTCTCTTTCATTTGATGTCATCAGTCCTGAAGACGCTCGGACACCAAAACACCCATGTCTTCTTTTTTTCTTAACGACTACCGGATTTAAACAGTTCACTCAGCTAGGAATAGCACTTACTTGGAGCTTTCGACAGACCTCCGTCCGTCTTCTTCAGCAGTGGTGTTGCTGCTGGGTGAACTGGAGTTCAGTGCACACGACCACGGGTGGAACCCTGGTCATGTGACTGAACAATGAGGGTGTTGTACACTGATGGCAAGGTGTGTCTGGTCCGGTCCCGGTTGAGTGTGGGGTTGTTGGCGGCAATATGTATAGCCTCCTTCACCCCATGCTGAAACCATCTATTGTCATGGTCGAGAAAGCTGATGTCATAATCGAACTGATGTTTCTGGGCGTGTAAGTGGGTGCCTACTGGTGATGATTCCCTTTTGTGTTCTGTCAAGCGTTTTCGAAGGTTTCTCTCAGTTTCCCCGATATAGTTCTCTTCACAGTCACGACAGTCTATTTGCTAAAGATCACTCCAGACTTGTCCAGTTTGTCAGTTTTGTGCTTGAGGGTGACCAGCAGGCTGCGGATGATGTTGATAGGTTTGGGATGTACGGAGACGCCGGTCTAACTGATCTTCCTGCTCAAGGCTTCAGTCACACCGCGGACGTAGGGGATGGTGACATGTCCTTTACGCCTGGTTAGGTCTTGTTTGGTGGTGATGGGAGAGGGGGTGTAAATATGCAGGCTGACCCAAATTTTCTTTTAAAGGCAGGTGTGCATGTTGGGAAAAGGCAGAGGAAAACCCTGAATAACCCTCTCTTGTTTGAAGGATGGAGTGCGGCTAGCCCAAACTTACCCCCTGGGGGTAAGTTCCAACTAGGGGGGGGGTGAGGGGGGGGTAAGTTCTAACTAGTCCTAGAATGACCCCCGGGAGTAAAAGCAGGCTAGCCCAGACTTAACCCGGAGTAAGTTCCAAAGGGGGGTAAGAACGGGCTGTTACACCGGCCGTGCGCCATAATCCAGTACCTGGCTATAAGTCCCGTGTACATTATGGTGTTAGGAGAATTTCTCACTTGATTTGAGTCAAGGGGCACCTAGACATGAACAATCACGGAGGTGATCGGGCACCATCCTGGTACATTTTGCGTAATGGCCGATTCAGATATAGCCGCCACCCGCCGAGGTGAAAATCCTAACTTTTGTGGTTTTGACAATACATACACTTGTAACACTTCTAATCCAACTGATTTTGGTGTGCTGAGTTCATTTCTGGTATTATTTTGTCTATTTGGGGTCATCTTGACCTTCAAATGCCATGGTCAAGGTAATTTTCTTATACTGACAATCTTGACCGTAACCTGGCGATATTCTAGCAGTAACAACAGGGTTCCTATACATAATGCGACTAATTCTGACATGCATTTTCACTGTATGATTCACTATTAAAGATATGTTATCACAAGTGAATGCCATTTTCACCTATTCAACTAAAACTGTCTTTGCTGCTTTTTCACTTTTTCTTCTGTATTGTGTGGTCAATGACACATCCCAACAGAAACAGAAAAAGTTCTCAAGTATGCAACAAACATGCTCAGTGTAACTGCAATTGTCTCTTTCCATCACTGATTGGAACATGGAGAATTATCTGCTTTTCCATGGCAGAATGTAACGCAGCAGAACAGCACCCACACCGTCGAGTTTCACACTTGCCTGTGCACTTGCATATTGAGAGCAAAGTGGGTGGCAAAGGCTTCATGCATTTAGATGGCAACAGGGTGCCAAAATGTTGCTCCCACCCTTATTCTAGTGGTTCTAGGTAGTCCTCACGTTGTTGACTGACCGCCCCAAGCAGATGGCATGCTTTGTGCACCAGAAAGGCTCCTCTGTGGATGTGGCCTCTGATGACACTGCTTGTGGGTGGGAGAGAGTCAATTCCAGCTGTAGCACTGCTGTAGTTCACTCTGAGCTGGTTGAACATTTCAGCAGTTGTTGTTGATCTGACACCCGCCCAGACATGTACAATGTAAATTTCCGCCAGAGCTTCATCTTGCTCTGACAAGCTGTCTATCTGTCCAAAGTTCGTCAGATACTATACAGGATCAGTGGCCAAAGCAGCGTGCTTCGTCCCTTCCTTATTCATACAGTCATCTCCAGTCAGTATGTGTGCTTTGATCACTGACATGGCCAGTGGTGCTCCAAGCCTAGAAACTGCTTGGTCCGGTGGAAGCATCCGCCGCTTCTCACCTGTGCCAAACTGCTGCCAGATTTCCTTCAACCCCAGCACTTGGAACTGAGGGGTGTAGTGAAGCGGTGGTACGAAAGTATCCGTGTCGTTGGAAACTACTATAACTCTCTTGCACTGTTTGACACGAACGACCCACTCCACATCTACCACCAGTCTGGCGTCTGCCTCTTCAATCCAGCTGTGCAGGTCCGGGATTTCTTCACCGCCAGCTGCTTTGGCTGGAAGCACCTCATCATCAGAGACGACAGAGCTGGCGATGATGACAGGATTTTCTTCAGCTCGATTGCTCACCATATCTTGAACCAGCAGCTGAAGATTCTGTTTGTTCTTCTTAGATGCCCAGAACTTGTCAAGCTGTCGAGGGATGGGTGTGTCTGCGTTCATGCCAATAATGTCAATGGGCGTCACATCAGCTTGCCTCATGCGCTCTCCTTCTTTCAGGGAAAGTTCAACGTATGAATCTAACACCAGGTGAATGTAGTCCGACTCATGGCAGAGGCTTGTGGCTGATGTGATGACTGCAGTGACTACAGCACCGAGGGTAGAGAATTCTGCTAGCGGCATCTGTCGCATCTTTGACATGAAGTCTACCACAACATGAGTGGGAAGAAGAGACGTCTGATTCCATTGTGTGAGGTCCAGTTCAGATTCAATTTCACCAACAAGTGTTGACTTGTTGACGTGAGTGGGAAGATCACCATCAAACAGTGGAGTCACTGGCAGCAAATCGTGAGCAAGTATCTGCTTGATGTCCATGCCACACTCCTTTGCAATGTCCATGGTTCTCTGTGCCTCCGCAACGTCCTTGGATGACAGATCCTTCTTTTCTTTGAGAATGGTTGCTGGTGTTTTCTGAGGCTGTTCGTTGAACTGGGGCAGCTTCCTCTTTGATACGGTTGCACTCATTTTCTTGGTCTTCTCGACCAGCACCTCCTGCCTGTATGACTGGTAGACACACTCGCCATTCTCGAGACACTTGAGCAGACGCTCAACCACTTGTCGGTCAACAGCCAGCTTGGTCAGCAGGTGATGCAGTGGTACGGGTTCTTGAACCACCACCGGGTAAGGATTCTGTCGCTCCATCACAAAGTCCAGCAGCTTCTCCACATTTTGATTGAATGTGACACAGTGAGTAGAGCTCAGTGCATGCCGAAGATGACATTCTGTGTGGTTCATGGGGTGGTTGGTGGTGAGCTGGTTGAGGAGATTGGTTATACACCCAATCTCGTGGAACAAGAGTTCAAATTCTGCCACAGAACCGGCATTTCGTGTAGCTCCCACTACACAGTGACCTCCAGGACCCTTGGACACTCGCTGGATGGTCTGCTCAACCTTCATGTTGCCTCCGACAGCACAGAACCAGTCTGGACGATCCTGAACAACCCACTGGCCCATAGAGAAACGCCGATAGAGCTCAGGATGTGTGAACTCCAGCATCTTGATTTGCTCAAGATACCACGAGCCATAACGCAGGTAATTGATGCAGTCCAATTCTGCAAAGATCGGCATAGAGTCCTCGACAGTAGCTACATACAGATCCCAGTTTCCTTCTCTGTCGGAGACAACAGCGTTTTTAATGACGGCGACCATCTGCAGCCAAACACCAAAGAATTGGCAGAGCTCAGACTTAGCCTCGCACTCCTTCTCAAACTCCACAAAGTCCTGATGCAACTTCTCAATTTGTCCACTCAGGGTCTCGAACTCCTCTGGACAACGCGTGTTTGCAGCAAGTGAAGTTTGCAGAGCCTGCACCTGCTCTAGCTCTGGATATGCAGTTTTGTCTTTGTGTTGCCAGAACATCTGCCACTGGAGCGACCGGATCAGGTCCTCCACAATCAGCATTCCAGTGAGAGCTCGGACATAATGGCTGCCATTCAAGGCCGACTCGATCACGCCACGTCCAAACACGCCACATTCAACCAGTGCGTCGTCTAGGCCAGAACCTCGAAGCAGTTTGCCCTGGCACCTGAGCAGAATGCGAGTTCAGTGGAAGGGTCCCAAGCAGAGGAGCAGATCCTTGAACTGTTCTGTCTCATGCAGGTAAACATCTGCGGCCACAGCAAACACGCCTTCATCGCACCAAACTGCCATTGATGCTTGGTTCAGCTGTCTGCGACAACTTTGAAAGTTTGTGAGGCCGCTGACCCTGTACAGCATCTGACGAACTTTGGACAGACAGACAGCTTGTCAGAGCAAGATGAAGCTCTGGCGGAAATTTACATTGTACATGTCTGGGCGGGTGTCAGATCAACAACAACTGCTGAAACGTTCAACCAGCTCAGAGTGGAGAACTACAGCAGTGCTACAGCTGGAACTGACTCTCTCCCACTCACAAGCAGTGTCATCAGAGGCCACATCCACAGAGGAGCCTTTCTGGTGCACAAAGCATGCCATCTGCTTGGGGCGGTCAGTCAACAACGTGAGGACTACCTAGAACCACTAGAACAAGGGTGAGAGCAACATTTTGGCACCCTGTTGCCATCTAAATGCATGAAGCCTTTGCCACCCACTTTGCTCTCAATATGCAAGTGCACAGGCAAGTGTGACACTCGACGGTGTGGGTGCTGTTCTGCTGGAGTTTGCTGCGTCACATTCTGCCATGGAAAAGCAGATAATTCTCCATGTTCCAATCAGTGAAAGAGACAATTGCAGTTACATTGAGCATGTTTGTTGCATACTTGAGAACTTTTTCTGTTTCTGTTGGGATGTGTCATTGACCACACAATACAGAAGAAAAAGTGAAAAAGCAGCAAAGACAGTTTTAGTTGAATAGGTGAAAATGGCATTCACTTGTGAATTCAAGATCAGAATGACTTATATCTTTAATAGTGAATCATACAGTGAAAATGCATGTCAGAATTAGTCGCATTATGTATAGGAACCCTGTTGTTACTGCTAGAATATCGCCAGGTTACGGTCAAGATTGTCAGTATAAGAAAATTACCTTGACCATGGCATTTGAAGGTCAAAATGACCCCCAAATGGACAAAATAATACCAGAAATGAACTCAGCACACTAAAATCAGTTGGATTAGAAGTGTTACAAGTGTATGTATTGTCAAAACCACAAAAGTTAGGATTTTCACCGCGGCGGGTGGCGGCCATATTTGAATCGGCCATTACGCAAAATGTACCAGGGTGGTGCCCGATCACCTCCGTGATTGTTCATGTCTAGGTGCCCCTTGACTCAAATCAAGTGAGAAATTCTCCTAACACCATAATGTACACGGGACTTATAGCCAGGTACAGGACTACTTCTCCAAGGAAGACAAACTACATTCAAGACAAACACGACGCGTTTATACCTCTTTGGTCTTCTCCAAGGAAGACAAACAACATTCAAGACAAACACAACGCGTTTGTACCTCTTATGTCTTCTCCAAGGAAGACAAACAACATACAAGACAATGGAGACGACCTGCATTTTTGCCTTTTGAAACTCAAGACCTGTTTTTTATGATAACGACGGGCTTATTTGTTCTTTCTGTTTTAAAGACAAATCAAACAAACAGCAGCGTGACTAAAACCATGGCAAAAAAAAAAAAAAGCGCGCAAAGGTAGGTGTAAGGTAACGGTGATTTAATGGTAATAAGAGACTAGTGAATTTTTGACAACGCTGTCCACCACAGATTTGCCACCCGTCAGACTTAAAAGTACACTGACCAGTACTGCCGAGGTGGCATCAGCAGAAGACCAACAGACTGACCTTTGGGCACGTCGTATATCTGTTGTTGGCAGCGTCTATGGAAGACGTGTTTGTTCAAAATTCATTTATCCGTTTGGTATTCTGTATTAAATCGGCGTCACAGTGTACATTTTTGTTGTTGTTGTTGCTCATTTTCCTTTTACGTCAGTGGCTTAGTTGGAATAAATCCTCCTCTGCAAAACTTGCTTATCACTCTGTTTCATGTTCATTATACACGTTGAAGGGTTTGCATAGGGAAGTGAGGTATCTATATGAACATGTACGCACGCATAGATAGATAGATAGATAGATAGAAGACAGACAGATAATGGTGTATTATATATATATATATATATATATATATATATAGATAGATAGAAATAGTCAACAAACTCAGGACATTCTATCCTCGGGGTCTCAACACTCTCTGACTCTCCTAACTGGTTAGGGAGGGAGAGAGGTGAAAAGGGCAGATAATGGGGGGTATGGTGAGTGGAGAGAGAGGGGAGATAGGACAGAGACGGCGATAGGGTTGGAAGGGGAGGTTTTGAGGCAGACGGCCCCATGTGCAAGTGACAAACTCTATCCTTGGGTCAGAGAGGGAGATGAGTGAGGGGAGAATAAGAGATGGCCCAGGGTCTGGGGTCAGGGACCCAAGAGTGGGGGGCCTGGGGAATGGGCTGGGGACCTCGGGGGGCAGGCAGGTGGGGTCCCTGGGTGTTAGGGGGTGGGGGAGTTTAAGGGTCTTGGGTGCTTGGGTCCCCAGGGATCGGGGATACAAATAATTAGGGGGTCCCGGGGGGGGGGGGGGGGGGGGGGGGGGGACTGGGGGATGCGTGACTTGGGGGCTAGGGATGGGGGCAGGTGTTCTTGGGGTAGGTGGGTGAATGGAGTGAATGGGTGTGGGGTGGATGGGGGAGTTGGAGGGGGGTGTGGGGTGGGGATCGGGGGGGGGGGGGGGGGGGGGGGGGGGGGGGGGGGGGCTTGGTGGTTGGGGTGATGGTGAGGGGCCTGACACCCCCCTGAATTTTTTTTTCTTCCCCCCCCCCCCCCCCCCCCCTCTCCTCCCAGTCTTAGAAAGAAATTGAAAATTTGCGAACGTGGTTATCATTGTGAGCTTGACGTCATTGTAGGGTTTATAGAAAAACGTCATTATACTGATGACGATCTCTGCAATGCGTCACTATCAATAAGCATCGATAAAGGCAATCGCCGAAATATTTGCAGTCCGGAAAAGTGTTGTTGTTTTGTTTTCTTGTGTATGATATCTATATATATATATATATATATAATATATATAATATATATATGTGTGTGTGTGTGTGTGTGTGTGTGTGTGTGTGTGTGTGTGTGTGCGTACGTGAGTGTGTGCGTGCGTGCGTGCGTGCGTGTGTGTGTGTGTGTGTGTGTATTTGTGTGTGTGTGTGTGTGGTGTGTGTGTGTGTGTGTGTGTGTGTGAATGTGTGAACGCGCGCGCGCACGTGTGTGTGTGGTGTGTGTGTGTGTGTGTGTGTGTGTGTGTGGTGTGTGTGTGTGTTGTAGCACTGTTATATGAAGAGAGAGAGAGAGAAGAGAGAGAGAGAATGTGTGTGTGTGTGTGTGTGTGTGGTGTGTGTGTGTGTGTGTGTGTGTGTGTGTGTGTGGTAACGTGTGTTATATACGGGGAGAGAGAGAGAGAAAAGAGACAGAGACAGAGACAGAGACAGAATGACAATGACAGTGACTCTTTATTGTAAAACGGTAAAAGTATTGGCTTAGTTAGCCATTTTTCATACTTGCCGGCACCGTTCTCTGAAGATGGCGCTGAATGATACAGCATTCGTATCAAAACATGATTATACAAGCAAAAAACAGCAAACCAAACAAACAGAAACAACTACCACCGAAAAGCAAGTACTGACATAAATAGTGAAATAAGCCAATTAAAAAAAAAAGCAATTGAAAGTATAACAACAGGAAAAAACAGTTAACTGGAAGAAAATAGCATATGATATCCTAAAATGTCTCTGAGACTTACAACAACAAAACAGAAAACAAAAAAAAAACAAAAAAAAAACAAACAAACAAAAACAAAAAAACAAAGAAAAAAAAGGGGAAAAAATGAAGAAGAAAATAAAGGCAAAGATATAAAGAAGCATATCAACAGTCTCCCTGTCTCCACATTCACACACACTACATATATACATACGTACATACATACATACATGCATAATATGAATGTATATTACATACATACATACATACATACATACATACATACATACATAACATATACATTCATTCATTATACATACATACATACATACATACATACATACATACAACATACATACATAATACATATACATACAACATACATCATAATACATAATACATACATCATAAATGCATACATACATACATACACACATACATACGCACAAAACATACACAAAACGCACACATAAGACACACAACACGCACGCGCGCACGAGAGAGAGAGAGAGAGAGAGAGAGAGAAGAGAGAGAGAGAGACAGAGAGACAGACAGACAGACAGACAGACAGACAGACAGAAGACAGACAGGTGGAGAGAAAGACAGACAGACAGACAGACAGACAGCGGAGAGACAGACAGACAGGCGGAGAGACAGATAGACAGACAGACAGACAGATAAACAGGCAAAGAGACAGACAGACAGACACGCAAATAGACAGGTAGGGCAGAGACAAAATGGTGATTAGAACTTTCGATTGAAGTGTTGCTTGATTCTGACTCTCTATGTTGTCTGTCATTTCCCTTTCTATTTGATCTGTCTGTCTTTCTTTTTTATGTCCATATGTTTCTGTCTTGTTCTCCTTTTTTTCTTTTTTCCTTTTTCTTCTTTCCCCCCCCCCCCCCCCCCCCCCCTTTTTTTTTTTTTTTTTTACCTCCACCCAGGTGATTATTTTTTTATCCTTGTTTGTTTGTTCTTTATTTGTTTGGGTGTTAAAAAAAGATAACGCGAAAACTGCTGATTCGATTTTAGCAGACTGTGGTGAAAAGATGGAATATAGCGCAAAGACAAAGCCATGACGCTTTGATGGGGATCCGTGATACGGATCTGCAATGAAAGGACCGATCCAGGATCGGTTCAGTAGGACCAGGCAGAAAGCAGGCACACGATGATTTCAAGGAAAGTTAGTGGGAAGATGATAGGTGAGCCAGAGACGAACCGAAGTCACTTTGGTAGAGATCCGTGGTGCAGATCCGGATTATAGGGCGGATCTGTGGTCCGTTGGACGTTGGCGGAAGTCTGCGGTGTCCCAATTGCCTTCTAATTTACATTTGCTTTCCACTGAAACAAGATATCATATAGTAGATTGAAACACACTCGGTGACCAATTGTCTTGCTATCTATCTATCTATCTATCTATCTATCTATCTATCTATCTATCTATCTATCTATCTATCTATCTATCTATCTATCTATCTGTCTATCTATCTATCTATCCAGCCGTCACTCCGGATTTTGTCATTTTGCTTATTCCTTGGTTCTGTCCATGTCTATCATTTACATCATCTTCCATGATGAAAAGAAGTCTATTTGTTCACGGCTTGGAACGGTGAGGAAAGATTAAAGCCGACAGTGTACAATCAAAGAACGCAATCATCTGAAGCCTCATTAGCCATGGGTTTAAAAAAAAATATGATGAAAATGTTTGAAAGAAATCAGTTTTTTACCAATTCTGCGACGTCATTAATGTAAGAAAGAGGCTTGTACTGAATCAGTCCTGGAACTATACAGGGAAAGAAAATTACGTGGTAGACAGATGATGAAAATGTTTGAAAGAAATCAGTTTTTACCAATTCTGCGATGTCATTAATGTAAGAAAGAGCTTGTACTGAATCAGTCCTGAACTATACAGGGAAAGAAAATTACGTGGTAGACAGATGATGAAAATGTTTGAAAGAAATCAGTTTTTTACCAATTCTGCGACGTCATTAATGTAAGAAAGAGGCTTGTACTGAATCAGTCCTGGAACTATACAGGGAAAGAAAATTACGTGGTAGACAGATGATGAAAATGTTTGAAGAAATCAGTTTTTACCAATTCTGCGATGTCATTAATGTAAGAAAGAGGCTTGTACTGAATCATCCTGGAACTATACAGGGGAAAGAAAATTACGTGGTAGACAGATGATGAAAATGTTTGAAAGAAATCAGTTTTTACCAATTCTGCGATGTCATTAATGTAAGAAAGAGGCTTGTACTGAATCAGTCCTGGAACTATACAGGGGAAAGAAAATTACGTGGTAGACAGATGAGGTATGTTGCATTCACCTGACCTCTACTGAGAGAAATGAATGTTTGCCACACAGATTGATGCTGAGTACCCCAGCACACCGACGAGCCGAAGAAGACACGGTACGTGTAGGTGCACAGCTTCTCCATATATGGAAGGTCTTGAAATATGAATACTCTCTTATCATTCGTTGATAGCGGATGTTTTGTCAGCAAGTCAACACAACAATGGAATGTCTGTTTAACTTTTGCATTATGAATCAATCCTGGAACATCTAACAGCTGTGAGGCTGCTGCTGGGTTTTTTTTTTTTTTTTTTTTAGTTTCTTTTGTTGTGTTTTGTTCTTTTTTTTCAGTGTTGTTTTAAAATGATGAAACGTCAATCTTCCAATGTTTACACATAATCTTAAAATGAAGATTTGTTTCTGTTCATGCTCATCAGCCCTTCCGCCCTCAAATCAAAAGTAAGGGAGACAACATGGTTATCTCTATGAATTAAAGGGAGAACACCGAGGTTTGTCACACAAAAATCATTGACAGCAGACGAACGAAAGGTTCGCCATGTTGACGACCAGGATGTTGGACGCATTTGGTATCCTGCGCTTTGTGCCTTTGCTCCTCTGCGTCCACATCACTGGAAGCACGCAGAGTGGT
>CM065748.1:12150013-12155013 GCA_033310375.1 Conus canariensis
AAACAATTTGCAAGACGTAAATGTGTCCTGGCTACATTTTTTGACATAACCAAGGCTTACGATCAAGTGTGGCATTCACAGCTATTAAACAAACTTAAAAATATTGGACTATCAGGAAATGTATACAATTATGTTAAATGCTTTCTGAAAGATAGGGTAATACAAACAAGAGTAGGAAAATCATATTCCACCAGTAGAACTCTGTCAATGGGAATCCCACAAGGGTCAGTGTTAGCTCCGCTTCTTTTCTCATTGCTATTGTATGATTTGCCGAATAAGTTATCTAAAAAGGTAGTTCTCGTTCAATATGCAGACGACATTTGCATGTGGATGGAAGTAACTCTTAAAAAGAAAACTCCACAGCGTGATATAAGTTTCATCAGAAAGATCTATCAAGACGAACTAAATAGGATGTCGGAATACATGAAGTTAAATGGATTGAACTTATCTGTTGAAAAAACAAATATAATTCTTTTCAATAGTGGCAATAATCCAGAAAAACTGCCTGTTTTTACATTGGGCGAAACACCTCTTAACCTTAAATACGTGACAGAAGTTAAATTCCTAGGAGTCCATTTCACATCTAAACTATCATGGAACGCTCATATTGAATACTTATTAACAAAGGCGAGGAAAATATTAAATTTCCTTAAAATTATTTCTAAAGAAAAATGGGGACAGAATTCATCTACATTGATAACTCTATGTAAATCTTTAATGAGGTCGAAAATAACATATGCCCAAGAAGTAATCTTTAGCGCTCCCAAATACCTATTGAAAAAGCTTGAAAGTATTGAATGCAAGGCATTGAAATTAGCACTTGGCCTTCCGGTGCATGCATCATCTTCTCGTACGTATTATGAAGCGCAGATGCTTCCCTTAGATGAATACAGAGAGTTAGCGTGTTGTAAACTTGTTATCAAGAGTACAACTAATAAAACGCACATTAGATCTGAAATAAAAATGAGGTCAGATATTGATTTTCCTAAAAGAGCAAAATCTATAGCTTCTCAAAAAACACTGGCAACGTACACGTCAAAAAGTATGACTGATTCTGGAGTTTCAATCGATAACGATGCTCTATCCATTAGACCGTTATTTTCTCCTATACCACCATGGGAGCTTAATAAAGCACATTTTGATATTGAACATACTAATATGAAAAAAGATGAAAACATAAACATGTTAGCAAGCTTTATCAAATGCCATATCGAAAAGAAGTATTCAAATTATTTGAAAATATACACAGACGGTTCGTGCATTGATAAACAAACAGGTTGTGCATTCTTAATACCAGACTTAAGAGTAGAGAAATCATTTTATATCGGAATTAACAAATCGATATTTACAGCAGAGTTAACAGCGATACTCCTGGCTTTAAATTATCTTTTAAACTTTCCAAAAACAATATTTCAAATTCTGTTCTGTGTTGATTCTAAATCAGCTCTTCAGGCATTAAAAGTTTCTCAATTGCACACAAGACCTGAAATGGTCATAGAGATAATTTGTATGATACACATGTTGATTGCAAGAGGAACCCATGTGGTTTTTTGTTGGATTCCTTCACATTGTTCTTTTCATTCTAACGAAAAAGTAGACAGGGCAGCTAAACGTGGAGCCAAAAATAGTTTTGGTTCAGAACTGTTTGATTTCCCCTTATCAGTACATGAACAGTGCAACTTGGTTAAGTCGCATATCTGGAAAGCTTTCGAATATAGTATGGTAGATCACGTTTATAAAGAACAGTTTGATATTAAAAGAATCAAAGAGAATTTTAATCTTAATAGAAAATTACTCTCATTAATGCACAGGTGGAAACTTAATGCATTTAAAACAAAATATGTAAAAAACGTAGTTTGCGTATGTGGAAACAAAATTACTCCAATTCATATTGTTTCATGCAATGATATGAAAAAAATCATTCCAGTATTGAAGCAAAATACTGTGCAGGCCATTTTTCAGTCACCAGCTTTAACGTACGAATTCTTTGTACACTTAGAGCGCACCCCTATTGGAAAATACTTATAATATTTTTATTAACTTTATTTGCGGGGGATAAGAAAGGAAGGGGGTGGGGTGGATAAAATGGGGGGGGGGGGGGGGGAGCAAAGGATTTTGTTTGTTTGTTTATTCTTTTTTCCTTCTTTTTTCCCTTTTTTCTTTAGTACTGTCATCCGTTTTGACTTTAATTGATAGTTAGTTGTTGGTTATAAGTATTTTGTTTCATGTTAATCTTCACTTATGACTTGTGTAAAGATATTCACACACTTACACATCCACAACTCTCTCACTCACACACACAGGCACACATACTCACACACACACGCACACACACACGCACACGCGCGCGCGCACACACTCACACGCACACACACATTCGCGTGCACGTGCACCCATACATATACACATACACATATTATGTGCACGCTCGCAGTTACTTCCGTACACATTCACTTTTTTTTTTTTTTTTGGTCTAATATCACGAATAGTGGATAGACGTTAAATGAAGGACACACACACACACACACACACACACACACACACACACACACACACACACACAACACACACACACACACACACACACACACACACACACACACACACACACACGTTTAATGATCATGCGATTTTGAAAAAATACTTGTATATAACGACATCCTTTGAAACGCTAGACAAACTGCAAACATTCGTATATATAACAACATCCATTGAAATGGTACGTATGTATAACGACATCCTTTGAATTGCTATGCAAACTGCAACATACGTATACATAACAACATCCTTTGAAATGCTAGAGATACTGCAAACATACGTATATATAACGACATCCTTTGAAATGCTATTCAAACTCCAAACATGCGTATATATAACGACATCCTTTGAATTGCTAGACAAACTGCAAACATACGTATATATAACGACATCCTTTGAAATGCTATTCAAACTGCAAACATGCGTATATATAACGACATCCTTTGAATTGCTAGACAAACTGCAAACATGCGTATATATAACGACATCCTTTGAATTGCTAGACAAACTGCAAACATGCGTATATATAACGATATCCTTCGAAATGCTATTCAAACTGCAAACATGCGTATATATAACGACATCCTTTGAATTGCTAGATAAACTGCAAACATGCGTATATATAACGACATCCTTTGAATTGCTAGACAAACTGCAAACATGCGTATATATAACGACATCCTTCGAAATGCTATTCAAACTGCAAACATGCGTATATATAACGACATCCTTTGAAATGATGTACAAACTGCAAACATGCGTATATATAACGACATCCTTCGAAATGCTGTAGAAACTGCAAACAAACGTATATATAACGACATCCTTTGGAATGCTAAACAAACTGCAAACATGTGTATATATAACGACATCCTTTGGAATGCTAGACAAACTGCAAACATACGTATAGATAACATCGTTTGAAATGCTAGACAAAGTGTAAACATACGTATACATAACCACATCCTTTGAAAAGCTAGACAAACTGCAAACATACGTATGTATAACATCCTTTGAAATGCTATACAGAGTGCAGCTTTCAGTGTGACGTACGCTCATCTCCTTCAACAGAACATATGTCCCCACACATCTGGGTATAGCTCTTAACTGAAACCATTTTCATTTCATTATAATAAATCTTTGAAAATATGGGAAAACCGTTTTCCCAGTCATTCTTCGTGTTCAGTTTCTGACTTCACTGTGCAGCATTGGGACAAATGTTTCTGACTTCACTGTGCAGCATTGGGACAAATGTTTGTGACTTCACTGTGCAGCATTGGGACAAATGTTTCTGACTTCACTGTGCAGCATTGGGACAAATGTTTGTGACTTCACTGTGCAGCATTGGGACAAATGTTTCTGACTTCACTGTGCAGCATTGGGACAAATGTTTCTGACTTCACTGTGCAGCATTGGGACAAAGGTTTCTGTCTATAGCTTGTGTAAATTTATCTACAGGTGGTAGAAGTACGTGGTGATTTAGCCCGTAGTCTGGCGGTGGGCGCGTTTGCTTGTGGGGCTGATACTCGTCACTTTGAACCACACGTCGTGTTGGAGTTGTAACGGTTGAACTTTGAACCACACGTCGTGTTGGAGTTGTAACGGTTGAACTTTGAACCACACGTCGTGTTGGAGTTGTAACGGTTGAACTTTGAACCACACGTCGTGTTGAAGTTGTAACGGTTGAACTTTGAACCACACGTCATGTTGAAGTTGTAACGGTTGAACTTTGAACCACACGTCATGTTGAAGTTGTAACGGTTGAACTTTGAACCACACGTCATGTTGAAGTTGTAACGGTTGAACTTTGAACCAGACGTCGTGTTGGAGTTGTAACGGTTGAACTTTGAACCACTCGTCGTGTTGAAGTTGTAACGGTTGAACTTTGAACCACACGTCGTGTTGAAGTTGTAACGGTTGAACTTTGAACCACACGTCATGTTGAAGTTGTAACGGTTGAACTTTGAACCACACGTCATGTTGAAGTTGTAACGGTTGAACTTTGAACCACACGTCATGTTGAAGTTGTAACGGTTGAACTTTGAACCACACGTCATGTTGAAGTTGTAACGGTTGAACTTTGAACCAGACGTCGTGTTGGAGTTGTAACGGTTGAACTTTGAACCACACGTCATGTTGAAATTGTAACGGTTGAACTTTGAACCACACGTCGTGTTTGAGTTGTAACGGTTGAACTTTGAACCACACGTCGTGTTGAAGTTGTAACGGTTGAACTTTGAACCACACGTCGTGTTTGAGTTGTAACGATTGAATTTTGAACCACACGTGTGTTGGAGTTGTAACTGTTGAATTTTGAACCACTAAACGTTGGAGTTGTAACGGTTGAACTTTGGACCACTCGTCGTGTTGGAGTTGTTACGGTTGAACTTTGAACCACTCGTCATGTTGGAGTTGTTACGGTTGAACTTTGGACCACTCGTCGTGTTGGAGTTGTAACGGTT
>CM065748.1:12157513-12170013 GCA_033310375.1 Conus canariensis
GTGTATGCTCCTGTGTCGTCCTGTAGTTCGCCTCTGTCTCGTTTAAACAAACTCTGTGTCTGTGCTCGTCTGTCGCCGTCTGGTTTGTCTCTGTCTTTTTCGTTTAAACAAACTCTGTGTCTGTGCTCCTCTGTCGTCGTGTGGTTTGTCTGTGTCTGTTTCGTTTAAACAAACTCTGTGTCTGTGCTCCTCTGTCTGTCTGGTTTAAACAATCTCTGTGTCTGTGCTCCTGTGTCGTCGTGTGGTTTGTCTCTGTCTGTCTCGTTTAAACAAACTCTGTGTCTGTGCTCCTGTGTCGCCGTGTGGTTTGTCTGTGTCTGTCTGCTATTAAACAAACTCTGTGTATGTGCTCCTCTGTCGCCATGTGGTTTGTCTGCGTCTGTTTCGTTTAAACAAAGTCTGTGTCTGTGCTCCTTTGTCGTCCTGAAGATCGCCTCTGTCTGTCTCGTTTAAACAAACTCTGTGTCTGTGCTCCTCTGTCGTCCTGTAGTTCGCCTCTGTCTGTCTCGTTTAAACAAACTCTGTGTCTGTGCTCGTCTGTCGCCATGTGGTTTGTCTCTGTCTGTCTCGTTTAAACAAACTCTGTGTCTGTGCTCCTCTGTCGTCCTGTAGTTCGCCTCTGTCTGTTTCGTTTAAACAAACTCTGTGTCTGTGCTCCTGTGTCGTCGTGTGGTTTCTCTGTGTCTGTCTGCTATTAAACAAACTCTGTGTCTGTGCTCCTCTGTCGCCATGTGGTTTATCTCTGTTTCGTTTAAACAAACTCTGTGTCTGTGCTCCTGTGTCGTCGTGTGGTTTGTCTCTGTCTGTCTCGTTTAAACAAACTCTGTTGTCTGTGCTCCTCTGTCGCTGTGTGGTTTGTCTGTGTCTGTCTGCTATTAAACAAACTCTGTGTCTGTGCTGCTCTGTCGCTGTGTGGTTTGTCTGTGTCTGCTATTGAACAAACTCTGTGTCTGTGCTCCTCTGTCGCCATGTGGTTTATCTCTGTTTCGTTTAAACAAACTCTGTGTCTGTGCTCCTGTATCACTGTGTGGTTTGTCTGTGTCTGTCTGCTATTAAACAAACTGTGTCTGTGCTCCTCTGTCGCTGTGTGGTTTGTCTCTGTCTGTCTGCTATTAAACAAACTCTGTGTCTGTGCTCGTCTGTCGCCGTGTGGTTATCTCTGCCTGTTTCGTTTAAACAAACTCTGTGTCTGTGCTCCTCTGTCGTCCTGTAGAAAGAAACCAGAGAGTCCCCTTCAAGCAAGTGTTTCGGGCCTTATCTCCTGACACTCTAGGGGGTTGGGCCACACCCGGTTCATGACTCCGGATGTCCCTCTGCTGCCCCCTTTTTTTTTCCCATCTTGGGACGAGCCATGACTGGGATTCGAACCCATGACCCTCTGGACATGCTCATTTTCCACTTAATGACTCGCACTCTAACCACTGAGCCACAGGGACACCTGATATTTGTAGGAAATTTAAGCCTTATGAAGTTCACTTTTGTTCCTCCTTGACCAGATCCAGCTTGAACACCTCTCTGCTGCTTCTGCCATTGCTTTAAGGGCTCTGTTTTTTTCCCTCCCTGCAACTGAGAGCTGTTTCATGAGGCTGTAGCAGAGGTTCCTACAAACCCCCTAGCTCCAATTTCTGCAGTGAGGACTTTGACCTGATAGCCTTCTCTCCTCAGGCTGTTTGCCAGATCAGCATACTTTTCAGTCTTGTAGATTTGAGCTGCCTCCATTCTGTTCTCATATCGCACCGTGAGCTCGATCATGATCAGCTGCTCGGTTGACTGAGAGTGGACTACTATGTCTGGTCTCATGCCACTCTTGCTGATGATCTCGGGGTGACTCTTCCATTCTGGGAGGTCTGCAGTGCACTCCCAGTCATCTGCCCCGTCCAGCAGACTCTGTCTGCATGTTCCGAGTGGCACTGTTGTTCTTGGCCATGATTTGCTGCCTCCTGCCGTGAAGAATGTTGCGGGTGCTTTTGGAGTCCTGATTTTCCCTTTTGTGGTGTTGGTACTAGCTCAGACTACTTGTACAATCTCTTTGAGCACTTGGTTGTGCCTCCATGTGTACCTTCCTTGAGCCAGGGCTACTTTAAATGAGCTTAGGACATGCTCCACTGTTTGTTTTCCATGGCAGAGGGGGCATGCAGGATCGTCTGTTTTTCCCCACTTCACCAGGTTTGCATTTGAGGGCAGAAGGTCATATACAGATCTGAGAATGAAGCTGATCCTGAGAGAGGCCATGTGCCAAATGTCATTCCAAGTGAGACTTCTTTGGAGTGCATTCTCCCACGTTGTCCATTGCCTTTGCTGGCTCTGCTGGACTGCTTTTTGGAGTCTTTTTTGGTCTTCTTCTTTTCTCATCTCCTGAATCATCATGTCTCTTTTGACTTTTCCCTTGGCCTTTGACCACCATTCAGTTTTGGTCACCCCCAGTCCTTGTCTGTTGGTCTGTGTGTGTCCTGTTATTTCTCTGATCTTGAGACTTTCTTTTGCAGAATCCATCGCCTCTTGAACTCTCCATTTTCTGCCTGTCTTCAGCTGGGGCTTGATTGCTTCTACCACCTTGTCTCCTGAGTCCTCCAGCATGCTTTGAAGTCTGATCTTCCCTGCTTTGTATTCCTCCAGGATGGATTTCACTGGTAGTTTCAGCTTTGCGTGGCGACAGTACAGCGCTATGTCAGTCAGACAGGGTGGGACACCAAGCCATTTTCTTGTGAACTTCAAGCCATTTTCTTGTGAACTTGTTGATTTGGCTTCCATTGCCTCCACTATGTTAGTGCAGATGTCGTATATCATCAGAGGCCATATGAGCTTTGGTATATCAGCATGAACTGCAGACACCAGACCTTGTATTTGCCAGGGAGCCCACACTGGTCAATGGTCTCCAAGCCTTCTTCCGACATCTGTTTGGTTTCTTTTGCTCTTTGTGTGTCTTTCAGCGTATCATCATACCATCTTCCAAGGCTCTTGACAGGCTCTTCTGTGACTGTTGGAATGGCCTGGTTGGCAACACTGAAGACCACAGATTCGGCCACTTTTCCTTTCCTCAGTGAGAGACTCCATGATTTCTTTGGCTTAAACTTCATTCTGGATGAGGCAACTATGTCGCCTAGCCTCTCCAGCACATGACGTGTCTCGTCTTCACTGGATGAAATCACTCTAGTGTCATCCATGAAGGCCTTGAGAGGGGGCATCTTGTATCCATCGCCAAGGTCTGTTTGTCTTGCGTTGCTTGTTGCTGCTTTCAAGATGACTTCCATTGCCAACATGAACAGTATTGGGGAAATTGCACAGCCCATTGCAATGCCCACTTCCAAGTTGATCCAGTCTGTTGTGTACTCCTTGGTAGAGAACCGCATTGAGAAGCCATTGAGGTACTTCTTGAGCATGTCGCGGATGTTCTTTGGCACATGGTAGTAGTGATATTGGCCTGAACTGGCTGATGTCACTTGAGTTTTGCTCTTTGGGGATGTACACACCATCTGCCGTCATCCACTGGCTGCTGATCTTCTGGTTTCTCCAAGCTGATCGCAGCAGCCTGTGGAGCCACTCCAGCACCTTGGGACATTTCTTGTACAGCTGGTAAGGTATTCCATTTGGCCCTGGTGATGATTTGGCTCTGGCTTTGTCGACCACCTTCTTGATTTCCGCCAACGTTGGAGGCTTGTCATTGAACTGTTCCTCAGGGTTGGTTGGCCACACCAGACCTTGAATGTCGAGTGGTGCTTTGCTCTGTGAGTCAGAGTATGTTTTCCTCAGATGCTGCTCAAGAACTCCTTTGTCCACACTTAGGGTCCTAGATTTTGGCTGCTCAAACAGTGTTCTGGCAAACTGGAAGGGGTCTCTGAAGAAGCGCTCTTGTGTCTTCTTTTTTTTGCTCTTCCTCTTCCTCGCAGATTCCGCTTTGCTGAGTGCGCTGTGTTTTGCTTTCAGGTCTTTCCAGAGTTTTTCCAAGCCTTGTTTTTCAGCTGGCAGTGCGGTCTTCATTTGCTTCTTGAGGTTTTTCTTTTGGACCCTGATCTTGTCCATCTCTTCTTGGCGTCTGGATTTCTTTGGAGGTGTTTTTCTCTTTGGGTAGTTTTGCTCCATAGGCGTCTCTACATGTGGCATACACAATGTCCCCATATGTGGCTAGTTTGTGTTCCAGGGTGCTTTTCCCTATCAGTGCATCGAGTCTTTGGACGATTTTTGCATCCAGTTTCTCCCAATCTTCAGTTTCGTTTGCTCGTGGCAGGTTGAGTTTCAGGCGCCTGGCATCGAGGACCTGTGCAAATTCCTCATCCGAACCAACAGCGTGGATGTCCTTGGCACTGTGGTTTAAATCCTGGCCTTGGTCTTCCGACGTCTTATCAGCTGATGCAGTGCGCTGCTGCTCATTCAGATGAGTCTTCACACATCCCATCTTTGTTCTGTGGATCTTCATGCCACGGGTGGTAGCGAAACGCTCTCCGCAGACACAAGGATATCCTGTAGTTCGCCTCTGTCTGCCTCGTTTAAACAAACTCTGTGTCTGTGCTCGTCTGTCGCCGTGTGGTTTGTCTCTGCCTGTCTCGTTTAAACAAACTCGGTGTCTGTGCTCGTCTGTCGCCGTGTGGTTTGTCTCTGTCTGTTTCGTTTAAACAAACTCTGTGTCTGTGCTCCTGTGTCGTCGTGTGATTTGTCTGTCTCTGTCTGTTTCGTTTAAACAAACTCTGTGTATGTGCTCCTCTGGCGTCCTGTAGTTCGCCTCTGTCTGTCTCGTTTAAAAAAAACCTCTGTGTCTGTGCTCCTGTGTCGCCGTGTGGTTTGTCTGTGTCTGTCTCGTTTAAACAAACTCTGTGTCTGTGCTCCTGTGTCGTCGTGTGGTTTGTCTCTGTCTGTCTGGTTTAAACAAACTCTGTGTCTGTGCTCCTGTGTCGTCGTGTGGTTTGTCTCTGTCTGTCTGGTTTAAACAAACTGTGTCTGTGCTCCTGTGTCGCCGTGTGGTTTGTCTCTGTCTGTCTGGTTTAAACAAACTCTGTGTCTGTGCTGCTCTGTCGTCGTGTGGTTTGTCTGTGTCCGATTCTGTCTGTCCGCTGTTAAGCAAACTCTTTATTCAGAAAGCACGGCAGTGACGAGGAAATGAACTGTGATCACAAGCCCAAGCAAGTAATGCGTTGCCCGTGGTACATACTGTCTGCGTCTGTTCCACCCTTTCTCTCTCTCTCTCTCTCTCTCTCTCTCTCTCTCTCTCTCTCTCTCTCTCTCTCTCTCTCTGTCTGTCTGTCTGTCTCGGTCTTTTTGTCTGTCTCTGTCTGTCTGTCTGTCTGTCTGTCTGTCTGTCTGTCTGTCTGTCCCTGTCTCTGTCTTTTTGTCTCTCTGTCTCTAGACATGTCTGTCTGTCTCTGTCTCTGTCTGTCTCTGTCTGTCTCTGTTTCTGTCTTTTTGTCTGTCTGTCTGTCTGTCTGCCTGTCTCTCTCTCTCTCTCTCTCTCTCTCTCTCTCTCTCTCTCCTCTCTTTCCATTCACGGTGCTCTTATCCTTGCCCCATCGTCTCATTAATTTCCCTCTCGTCACCTTTCTCTTGACCCCGGTGTCTTTCTCTGTCTCGGTCAGTTCACTGGTCACTTGCAATGAAGAGGAGAGAGGGAGCGGAGATGGGAAGGAAAGAAATGCACATAATACATGTCTATGTCACTCGTTGAAAGAAACCGCTTTTTTCGGTTTTTTTTTTTTTTTTTACCTCTCTCGTGTGACTGTCTGTCTGTCTGTCTCTGTCTGTCTGTCTGTCTCTTTCTCTCTCTCTCTCTCTCTCTCTCTCTCTCTCTCTCTCCTCTCTCTCTCTCTCTCTCTCTCTCTCTCTCTGTGCTTTTTTGTGTAAATGTGTTTGAAACTTTTTTTTTGTTTTTTTGCGTTTGCATCATTTCTAAGAGAAAATGACAGAGAACATGTATAGGTGAAACTTCACCATAACAGATATCAATGTTAAAACCCAAACGAAAACCAACAATGAGTAACGTCGCAAAATTGTTACTTCAAAAACTTCCAAATTGTTGGATTTAACTAATGCAATGTTTAGTGCAATTATTGAGTAAATCGCTGTAACTCGATTTGTTAAACAGCAAAAGGCAGTGGTGTGTGTGTGTGTGTGTGTGTGTGTGTGTGTGTGTGTGTGTGTGTGTGTGTGTGTGTGTGTGTGCACGCACGCATGTGCGTGCATGCGTGCATACGTGCATGTGTGTGTGTGTGTTTTGTGTGTGTGCGTGTGTGCGTGCGTGGGCGCGCGCGCGCGCGCGTGTGTGTGTGTGTGTGTATGTGTGTGGGTGGGTGGGTGGGTGTGAAAGAGAGAGAGAGAGCGAGCGAGCGAGAGAGAGAGAGAGAGAGAGAGAGAGAGAGAGAGAGAGAGAATTTCATGTATTTTTGACTTAATTAGGTTTGTTTTCATTGTAGTCGTGGATGGCTCGTACTGTTACTCCAATTCCCCGACACGAGATTTGAGTGATTATTTGTCAGGCAGTCGGGTCTACATTGGCATCTGACACAGTAATCGTATCCACTTGCAACAGGCAGATATGTGGCTGCTTTTCCAATGCTTATGTTTTGGCTCGGAGTTCAGTCTTCACGTTCCTCACCATCTCCATCTCCATGTCTGTCATCATCTTTATCTCTGTGCCCCCCCCCCCCCCCCCCCCCCCCCCCGCCATCAACTTCATCTCCTCCATCATCTCCATATCCACGTCCTTCACCAGTTCCATATCCGTGTCCGTAACCGTCCCCATCTTCATGTCCCACGTCAGCTGCATCTCACTGTCCCTCAGCATCTCCATGTCTCCGCGCGAGGGCGCGCTCGTGTGTGTGGTGACTACTTGGAAACATTTTATTTGCTTGTGGAAAAAAAGCAGACAAATTTAGTTAAGCAGACAAATTTAGTTTAAATAGCTACTTCAAGGGGGGGGGGGGGGGGGGGGGGGGGGGGGGGGGGGGGGGGGGGGGGGTGGGGGGGAGGCAGACAGTGATACGTACACTGTTGGTAGATGTTGAAATGTTACGGTGAGTTTCAGGTTCACCAGGGAGGGTTCACTGGGTTCGTACCTGTCCATTAGATGTTGAAATGTTGCGGTGAGTTTCAGGTTCACCAGGGAGGGTTCACTGGGTTCGTACCTGTCCATTAGATGTTGAAATGTTACGGTGAGTTTCAGGTTCACCAGGGAGGGTTCACTGGGTTCGTACCTGTCCATTAGATGTTGAAATGTTACGGTGAGTTTCAGGTTCACCAGGGAGGGTTCACTGGGTTCGTACCTGTCCATTAGATGTTGAAATGTTACGGTGAGTTTCAGGTTCACCAGGGAGGGTTCACTGGGTTCGTACCTGTCCATTAGATGTTGAAATGTTACGGTGAGTTTCAGGTTCACCAGGGAGGGTTCACTGGGTTCACTGGGTTCGTATCTGTCCATTTATACGCTGCACCACATCTGCTGAGTCAGTGGACTCCCCCCCCCCTCCCCTCCCCAAGGCGCAGGTCAAGCCTTTTGGAAGGAGATGATGGTGCTGATGATGATGGATTGTTTGCTAACCCCCCTTCCCCTCCCCCCCCCCTCCCCCCCCCCCCCCCCCCCCCAATGCCAGACATCGTTTGGTGTTTGTCTTTTCAAGAACCGATTCCTCTCTGGTTATCTGTTTGCCTTTCTCTCTACACCCCCTCCCCTTCCCATTTCCCCACCTCTCTCCCTCTCTCTCCCCTCTCTCTCTCTCTCTCTCTCTCTCTCTCTCTCTCTCTCTCTCTCTCTCCTCTCTCTCTCTCTCTCTCTCTCTCTCTCTCTCTCTCTTTTTCTCTCCTACCCTGACCACGGAGAGCATACATTCACTGAACATGAGAACTGTGAGGAAATAGAAGTACTGGTCAAAGCTCACTCCTTTCTCCGTTCTCCGTGGGCTGGTAAATGACATGTTCTTTCAACAACTGGAGTTTAAAATCCTCAATCGACTGGCAACTTAAAGCGAGCTCTAACGACAACAGATTTGGGTATACTATGGCCCTGTCTGAAGTTGGAGATCATTGAAGTCAGTGTGACCCTAGAAAATCTCTCTGTGCTCTGTTATTGAAAAGAAAAAGAAAGCAAAAGAAGAAGAAGAAAAAAAAAAGAAAAACCGTGCTTGCACTTGTGGAAAACGATGTGAAATACTCCTGATTCATTCTGTCAAAAAAACCTTTCACTTTCACAACCAAAGACATCCTTCATCATAGTAAATCATGAATGGCATAGAAAGCGCTGGTCAGACACAGAAATAGAACAGTAGGTTGGAAGGCTAGCTAGTGAAAGATGGTTGTAGGTGAAAAACACTGTAGATGGGAAAAGAACATGTCATATTCCACTGGAAAGGATATGAAGATGCTAGAGCACAATCCACACGTTTCAGTGTTGATAAACATTGAGGCATAATGTGTGTCACTTTGTTATCCGTGATCGATAATGAAGTAATATTTGTCATACCAAGTACCTCGCAGAGGTCGTTTATTTAACAAAAAGACAAGAAAAAAATCACACATGATGGATAATCACGAAGAATTGAACTAGCCTAATCTACATACCTTGTGTGTCGGATGGTCGCTCCCTAAATATAAAATATTCACAGTCCTTGTTGATCAGCGTTTGTAAGATGGGGATGATTTTGAGAGTGAATGTGCTTGTGTACTCGTTCGAAACTACGTTTTTACGCATGTTTGTTAGAGTTTGATTTTTTTTTTTTTGTCTGTCAGTCTTGCTAATTGTGATTTGTGTGCGAGTCATACATGTCTGCATACTGTCACGGATTCTCTCCCCATTTTCGTATATCCCAGCAGATTAATTTGGTTTGAAAATAATATTTTTACTCTTCTTTACGGTTTGAACATTTCGTAATGCCTTTGCTGGCTTTGAGTGGTCTTTTGTTGAGCATGCGCATGCGTGTGTGTGTGTGTGTGGGGGGGGGGGGGGGTATGCAAACAAACATTTTTGCCTTTCACGTAGGTCCATGTCAATAGAGAGTGTCTGACCCCCCCCCCCCCTTCTCCTCTCTCTCTCTCTCTCTCTCTCTCTCTCTCTCCTCTCTCTCTCTCTCTTACACTCAACAAAACCCGCCAATTTACACTCACACTTATCCTCACACTCACATACACTCATAGTCCGAAAGGATAACTCTTCAAAGACAGTCTGTTTACGCACCATTTGAAGACACTCATTAAGTTGGAAAAAAAAAAATTCAAGGGAGCAAAATCGTCTTACATTAAGCCATTCAAGGGAGAGCATCGGGGTGTTTTCTGCACGGGTTATCGACAGCAGGAGCAAGCAGCTCGCCATGTTGACGACAACAACGATGTCGGACATGTTCTGCGTGTTCTGCTTCCTTGGTCTGATTTACGTCATCCACGCCATTGGGGAACAAGAAAATGGTGCGTATGCGTTGTCTGAATGTTATGAGTTTTTGTTATTAAAGGATGTTCTAGTTGAGTTTTTTGGTCACATGCGAGTAACGTACTGTTTGGTGTCGGAGCCAACCAACGGCGTAGCACAGTGAGGTTTAGGGCTGCTGCTTCATCTTCTCATTTTCTCCCTGTTATGATCGCCATGTTTGCCAAGTTTGTTGGTATTATGGCCTTGTTTCTTAATTGCTTAACTTTATAAACTTCATAATTCAGCAGACGTGTTTAGTACTTTATAATGCTTTAGTATGTAACCCTTCGTTTTCCTGGAACTGCAGGTGTTGTGTATGCTGTTGGAAATCGATAGGAATGTGTAACGGAGCACTGTTCGACTGATACCAGTGGAGTCCAGATTCTCTCTCTCTCCTCTCTCTCTCTCTCTCTCTCTCTCTCTTTCTCTCTCTCTCTCTCTCTCTCTCTCTCTCTCTCTCTCTCTCTCTCTCTCTCTCTCTCTCTCTCCACCCCCCTTTCTCTCTCTCAGTATGTCCGTTATATTTGACGACGAAACTAGCAATTAACACAACTGCAAATTGAGCAGTTAGTTTCATTTCTTAGTAGTTTTTTTAATGTAGGTTATGAAGTCAGCTAAAATGACCGTTCCTAATCATAGTTTAAAAAAAAACAATTAGTTGTCTACAAGTGTCTGGTTCATACACAAAAATTCAACCATTTCACCGAAAGTATTGAAAGAGGTTGCAAAAAATGCACGCCTTCATTTAATCGTTGTGGAGATTTTAAAGTGCTGTCGGTCGGTTTGTTCACCGCACGCACGCGCGCGCGCACACACGCACACACACACGCACACACACACACACACACACACACACACACACACACACACACACACACACACACACACACAGTGCAGTGCAGTGTCTATTTTGATGGTACCTCCCGGTGACATGATTCGGTTGCTCCCTGTGGGTTACCAGTGCTGGACTTGGACCGGACGAACCAGGTGTGGCTTTGCATGAGGCAGCCGAAATGAGTGGCCTGGGAATGATATCACTGAGGGAGTACAGATCAGACAGTAGGGGAACAAAGGATGGATGGATGGATGAATGAATGAATGAATGAATGAATGAATGAATGAATGAATGAATGAATGAATGAATGAATGAAAGAGTGGGGGAACAGCCAAAACTCGTCGTTTTCGTTTCTAGTGCGAATTGCAGATCTTTCTACTATTTTGAGGACTGAAATCAAAGTTCAAGATAGAACATACCTAATATAGGTAAGGGCAAAACCAAATTCAATAATTGGTAAAACCAATCTTTTACTGGCACATTATATGGCGTAGGAGAACCAAGAGAAGAACGTCTCAAAGGATGAAATATTTGAGGGAAAAAAAAAAACTAGTTGCATGTAGGATTTTTGAATTATTGTTATTGATCAGAAATACAAATACTTTTGCAATTGTTATTGCTGTTCACCGATATACACATGGTGATGGTTACTCCCAGTTTTATTTATTTTATTTTATTTTTATTTTATCGTTTTTAATTTTTATTTTATCGTTTTTAATTTTTATTTTATCGTTTTTGATTTTTATTTTCATTTGTTTCATTGTCCCATGTTCTGTACCACCTCGGTGGCACCGCACCCACGCCGCTTATTCCGACCCCCTGTCCACAGCCACAGCCCGCTCATTGCGACCCTCTGTCCACAGCCACAGCCCGCTCAGTCTGACCCCCTGTATACAGCCACAGCCCGCTCAGTCTGACCCCCTGTCCACAACCACAGCCCGCTCATTACGACACCCTGTCCACAGCCACAGCCCGTTCAGTCCGACCCCCTGTCCACAGCCACAGCCCGTTCAGTCCGACCCCCTGTCCACAGCCACAGCCCGTTCAGTCCGACCCCCTGTCCACAGCCACAGCCCGGTCATTACGACCCCCTGTCCACATCCACAGCCCGCTCATTGCGACCCCCTGTCCACATCCACAGCCCGCTCAGTCCGCCCCCCTGTCCACAGCCACAGCCCGCTCAGTCCGCCCCCCTGTCCACAGCCACAGCCCGCTCATTGCGACCCCCTGTCCACATCCACAGCCCGCTCAGTCCGCCCCCCTGTCCACATCCACAGCCCGCTCAGTCCGCCCCCCTGTCCACAGCCACAGCCCGCTCATTACGACCCCCTGTCCACAGCCACAGCCCGCTCAGTCCGCCCCCCCCCCTGTCCACATCCACAGCCCGCTCAGTCCGCCCCCCTGTCCACAGCCACAGCCCGCTCATTACGACCCCCTGTCCACAGCCACAGCCCGCTCAGTCCGCCCCCCTGTCCACAGCCACAGCCCGCTCAGTCCGCCCCCCTGTCCACAGCCACAGCCCGCTCATTACGACCCCCTGTCCACAGCCACAGCCCGTTCAGTCCGCCCCCTGTCCACAGCCACAGCCCGCTCATTGCGACCCCCTGTCCACAGCCACAGCCCGCTCAGTCTGACCCCCTGTATACAGCCACAGCCCGCTCAGTCTGACCCCCTGTCCACAGCCTCAGCCTGGTTCGGCTCGCTGCAGCTCCGGCACTGGCAATCAATCCACAGGGAGCAGTCAATGTCAATTCAAGAGGCAACCCGCACTTCCAGTTTTATCTGATCTATCTATCTATCTATCTATCTATCTATCTATCTATCTATCTATCTATCTGTCTATCTATCTATCTATCTATCTATCTATCTATCTATTATCTATCCATATTAAATTAATCAATTAATTTGTGTGTTTATTCATGTTTTATGTAAAATTTCAACTGTCAGTCTGGGTATAAAAAAAATAGGTAGAGAAAACACTTGAACCCATTTGGGAGGAGAAAAGTTGAGTACTTCGGTTCGTAGAACCTTCAAAGCAACTGAAGAGAGCGGGTGCAGCTTCTGTGGTTGTTGAATTGTGTTCACTCACTGATTTCTTTAAACACAAATCACTGTCACTTCAGAAAAAAGGGGGTGGTGGTGGTAGTTGAAAAAAGAGGTGAGAAAGAATCTAGATAGTGAGGGGAAGGGGGATTGGGGAAGATGAGGGGGGAGGGGTGAACAAATAGGAAAAATGGGGGGGGGGGGGGGGGGATAGCTGTGATTTGATCTAGTTTTTAATGTTGA
>CM065748.1:12175013-12190013 GCA_033310375.1 Conus canariensis
AGGATGCAGTATTAACAGACACAGGATGCAGTGTAAAGAGACACAGGATGCAGTATTAACAAACACAGGATGCAGTGTAAAGAGACACAGGATGCAGTATTAACAGACACAGGATGCAGTATTAACAGACACAGGATGCAGTGTAAAGAGACACAGGATGCAGTATTAACAAACACAGGATGCAGTGTAAAGAGACACAGGATGCAGTATTAACAGACACAGGATGCAGTATTAACAGACACAGGATGCAGTGTTAACAGACACAGGATGCAGTGTTAACAGACTCATGATGCAGTGTAAACAGACACAGGATGCAGTATTAACAGACACAGGATGCAGTGTAACAGACACTGGATGCAGTGTAAACAGACACAGGATGCAGTGTAAACAGACACTGGATGCAGTGTAAACAGACACAGGATGCAGTGTAAACAGACACTGGATGCAGTGTAAACAGACATAGGATGCAGTGTAAAGAGACACAGGATGCAGTATTAACAGACACAGGATGCAGTATTAACAGACACAGGATGCAGTGTTAACAGACACAGGATGCAGTGTTAACAGACTCATGATGCAGTGTAAACAGACACAGGATGCAGTATTAACAGACACAGGATGCAGTGTAAACAGACACTGGATGCAGTGTAAACAGACACAGGATGCAGTGTAAAGAGACACAGGATGCAGTGTAAACAGACACAGGATGCAGTGTAAACAGACACAGGATGCAGTGTAAAGAGACACAGGATGCAGTGTAAACAGACACAGGATGCAGTGTAAACAGACACTGGATGCAGTGTAAACAGACACAGGATGCAGTGTAAACAGACACAGGATGCAGTGTAAAGAGACACAGGATGCAGTGTAAACAGACACAGGATGCAGTGTAAACAGACACAGGATGCAGTGTAAAGAGACACAGGATGCAGTGTAAACAGACACAGGATGCAGTGTAAACAGACACTGGATGCAGTGTAAACAGACACAGGATGCAGTGTAAAGAGACACAGGATGCAGTGTAAACAGACACATGATGCAGTGTAAAGAGACACAGGATGCAGTGTAAAGAGACACAGGATGCAGTATTAACAGACACAGGATGCAGTGTAAAGAGACACAGGATGCAGTATTAACAGACACAGGATGCAGTGTAAAGAGACACAGGATGCAGTATTAACAGACACAGGATGCAGTGTAAAGAGACACAGGATGCAGTATTAACAGACACAGGATGCAGTATTAACAGACACAGGATGCAGTGTTAACAGACACAGGAAGATGGAAAACATGTTTACTCTTATTCCGTGCATATATAGTCATAGATAAGAAACGTTCAGGCAACATCAGACCATTTAATGCAGATTCTACCCGGCAGAGGTGGAGATGGGGATGAATGTGTTAGTAAATGTAGGACTAAAATAGATCGCTTACATGTATCCTTTTTTTTAACCAAGTAAAGCAGCAACAAGAACAGTCTTCCTCTTTGCAATATAAACAGATAGCAGCAAATAAGACCATTTTTTTCTAGTTTCAACAAAAACGCGTACGTACAAAACCAGCTGTAACAGATGGATAAAACAGTCTTTCTCGTTTTTCAACATTAACAGAGAGCAGCAAAGGAAACAGTCTTTCTCGTTTCAGTTGTAACAGACGGCAGCGAATAAACAGGCTTTCTCATTTCAACAGCAAAGCAGTCTTTCTCGTTTGAAGAGTGAGAGATTACAGCAAATAAAAGTGTTCCGTTTTCACACAGACAGCAGCAAACAAAACGGCCTTTCTGGTCTCAGCAGTAAGAGATATCCGCCAATAAAACTCCTTCATTGTGTTAACAGTAATAGACCTGTACAAAAAACAACAGAAGGAGACAGATGAAGCTGTCTGTCTTGTTGCAGTGTGGTGTGGCCTCACCCCGGTCACACAGGATACCTTGCATTTTAAACATTGGAAAACTTCACAATTATTTCATTGTTTTGCAGCCACGTGTTGAGCCGAGCATGCGTTAGTTCCATGAATGGAAAAAAAGTCAAGAAATTACCAAGGGACCTGAAATCCGTGTTGTCCCAAGACTCCCACGACTTGCTTTCCCTCCCTTGTTGATGCTTCCACCCTCCACCCCCTCCACCATTAACAGGATGAATGCCTTTCAGTCCGCAGATAATTCGGGGGCCGGAATAGCTCAGTGGTAGAGCGCCGGACTCGTAATCCTGGGGTTGCGGGTTCGAATCTCCGCCGGGCCGTTTCGGTACAGGGTGATTTTTCCCTCGGAGTTAACATTGGTTCTGACTCCATTTCCCATACAGTCCTTCGAATGAGACTATAAACCGAGGTTCCGTGTGTGAACGCACGCATAACATCTTGCACACACACGTAAAATCCCATCACCAACTTTGAGAAGAGAAGGCCAGTTTGGCCGTTGGTATGGATGACACGTTACACATAGCATGCACCTTCCCCGAAGTTGGAGTATGGCTGCCTTAATGGCGGGATTAAAGACGGTCATACACACAAAACTCCACTCCCCTTGATGGGTAGATGGGATTAATCCTTTCCTGTCTAGACAGGGAGTGTCCGCAGGTGTATCAGCCTGTGTACGCAGAGGAAGAAGAAGTCCGCAGGTATTTTGCTGGATCCTTTGACCATCTCTTCCGCCCTCCACTCTTGACAGGATGAATGCCTTTCAGTCCGCGAGTGTTTTGCTGGATCCTTGATCCTCTCTCGCCCGCAGGTCACGCTTTTTGAACGAATGAACGGCCTTTGTCGTGGTCAGGCTGGACAGTCGACTCGTTCTCCATGTCAAAGATTAAGTGAGTGTGTGAGTGGTAGATCACAACGAGTTTCGCTCCATGCAGAGAGCGTTGACAATTGCGGCCTCACGTGACGAGCAAATCCCCGAATCTTTGTGTGTTTCTGAGTAGCAATGCATGTGACGCCCACTTTCTTTCACACTCCTGTATTATCCAAGATTCTACAGCAATGTGGTGCTGTGTTCTATACATTGAGGAAAAGTGTCTTTCAAAGGCTGCTATGGGTAGGTTTAGTCTTTTCATGTTTACTTTTTGTAAATATACATTTTATTTGAAGTATCCCCCAACAAATCGAAGACATGGTCCACACAAATAATATTTTCATCGTCGATCAATACAGTACTTTGAGTTATATTTGCTTTTGTACACATTATGTATTTTGGTTTTTAACAAATCTTCAAGGTTAAGAAAAACGATTTGAGTTCTTGCATGTCCACAACATATGTTTAATGATATCTTTAGATTCCCTAGGAAAACTTGTCTGATCAAATTTTTAATTTTGGTTGCATAGCATATTTTGATTTGTGTTTTGTTGTTCTAAACTTACTTATCCGAGGGAGTTTCAGGGAAAGAATTATGTTCTGATACCTGGTACATTCATGACCAATTATCAAAACCTTTGTCTGTCCACTAATTCTGTCTTGTTATCATTTCAAATTAAACGAAAAGCAAATTCTGAAGATGATCACAAATGAATCTGTGGGAAAAGGAAACGATATCCAAAGCTGTATTTGTTGAGACAATCCGTGCCTCTGCCAACATGTGTGTATTTTCCTGAGTGGTCGTTTATGTGAACGATTTCAGAAATTGAGTAATTTCAGATCAACTGGGAATTGAGACGTGGGGTATTTTTCAAAATAAAAGTGTCGACAGTCCAGTTATACTGCACTTTTCAGTGCCGTCAAAATAACAAAATAGAAAAACTAAAACGCAGTTCTTCACTTGTCCTCTGACAAACCACTTTATTAATCGTCATCCGTTCAGATCAGAAAAATAATAACCAACGTGGTTTTTAAATGTATCCTTCACAAGAATGCAATATCATAGCAGCATGTGATTTTATTTGCGGTATATGCAAAATTCTGACAGCGATAGTATCATAGAAATGCGAACGCGATTTGCGCTTTCCTGTTCGAACGACCCAAAACTTCCGTTGCAGTGACCTGAGAAACGAACGTTCAAGTAGTGAACCGCACAGTGATGGAAACAAACTCTGAAGAAACGAACCTCTGACCCTATCGGTCAACTTCAGGCAGGACTAACAAAAAGAAAGACATCAACAAAAAACGAAAGTAACATGTAATCGGGAAGCAACACACACACACACACACACACACACACACACACACACACACACACACACACACACACACACACACACACTTTGAAACTTTCCTTGTAGTGTTTCCTTTTAAGTGTTCACACTTACTTTTTGGCCTTTTTTTAGCATCGCTTATAGGAGTGAATTGTTGACAATTGCCACGGAAGACAATACATTTACTAGTTGGTGATATAGTCAGATACGTATTACACACGGCGTGGTCTATAGATACAGAATAACTCTGTTGCTACGTATGTATATGTGTGTGAGTGCACGTGTACTTACTAAAGGATAGTCATTGGTTATTTCAGCTCCAACCCCCAACCCCCCCACTCCCCCTCCCCGCCCTCCCACCTTTTAGATTTGTTAGTTATTCGTGTTCATTGTCCTGTCCTTTCTTATCTTCGTCTTGGTGTGAGTGTGTGTGTGTGTGTGTGTGTGTGTGTGTGTGTGTGTGTGTGTGTGTGTGTGTGTGTGAATGAGGTGTCGGGGGCTGGAGAGGTGAAACAGAGGAGGGGGGGGGAGAAGGAGGTCAAAGGGGGGCTGGGTGTGATTGGGGATGGGGGTGTCATTCCACAAGTGGATGTCTTGATGCAGTCCAGTAAAACACAGCCAGGAACAAATGATGCTGACCTTAGTGCTCGGTCAAATGAAATTTCTTCTGCCTCTGTCTGTCTGTCTGCCTGTCTGTCTTTCTCACATACACTCACATGCACGCAGGCAAACACACTGCACACGCACCAACGTATCGGAACACGTATCAGAACTGGACAGCATTTACAGAGAACGTAACGTCACCACGAGTTCAAGGGAGGAAAATCTTCCTGCCTTCAATCGTTCAAGGGAAAGCATCGGGGATTTTTTCCGCACAAACAGTTCGCCATGTTGACGACCACAGCGATGTCGGACATGTTCTGTGTTGTCTGCTTCTGTGGCCTCTTCTGCTTCATCCAGGCCGCTGGAGAACCGGACAACGGTACGTAGATACTGTCAGTGGTGTGTGTTGTAATGGGGGGTGGGGGATGTATGGTACTGTTTGTTTTGATGTAAGGTGTGAGAAATGTCGCCATGACCAGAGCAGGAACTGCATGACGGCATGGCAGAGTAAGGTCACACCTCAAGCCATCCTCGGCATTATTCTTCTTGCAATGCTGACGTTGTTGCTGAAACCTGTTAGTATTTGTTCTGTATTCTTGACATGATGTACTTCGTAGAGTCATGCTCGTCTGCTTTGTAACGACTTGGAAACACACTAATCTCTCTTTGTTGTTCGTTTGTATAGAAATGATGGTGTGTTGGTGTGTGATGAAGATCGATATGAAGTTCTGAGTGAGCTCCGTCCTACTCGCTCAGTTCTATGTCGGTGCGGCCCGAAATTCTCTCTCTCTCTCTCTCTCTCTCTGCAATTTTTTTTTATGAATCAGTTAAAAGATTTAGCAGCATGATAACAAAAACGTACACGAAATTTTCGGAATGAAAGAAATACGTCTGAGCGTCTCCACTGATCTTGTTCCAACTGACACTGAAAAATGGTCTCACTTAAACTTTGACTGAAAACAAAAGCAATCCACTGTTTCATTTATTTGTCACTGTGTTTTGTTTTGATACATGCAACACTGACTGTGACAGAGCCACTTCTTAGTTCTTAGTTTGTATAACTCCATATATAGATACTTCCGAATGCATGATTGTGGCTATAGGATTAATTTTTGTTGATGCTTTGTGGGTGTTTAATTCTGAAACATATACGCAATAACCTAAAGAAAGAAATTTCAACACAAGATGAAATAGCATTTTTTGAAACTATAACTTAAAATTTTTTGTCTGATTGAATGACTTGATGATGATAATAATAATAAAAACCTGGGCGTATTATTTGTATAAAAAGTAACTCGTGTCATTCAATTATGTTATAATTCTATGTTCTATTCATATTTGTTGCAGGCATATAATGTTTTTGAAATCATTGTGTACACTGTATTAAAGTGTGTGGAGGAAAGAATTCAATGCAGTTAAAAAGTCCATATATCTGGTAATTCTGTGTAGCAATTTTTAACTGTGGAAATTGTTGGTTAACGTTTTCAGCACCATCAAAGCAGACTGTGTTACATCTATCATTCATGAACTATTTCTATCAGTCATTTGTTAACCATGCAGATTGTATTATATTTAACATTCATTTACCTATTTCTACCAGTCCTCTATTAATCATGATTATGACCCTTTCAGGAATGAAGGTTCGTCTGTTCCAAGGATTTCCAAGTTTACAGGAAGTGGAATGCACGGCCACTAATCTGAGAACGGAAGTGAAGGTCTTCTCGTTGAAAATATTCACTTTGCCGAAGAACACAGTGCTGGCACACGCCAGTCCCATGGAAAACCAGTGTGTCACGTTCGCGGAGTATTCGTCGTGTCAAGTGGACAACCGTGACACTCGGAAGTCTCGGCTACGTGTGCTTGTGTCAGACCTGCAGGAAGGGGAGATCAGGAGGTATGGTTGTACCGTGTCCACCTTCGGAACTCTTGGGAAATACAATGCCGCTACCTGGTCTGTGACCGTGACTGGAAAGAGTGAGTGCTGGTGTTGTACCGTAATAATTGTATTACATTTCCGTTGTATGGTATTGTACTTCAGCTATATTGTCTTTCAAATGTGTGTATTCCATTTTGATTGCATTGTATTTCGAGTGTTTCAGGGTGTTTCATTGTTTTGTATTTTCATATATTGTATTGTATTGCATTACACTGCATTCGAGGCCTGTTTTATCTCCTTTTTTTTCGTACAAAAGATGTATGCACGTGATATCCGGGATGTTGCCTTACAGACTTCGCATCATCTCAGTATGGTGCTTTCGATTTCTTTTTTTTTTTTAATTCCCTGCGAGGGTGAAACCAGTGCCCACTGGGCTTTGGTGAATGTGGATTGATTTTCCCTCAGTCCGCCCACCAGTCTGTCTGTCTGTCTGTCTGTCTGTCTGTCTCTCTTTCTCTCTCTCTCTCTGACTTGTTATGGTAAGCCTGTCCGTTTGCTTTTATTGACACGGCTAATCACTCTGCTCTCTCCGTTGATTTATTCATTCTCTCTCCATTTTCAGTCCACCTACCTGTCTGTCTGTCTTTCTGCACACACACACACACACACACACACACACACAACCACACCACACCACACCACACCACACCACACCACACACATACACACATGTATTCGAGTTTGGATAGACAAAAACACAACACCAGGTTTGGCATATTTGACATTGCTGTACGTTATAATGGAGACAAACCTCACCCAGAAGCAGACTGTATGTGACTGCTTTGTACAACAGCACTAAATGAGAGTCGCCTTGTTTCGTGCTGATCTCTCTGCCAGGATCTGTGGGTTCTGTGGGCATCAAAGGAGAACATGCATGTTTGTGTGAGGTGTGTCCACTTTCAGCATCAAGGAATAAACGTTCCAGGATTCTGTCGAGGTTGCTTCTCAGTGAATCGTTGGCAGCAGGCCCGTTGGGATGAGCTTTTGTTGGGGTACAGTTTGTCAGGCTTCACACCGTGATAAGGGACATTGGCTTTAGGACCAGGAACCAGTACCTGGGGTAGGACCAGGAACCAACTGGTATAGGAGCAGGAACCAGCAGCTAGAGGTAGGACCAGGAACCGGCTGCTGGTATAGGACCAGGAACCAGTACCTGGGGTAGGACCAGGAACCAGCAGCTGGTATAGGACCAGGAACCAGTACCTGGGGTAGGACCAGGAACCAGCAGCTGGTTTAGGACCAGGAACCAGCAGCTGGAGGTAGGACCAGGAACCATCAGCTGGTATAGGACCAGGAACCAGTACCTGGGGTAGGAACAGGAACTGGCAGCTGGTTTAGGACCAGGAACCAGCAGCTAGAGGTAGGACCAGGAACCAGCAGCTGGTATAGGACCAGGAACCAGTACCTGGGGTAGGACCAGGAACCGGCAGCTGGTGTAGGACCAGGAACCAGCAGCTAGAGGTAGGACCAGGAACCAGCAGCTGGTATAGGACCAGGAACCAGTACCTGGGGTAGGACCAGGAACCAGCAGTTGGTATAGGACCAGGAACAAGTACCCAGGGTAGGACCAGGAACCAGCAGCTAGAGGTAGGACCAGGAACCAGCGGTGGGTGTGGGACAGGAACCAGCATTGGGGTAGGACCAGGAACCAGCAGCTAGAGGTAGGACCAGGAACCAGCAGGTAGAGGTAGGACCAGGAACCAGCAGCTAGAGGTAGGACCAGGAACCAGTACCTGGGGTAGGACCAGGAACCAGCAGTTGGTATAGGACCAGGAACAATACCTGGGGTAGGACGAGGCCCGGAGAAAGAGCGGGTCGGACATGCACCGAGACCAACGCTTCCACTGGAGGGCGCAGCCAAGGGTGGGTGCCTATCGGGCAGTGCCGGCACCCGGGATGGGGATCAGCAGGATCAGCAACAACAGAACACAGCTCGAAAGTCCACTGACAGGTAGAAAAGAACATTCAGCACCCCCCCCCCTCCCCCACACTCCTTCCGGCTTCCTTAATTTGACCCATGTGTGTGAATTTCCGAATAAAGAGGTTGTGGCTTCTGAACATAGAGGGAGAATGATTGGACATAGAGGAGATGGAGTGAATATGTGTGAGAGTGAGGAGAAACGTAGATGAACTCATTGATTTACTTACATTCGTCTGAACACGTTGTCCACCAGCCCACATTCTCACCCTTCCTCCCTCTCTGTCTCTGTTCCTGTCTGTCCGTCTGGCTGTCTGTTTGTCTGTCTGTCTGTCTCTGTCGGACTGCCTGTCTGTCTGTCTGTCTGCCCCCCCTCTCTCTCTCTCTCTCTCTCTCTCTCTCTCTCTCTCTCTCTCTCTCCACTCTCTGTGTGTCTCTGTCTCTGTCTGCGCGCGCATGCATGTGCGTGTGTGTGTGTGTGTGTGTGTGTGTGTGTGTGTGTGTGTGTGTGTGTGTGTGGTGCGTGCGTGTGTGCGTGCGTGCGCACGCGCGCGCGTGCGTGTGTGCGTACGTGCGTGCGTGCGTGTGTGTGTGTGTGTGTGTGTGTGTGTGTTTTCGCGCGCGCGTGCGTGTGTGTGTATTCGAGCATTTGCTGAGAGGGGTGGGATGGGGGAGTGTGAGGAGAGAAAGGAAGTAGGGAGAGAGGATGCATTGACGTCTCTGATGTTGTCCACAGACTGCAGCAACAACAACAACAACAACAGTGTGAAGCACTGTGGAAAACAAAATGGTTACCATCCCCCTTTCCTTCCCTCCGCCACCCCCCCCCCCTCTCCCAACCCCACCCTTCACCTTCCCTCCCTCCTCGACTCTAACTCCACCTCCGCATCATACTCTTAGGTCTACTTCAGGCAAGATACAAAACAGTTAGAGCAACGAAGATGAACGAGCGATCACGTATCTTCTATCACTTCAGCGCAAGATAGGCATTGAATTGATTTCATCGTTCTGCTCATGCTGCTGAAGCCATCAGAAGGCAGCGGCGGCAGTCTTGCCATGTGCTTGTCCTGCTTTGGTCTCTTCGCCTTTTCCTTGGTCTGGTCCGTTGAAGGTATCTGGGTCGAAACTTGTTGCTTGTCGTTCTTCTTACGCTTCATTCTTTCAGTGGGTCAGTAATTGTTTTTTCTCACTGATTTCACACGCACACACACACACGCACGTACGCACGCACGCTCGCTCGCACACACATGCACGCACGCACGCACACGCACACACATACACGCACGCACGCACGCACACACGCACAGACACACACACACATGCACGCACACACACACATGCACGCATGCGCAAACGCACACATACACACACACCAAGAGAGAGAGAGAGAGAGAGAGAGAGGGATATGACAATCGTATGTTTTTTTTTCTTTTTCAAATAGAAAAAGTGAAACCAGGAACCGATAGAGAAGAGTCATATCTCCCGTTCTACTCTTGCACATTCACAGCACACTGTCTGACGTTGGTCCACGGACGTTTTGCACTGTCTGACGTTGGTCCACGGATATTTTGCACTGTCTGACGGTGGTCCACGGACGTTTTGCACTGTCTGACGTTGGTCCACGGACATTTTGCACTGTCTGACGTTGGTCCACGGACGTTTTGGTTCTCGTTCTTCCTTGACTGGTTTCTGCTCGCCTATGTCCAGAATGTCACCTGTCAACCACTGTGTAGATGACAGACATCGGCACGTCACAATGAAACTGATCAGTTGGAGAGGACTGCCTACGAACGCCACAAACACTGTTTTCCTTCGTGATGATACTGATGACAGTGCCTTTTTTTTCAGCGTGAAATTTACACTGAGGTCGCTTCACAGTTCTCCTGTTGCTTTGTCGGATAGAGACTGCACCGTGACGTTAATCGCACCTGGACATGCGCTCTGAGGCATAGCGCTGACCACAAGGATAGTGCAGAATAAAATGCCGGCTATCATTGCCGTAAGTTGGCTTACTGTGGTTATAAGAGGGATAATTATCGTTTTCTTTGGTTTGAATCACCCCTCTGATGCTTCATAGGCGTCAAAAGCACTGAATACGTAATGTGTGTGTCATACTTCCATATTCTTTAGGCACGTGATTCTTTTGAAACTGCTTGTCCGCCCGCGTCCACTCATCCACCGCGAATGATTTTAAACAAAAATAATAACCGTTACTGTTTCAGTTGAGAACATTACCGATTTTGTGAAAAAAAGTGACTTTTAATTTTTTGAAGCTCGTTCGCGCCCATACTGATCACGAAATTGAGATAACCAAGGGGAATAACACATACATACAAGAGCAAGCGAAGTCAAGGGAGACAAGTGTGACAGCGGTACGGTTGCAGCAGACGAAGTGCTGAACACGCCATGTTGATTGGGATGTGCTTATTCAAAATGTGGCTTTGGTGGTTCTTCTTTCCGTTGGCCCTAACCGTGGCTTCAGGAGCAGATCAGAATGGTAGGTGAAAACACGTCACATAGAAGACATGAGGAAGAGTTGTGGGAAACTAGACATTTCTGTTCTACAACAGATTTGACCAAGTGGTTGTTTTCTGACGCCATTGTGAGCGTTGCAGACGTTTCAAAGCTATAAATAGCATTGCCAGTTCAAAATCGCTTTGTGATCAGTAGTCTCTCCCATTGTTAACGCTAAAGGGCTTTTCTATTAGTAGAGTGCTTGATGATCATGACTAATAAAGTGTGTACATGTTCAGTGGCGTCATCGGACTGAAATCACTGGTGTTGAACCGTTAGGAGCAGTGCCACGCCATAGCAGTATTGATCAGTTCTGTAGAGTTCGACTCCCAACTCTGGAGAGCTCAGCACTAGCCTGTCGCTGATTGGAATATTTCTTAAAATACCCGGTTTTTGTTGTCATTCTTCAGTACTTAAAGGGATTCGTGTCCATGACTGCAAATGTGGGATACCATGGGGACGGAAGAGAAAGTTTTCTCCGGCACACCGCGCAAAGAATCAGGCAACTGGGAATGGGGGAAAGACAAGAAAGAGCTGAAATGAAACAAAGACGATAGATGAAAAAAGAAAAAAAGGAAACATGTTTTGTGATGTGTCCGATTTCCCAGACCCCCACCCCAACCCACCCCCCTCCACACACACCTTTCTATCCTCTTTCCTTCATTTCTGTAAACTGTCCTCTCTCATGTTTACATCCTATCAGTCCATAGGCTTGTTAGTCACATAGTCCGGTTTATTACGAAAAACTTTTAAGTGTGGTGTATTCGAGTGACCATGTGCATAGTGTCACAAAATGGTAATTCCTAAAATCGTGATATGGAAAATCAAAAAAAAAAAAAAAAAAAAAAAAAATCAGCATGGTATAAAAGTGACTGGTGCAGAGAATGCTCAAGGAAAACGAATGCAAAGTTTATACTTTTTTTGGCCACCTGTTTTGGAGCATCATTTAGTCATAATGTGCATGAAATCTGGCAAAGAAGGGGGATTACTGTTCTATCAACGTTCGAAACTTTAAAGCAACCGTTTTGAGAGAAGGTAACAAGCCGAGATTATTATTATTACATTGGGTATTTATATAGCGCCTATCCTCGGTCACAGACCAAGCTCTAAGCGCTTTACAATAAACACACTACCTCACTCACTCAACGGGCTGCCCACCCAGGTAGAGGCGGCCGAAGAGCAGCCTACTGGCGCTCATTCGGTCGTTTCCCGTACCATTCAAATATCAGTCACTCATTTTCATTTATCTCATTTATTTCTCCAGTTTCTCACATAGGATGCATACGATGTTTTATACGTGTCCTCCATTTCCACCGGTACACGATGGCACAGAAATACCAGGCGGCTATCTTCAATCTACATCAATTTTGCCAGGGCAGCGGGGAACCCCCCTGCTCTTTTCGATTTTCAACTGCCGTGGGTTCTTTAACGTGTGCAGGGGGCCAGGAAGGCACACGCGTCCGACTCGCTTATAGTCCCCATCCGATGGACTTGACGTTCAGTTCGATTTGTCATTCAAACTGGGAAAGAAAGGGCGAGAAAGGCAGGGCTCGAACCCACGCACTTCTCACATCATGTGTGCAGCAAGCTCTTTGTGTACAGAAAAACCCAAGGCATCAGGAAAGTTGCTTCTGGTAAGATTCTGTAGATCACCTCACTTTGGCTGCTGAACAAAGCCATGCTCAGACGTGAAAAAAAAAATTGACGGTGTGTGACAGTGGCGACGCACGTGCACTCGTCAGCGGAGAGCCGCTCATATTCCTCACAAAGAAATCTGTATTGCTGAAAGCGAGAGTTTTTCCGTTATAGTTTTGTCAGTATTTTCAGTTTCCTCAGTGATACTCCACTCATTATAAGCTGTGCAACAATAAGTGCATGCAAGATGATGACCGAGTTGAAGGTTTACGGTTTGGTTTGTTAGGTAAGAGTTGTGGTCAGGAGAAGTGGTGACGTTAGGGTCAGGAGAAGAATACGGAAGGGCCCTGTTTCATGGTGAACAGAGTCATGGCATATCACTTGAATGTCGGCAGTATCCGCTGGTTAGAAATTAACACAGTACACGACAGTCCCCAGAGTTTTAGGATAACGCAGAAGTGACTAGAAATGGTGGCATTGTCGTTGTGAAGGCTGTTGCTGGCAGTGCTGCAGCTGACCGCAGGAAGGGGGTCACCCTGTGAACACACCTTCACAAAAAGCCGCGCCACTGAGGTGGTTCATGGATTGAGGGGATCACGTGCAAGTTTTTCTTTTCTGTTTAATTATCTTGCTACGAAAGCAGCCACACTTTATCTTAGGAAAATTCAACTACTTTTATCCAGTAGGAAGAAGATTTAAACAAGGGTGTCAGCCACGACTACACGCTGTTCCCTTATAACACTCTACTGTACAGTGTAACTTGCATCTTCTCCACACATTCCTCAGTGTGAACTTCTGACTGCTCTCCCCCTAGTTACTCTGCCCCAAATGCCCTCCCCTACCTGCCCTCCCCTACCTGCCTCATCTACCTGCCCTCCTCTACCTGCCCTCCTCTACCTGCCCTCCCTTACCTGCCCTCCCATACCTGCCCTCTTCTACCGGCCTCCCTACCTGCCCTCATCTACCTGCCCTCCTCTACCTGCCCCTCCCCATCGGTCCTCTACCTGCCCTCCCCTACCTGCCCTCCTCTACCTGCCCTCCTCTACCTGCCCTCCTCTACCTGCACTCCCCTACCTGCTCTCCCTACCTGCCCTCCCCTACCTGCCCTCCCCTACCTGCCCTCCCCTACCTGCTCTCCCCTACCTGCCCTCCTCTACCTACCCTCCTCTACCTGCACTTCTACCTGCCCTCCCCTACCTGCCCTCCCCTATCTGCCCTCCTCTAGCTGCCCTCCCCTACCTGCCTCCTCTACCTGCCCTCCTCTACCTACCCTCCTCTACCTGCCCTCCTTACTACCTGCCCTCCTCTACCTGCCCTCCTCTACTTGCCCTCCCTACCTGCCCTCCTCTACATGACCCCTACCTGCCCTCCCCTACCTGCCCACTCTCTACCTGCCCTCCCCTACCTGCCCTCCTCTACCTGCCCTCTACCTCCTCTTCCCCTACCTGCGCTCCTCTACCTGCCCTCCGCTACCTGCCCTCATCTACCTGCCCTCCTCTACATGCCCTCATCTACCTGCCCTCATCTACCTGCCTCCTCTACCTGCCCTCCCCTAGTGCCCTCCACTACCTGCCCTCCTCTACCTGCCCTCCTCTGCCTGCCCTCCCCCATCGGTCCTCTACATGCGCTCCCCTACCTGCCCTCCTCTACCTGCGCTCCTCTACCTGCCCTCCTCTATCTGCCCTCCCCCATCGGTCCTCTACCTGCCCTCCCCTACCTGCCCTCCTCTACCTGCCCCCCTCTACCTGCCCTCCCCCATCGGTCCTCTACCTCCCTCCCCTACCTGCCCTCCTCTACCTGCCCTCCTCTACCTGCCCTCGTCTACCTCCCTCCCTACCTCCCTCCTCTACCTGCCCTCCCTACCTGCCCTCTCTACCTGCCCTCCCCTACCTGCCCTCCCCTACCTGCTCTCCCCTATCTGCCCTCCTCTACCTGCCCTCCCTACCTGCCCTCCCCTACCTGCTCTCCCCTATCTGCCCTCCTCTACCTGCCCTCCTCTACCTGCCCTCCCCTACCTGCTCTCCCCTACCTGCCCTTCTCTACCTGCCCTCCCCTACCTGCCCTCCCCTACCTGCTCTCCCCTACCTGCGCTTCTCTACCTGCCCTCCTCCCTACCTGCCCTCCCCTACCGCTGCACTCTCTACCCCCCTACCTGCCCTCCCCTTGCCTTGCCGTCCTCTACCTGCCCTCCTTTACCTGCCCTCCCCTACCTGCTCTCCCCTATCTGCCCTCCTCTACCTGCCCTCCCCTACCTGCTCTCCCCTATCTGCCC
>CM065748.1:12205013-12207513 GCA_033310375.1 Conus canariensis
GTCTTGAAGAGATGGTTCTAAGGAAACAACGTAGGATTCGTGAATTGTTGTAAATATTGGGACTACTGTTTTGCAAATGAATCAAGACATCATTTTTACTCAGATTGAAATCTGCCGCAAAGGAAAGAAGGATATCATGGACAGTCGTAAGTGACGTAGAAAGCTGGACCCAGTGTGCTGGTCATGATCAACAGCTTATTTCACTGTTCAAAAGCAGATCGATTGACACTTTATAAACAAAACTGCTATTCCCTCATGCAAACTGAAGGTTGGTTTTTTTTCAGTTAAATGTGTTAGGCTCGATGTGAACGGCGAAGGTTGGTTTTCATGAGAATACAGAAGAACGGTTTCCCTGGCCCCATGTATTGTTCCCAAGTAGATGATGGAGTTCAAATTGTTTGTGACTGCAAAGCTTTTAACGTTGTGATACATGTACGTTTTTCAAAACTTCAACACCACCACCACCACGACCGCCAACAACAACAACTGCAACAACAACGACATAATGAAAAGGAAAAAACAACAACACCGATTTGCTTATTTTGATCGCATCAGAAGACGATGACTTGCTAAGTTCGAAAGGGAAATTCACTTCTAGAGTCTGGAATATAAGGCATACATAGTAGATACTCTCTGAAAGATAAACGAGTGGTCTGAAGTCTGTCGAATGACTGATTTTGACAGTGGATGGCTTGACATTCTATTTGTGATTGTCGCGCGCGCGCGCGATGCGCGCGCATGTGTTGTTTTGTTGTGTGTGTGTGTGTGTGTGTGTGTGTGGTGTGTGAGGAGAGGAGAGAGAGAGAGAGAGAGAGAGAGGGGAGAGAGAGAGAGAGAATTTTACTGATGCATGTAGTGTCTAGTTTCCAAAGATTACTGGAAAGCTACAGTGGGTATTACTTTCACCGTTTGTATTGTACAGTTTTATTCTATGCTGCAAATGATGCATTCACCCATGTCATAAAGATGTGATCGTTAATAACACTTAAGGGGTCAAAGCTTGAAGCATCTCTCTCAGTCTTCCTTTCTGCCTGTCTGTCTCTCTTTCTGTCTTGTCTGACGGGCTGGATATCTGTTTGTGCTTGCCGTCCTGCTGTCTGTCTGTCTGTCTCTGTTCTCTGTCTCTGTTTCTCTGTGCTTGTCTCTTCTGTGTTTTGTGTTGTGTGTGTGTGTGTGTGTGTGTATGTGTGTGTGTGTGTGTGTGTGTGTGTGTGTGTGTGTGTGTGTGTGTGTGTGTGTTCCTTCCCCCTCTCTCCCTCCTTCTATGTACGTATCGGCATGCGTCTTACCTGCAGTGTTGATGGTGTACCAGCCCAATAAGTCGTTCTCAGATCTCTGAACGCCTGGCTCAGAACACGGCGACAAAGCTCCAGCCGCTATGAAAACATCTACAATGGTACGTGCAGTGTACGTCAACTGTGCAGGAAATATTCCCAAAGCCTGTCAGGTCCCTCCCCAATAGAATCGGCTTCTAACCGTCGTAGTGTTTAAACACAAGACCATTTTGTTTTCAAGCCAACCGCCATTTTCTGCCTCGCCGCATCTCTTCGTTTCCCAGCATGCATTCTTCCCGTTCACCCCTACCGGCTCTGTCTGTCTGTCTGTCTGTCTCTCTTCGTCTCTCTCTCTCTCTCTCTCTCTCTCTCTCTCTCTCTTTTTCTCTGTGCGTGCGTGCGTGCGTGCGTGCGTACGTGCGTGTGTGTGCGTGCATGCGTGCGCGCGCGCGCGGGTGTGTGTGTGTGTGTGTGTGTGTGATACTTTTGGGCAGTTGATTCAAAATGGCATTTGTAAATTCCAGATACATGCAAGTGTTTGAATTTTCGTGCGTGTATCTGGATCAGAGTTGAGAAGGAAAAGTGGCACACGGTTTTTGTCAGATTGACTGTGTCTGCGGGCTTTGTCTGAAGACATTGTGCTCTGATTGTCGTCAGTCAAAGAAATTCAAGTTCGCGCGCGCGCGCGCGCGCGCTCACACACACACACACACACACACACACACACACACACACACACACACACACACACACACCACACACACACGTGTGTGTGTGTGTATGTACAAGTGTTTGGGATCATATGTATGTGTGGGAGAGACATAATAGGAGGGATAGGTATATGCATGTAAAGATTCCTTTAGTGTATATAAATAATGTACATTACTTCACTCTGTTTCCAGATCAATTCATTCATGTCCTTTACTCTCCTGTTTGGATTTGTTTTACTTCCTTCTTCATTTGTTATTGATATAGATCACTACTTTTTTTTAAATTGGTGACTAGATATATAAAAAAGCACATAAATTTCTCATGCAAAGTATGTTTTGAACATAAGATACCGACAAGAATTGAGGCAACATATCCTCTGCATCCGTTGATAGCAAGATTTTTTTGTTCGATAGACAAGTGTTCTTACAAGGGAAACAACTGGTAGTTTCTTCTCAACATCAGGGGAGTGAACCATTGAGGCGGAGAAGGAAATGCTAATGAGGGAGTAGCAGAAG
>CM065748.1:12217513-12220013 GCA_033310375.1 Conus canariensis
GTCTGCAGCAGACGAGAAGTGTGCAGGTTGCAGACGACATTTCGCCATGATGGCTGCTGGGTGTGGGAGAACCATCGTGTGGACATCTCTGTGTTTGTTCTTAACTGTTGTTGCCGCTGATCACCATGACAACGGTATGTCCGACACAATAACTCGACATACGTTAAGTGTATATGTTTAGAAATAAGCGGCTGCTGGTAATTTTGCTAGAATGAGGGTGTTTCGTGTGGACGCTTTGGAAAGGGTTTCTGGTACGACAGTATTGATAATCAAGGAGTCAAAAGAGCCGTAGTGTTACAGCGCTTTGCCGTGTAGAGAATCCCGCTTGTTCTCTAATGACGTTTCGACACGTAATTTTCAGGGCGGTTGTGTGCAAAATCATCAGAAAGCAGGTTTAGCCATTTTCTGGATTTGGGTGGTGGTGTGTTTCCGCATTTTGTGAGCAGGAAATAGTGGTGGTTTCGCTTCATAGAAATGCTTAATGTATGAACGGTGTATCATGCCGGATATGCCTCCTCTGTCAATATCGGCTTGGACGATTTCTGTATAGGTCAGAATGGTGGGGGCATTATTTATTCATGTACCGATAACGCTACATCATTTTTGCCTATTAATACTTCAGCCTACATTGTTCAGCTGGACAATGAAATAAGAGCAGGAATCCCGGCGAAACAGAGAATATTCTGTACGCGTAGTTTTGAGATATTTGTTCGTCACATGCACGAATTGTAATGTTTGAATGAAGATACAGCTTGCAGCTAACTTCCTTCGGCAATGTATGTTCACTAATAGGTAACCAGTTATTAAATTCATCTCCACGTACGTCACACGATCTTGAACTGAATGAACGGTCTCTTTGGGAAAACACACACACACACGCACACGCACACAACACACACACACACACGCGCGCGCGCGCGCGCGCGCGCGCGCGCGCGCGCGCGCCACACACACAACACTACACAAAAAAAACAATAACAAAAAACAGTAGCAGTTGATGAGGATTTCTGCTTTGTGTGTGTATATGTGAGTGAGTGAGTGAGTGAGTGTGTGTGTGTGTGTGTGTGTGTGTGTGTGTGTGTGTGTGTTGTGTGTGTGCTAGGATAAAAGATTTGTAGGCATTTTGATATTCATGATATTCGTTTGTCAGTCAATACCAAGAAGTCATGTATCACAAAATATCAACCGAACTATTCTTTGAAGTTTTCAGATCCGTAAAAGTACGAAAATGATGTCAGGTTTGCTAAGTTCAAGCGGTTTAAGTGCAATGAAGGCAGCCCAGTTCTTTCCTTCTTTTTTTTCAGTTTGATATTGTTTGGCTATTTTAAGGAAGCGGAAAATGTACCAGATCAAAGGGACACGTGTGAACTCATCAAACACATGTGCATTACAAATCATAATTATAAAATAAAAGACATATCTGATCAGAAAATATCGCTTCGAAGTTATTGTGTACGAAAAAAAAACCCAGCTTCCTCGCGCAAAAAAGACAAAACAAAACAAAAAACAAAAGCAAAACTAACAAAACAAAAAAGCTGATTAAACGTCTCCGTATTGTTGCTGTTTTACCTCTTCGTGTTAACCCTCATTTTCTGGCAAACATAGGGTTTTCCATTTATCTTATGAACACATGCGTCCCAAAAAATTGCGTTTCATGATATAGCTTTATGTACCTGTCTATGTGTTTATGTATTTATTTGATTATTAATTTTAACTATCTTGTAATACATTTAGTTCTGCAACATATACATCCAGGAAAAAGACGAAAGCTCCCGTCACGTCTAACATTAATCGCTTTCGGGGTGTTCAGCAGGACGCGCGTTCTAAATCTGAGGGCAAGTTTATGTTTGTAAACAGCAACGGGAAGTTTGAAGCAAAGAAACGTCCATATTTCTTCAAACACCGACAGAAAAGTTTTAAACTAGGAAAGATCTAAGTTTCTGAAACAGCGACGGAAAACTCAAAACAAGGAGAAGCAAACCCCAAAGAGAAGCACAGTAGTCAGAGAACAAACAGAAGTACAATACTTGGAATGAGCAACGGGAAAGCTATAGCAAAGAGAAGTACAGTATGTTGAATAAGCAACGGGAAAGCTATAGCAAAGAGAAGTACAGTGTTTTGAATAAGCAACGGGAAAGCGACGCAAAGAGAAGTACAGTATTTTGAGACAACAACGGGAAGTCTGTAAAGAAGACAAGCGCGATATTCAGAAACAGCGACTGGAAGTTTAGAACAAAGAAGAGAGCAAAGTTCTCAAATGCCAACGAGGAGCTTATAACCAAATAGTTAAGTTTTTTGAAACAGCAACAGGAAGTTAAAAAAAACACTTGTAAACGCTAATTATAGTATAAAGAGAAATAAGATGAGCGCGCGCGCACACACACACACACACACACACACACACACACACGATTTAACAAAAATAACAGGAAGTTTAAAACAAAGAAAAGTATGACCTTGTAAAAACTAACGGAAAGTTTGAAAAAAAAAAGAGGAACAA
>CM065748.1:12225013-12237513 GCA_033310375.1 Conus canariensis
CAGAATGTCATGTCCGTGCTAATTTTCTGATGACTTTCCCGAAACCTTGTGACTTGAGGTGACCCACATCAGGCACGTGAGCTACATGGACATGTGACGCCTTCGACCTGAAGATAAAATGAGTATAAAAGTTACCCTCACTGGCAACGCTTCCAGTGGACAATACGTGAGTCCCTAGATTACAAGCGATGTTTTTTTAAATTTAAATCATTCATCCAAAGTCAGAGAGAGAGAGAGAGAGAGAGACAGCTGACATATTTTTATTGGCATTAGCTTTTCACAGCGCTAGTGCCAAGGGAAATAATTTACAAACTAGCAAAGAACTATCTGCGACGAAGAAAGGTAAATACTCGATGCACACACACACACACACACACACACACACACACACACACACACACCACACACACACACACACATGCACGCGTGCTCGCGCGCGCTGGCTCGCTTACTCACTTGCACTACTTCATGAGCAATTTCTATTTAAGGTTACATTCCACATTCATGCATACACAAATAATAATAATAATAATGATAATACTAATAAGAAGAAATTCTACACTCGTGTTGTTATTTTGTCTTTTCAGTTTCTGTGGGGGTTTTTTCCCCTCTCCGCCGCTTTTTTTCCTTTCCTTTCCTTTTCTTCTTAGTAACTTTCTGTTCTTTCCGGGTTTTTTTTTTTCGTTCCTTTTTGTCATCGTTCTTTTTTTTTTTTTCTGCATTAATCTTGCTCAGATGAAAGTCTTTTTTTTTCCTCGTACAGTTTGCCCCGACAATAAAATTTGGAAAGCATATTATCATTTCGTCATTTTCGAATCCAAGAATAGCTACTTAATCAGTCTTCTAAAAAAAACAAGTAAAGAAAAACTATACCTGGAGAGAGAGAGAGAGAGGAGAGAGAGAGAGAGAGAGAGAGAGAGAGAGAGAGAGAGAGAGAGAGAGAGAGAATACGAACTTTTTTTATTTTTTTTTTTATTAAAGGTGCAATGGATAAGCTGATAGCTTTTTTTTTTTTATACACCATGCCCTCAAGAACAACAACAAAGAATATCAAAACAAACACGTGTGTAATACACGAGAATGAGACAACAAACAGCATATGACGACAAAGCATGAGTAAAATAAAGATGTGTGTGAGTGAGTGAGTGAGTGAGTGTTGTTTGTGTGTGTGTGTGTGTGTGTGTGTGGGAGAGAGAGAGAGAGAGAAGAGAGAGAGAGAGAGAGAGAGAGAGACGACACGGGTCGGGTATACACTGTGTGTATATATTAAACAAGGGAAATCCACCCGAACAAAGTGTGAAGTTGCAGCAGCGTGACAACAAGGAAGGCTGACGAATAAATGTGGGTCATTAAAAATGTCGGAGAGAAAACTTCGGATATTGTGATAAAAGACAACTCTTGACCAGCTGAAAGATAATGACATTAAGCCTTTTTTGTAAGTTCCTGTGCTCGAATTTCAGCAAACAAAGTCATTGATCGTGTACCATAACAACAATATTAAGTACATGTATCAGGAGATGTACAGTTATAAACTAAGCAGGATCTTTTGCGCAATAAAGGTTATTTAGGATATTGAACCTCAGAGAAGCATACAGTACATTTTTCGACAAAGCTATACGTGGCTTGCCAATGATGCAAGATGTAGTTGATGTGGGTTTCCCCTTGTTGAAAAGTTTCTTTTACAGTGCATGAGCAGATAAAGAACACACGAGCACGCCAAAATTGAGAAAGAAAAAAAAAAACGTATATTAAGATGAAGAAATAAATAACTTTGCGAATTTCACCAAAAGCTACCAAACATTCAATGGTCTTTTTCTTAAATAGAATACACACATCACCCACTCTCCTACTCATACTGTTAGTCTCACGCACCCTGTCCCCTTCCCTACGTCTGTTTAGTGTTTAGCTCTGTTTCTGGGAAACTTCGGACGAATCTCAGCGTGGTCAGTGAATACAATGTTTCAACATTCAAAATTCTTCTATACATACACAACAGTGCGAAGAAACAAGGGAGGCAAATGTTGTCTGCTTTGTGGCGACAGGGGACATAAGCGTTGTTTGACCTGCTGTCTGCAGCAGACGAGAAGTGTGGCAGGTTGCAGACGACATTTCGCCATGATGGCCGCTGGGTGTGGGAGAACCATCGTGTGGACATCTCTGTGTCTGGTCTTTGTCCTCATTGTCGCTGATCACCATGACAACGGTATGTTGGACCACATGAATTAACGTACAATGAATTTGTTGAGCTTTTTCTGGAGAAAATAGTTGTGGTGTTGTCTCGTTCGCTTATGTGACGGTTTAGAAATCGGTTCTGGTATCGATAATCTGGGTCTGATGAGCAAGACCTAGTTCTCGCCTGGCTCTGCATAATGGTGAATTCCCTTTGCTCGTTGTGAAAGTTTAGGTATTATTTTTCACTGATCATTGTTCAAATTAAATGTAAGTCGATTTATTTGGAAGGTCTAAGTGTTGTTGTTTTTTCTGGATTACTACATTTTGTCGCTGGTAGCATAATTTTCTGCGTTACTGATGCTTGAGTGGTGTAACATATCGGTTGTGCCACCCACGTCAAAATTTACTCGGATAAATTCTGCCTTGAGAATCCATGTATATATTCATATATGTATATGCTGTAGCCTTTATGATTTGAATATATTTTCTTTGATTATATTCTCTTCATCCGATAGTTTCTGTAATTAAAGCAGATCGATTTTTCTCTTCGGTTTAGATCCTCTGTCTGTCTGTCTTCTTCGGGATGTTGCTCATTTTCCTTTCTACATTGCCAGTGTTCGAAGACAAAATCTATTGAAGTTTGTCATGAACATTTCCGATTGTTAAATGGCATAGATTACATTTAAGATTTGTTCGCAGTTTTTTTTTTTCAGAGGTATACAACAAGCATACTTTAAACACGCCAGTTACTTTTTGAGATACATGATGAGCTTCAGTCCTACGTGTGGATTTGTTACAGATATGTGCAACAAACAACATGTGGTAAGCCAATTGCATTGCAAGTGGGAATGAGATGAAAATTCACAAAACACGTGAAAAATCGAGTAATTCACTATTTAAAAGAATAAGCAAGTAAATACATAAATGAAATGGAGAAAAGAAAGGAAAAGAAATAATAAAAGAGAGAACAATTCTGGACTGAGCCACCGGTCGGTCAGACCTTTTGCAAATGTGGGGAGAAAGGGGAAAAAACTGATGTCGATTCTGGCGTGTCGTTCTGCAGACATGTTACTTACTGACCGTTGATACAGCGAGTGACACACTCATTTTTTCAGGACACTATGTATACCTTATCAGAGCAAATAACAATAACATATGATGTTGATTAATGTACATACCACACCACGACTGCATGAAGGTCGAGAAAATAGTCATGCTACTGATACATTGTTAAAAATCTGATTTGATTTCTAGTAGGAAAAGGCCTCCATGGTCCACTGATCTGTGATTAATACGAACAAGGACTCCAAGTTAGCTCAGTAAAGTAAACAGTTGTTTGGTAGTATTTATGTGATAAAGAATCGGGTAAAATTGACCAGACCGATCCGATTGCACTCTTGGACCCCGTATGTCCATGTGCACAATGTCACTGGTGCTGGGGACATTTCTAGAGGAAGTCTGGTAAATATCGGAATAGTGTTGAGAGATCATGAAAAACTTGTTTCACCGAGGCAGGTATTTTAAATTAAAAAAGAAATTACACGTATACACAATACCAGTAATTTGATCATGATCAAAATATATTCCAAGTATGTAGAAAAATTTGGTGACTGCAGGAAAAAAAACTTTTCTTGAAGGCAAAGGAGGAAATGTCACCTTGTAGACATTGAAGAATAAACATTTAGAGGGTACATCCTTGTTGTGCTGAGATCATTTCATTATTCTGTGGTTTCGTTTTAACACCCTAGATCGTTTCACATTTATTTTCTTTTGTCAGATTAGAGAAGATCAGAGCTGCAATTTTTGTCTTCACTTTATGCAAAATGTCATTATATAGACAACACAGACGGATCAGCATGAAAGTCAAAATCCCCCTTTTTTCTTCCAGGAATGTCCTTTAGGAGTTTCAAAGGCTTTGGCAGTTTACAGGAAGTGGAATGCTGGGGCGGGGGGTTGGATCCGGGCGTTAAACTGCTGTCGCTGAAGCTGTTCACCATGTCGGACTTCAATGTACTGGCTTACCTCTTCGTCGTCAGTCACGAGTGTGTGACGTACTCGGAGTATTCCTCCTGTTTTGTGGACAAATCGGATTCGAGAAAATCGCGGGTGAGGGTGTTGGTGTCGGATTTAGCGGAGGGAGAGAGACGGCGGTATGGATGTGAGGCAGACTGGAAGAAGAACATGGAGAGAACAAAGATCTCGGATTGGAGCATCTTAGTGACACGAAACAGTGAGTTTGGAATATGAATGTCTACATGTCTGTCTGTCTGTCTGTCTGTCTACACCTCTTCATGTCTGTGAGTCGCCCCTTCACGCCACTGCGGGTTTGTCTTATCCTCTAGCCGCGAAGTGATCTTTGGGTCGGCTGAACTATACGAACTGTCTGGCATGCACGTTGTGTCAGTCTGTGTTTTGCCTGGGGGGGAGGGGGGGGGGGGGAGAGAATGAACAACCAAAATACGCCGTATAGAAAAGTTTCTTTCGTGCAAATGAGAATCTTTCTGATGTGAGTGCTATAAATGAGGTATTGTTTGCTGTGTATCTTCTCTGTTCTGACGTCTGAGGAAATCATATTTATCGAATTTTGTTGTCTGTTTTGTATTGTGCATTAAATCTGCGTTAATTTACATCTTATGTAAACTCATTCGTAGTTTACCTTGGTTACAGGATAGTTCCAGTCTGTTCCCTTCTCCTGTCTTATTGCTGGTTACGCTGTGTCTTACTATTTCTGTCCTCTTGTCTTATTGCTGGTTACGTGTATAAATCTGCGTTAATTTACATCTTATGTAAACTCATTCGTAGTTTACCTTGGTTACAGGATAGTTCCAGTCTGTTCCCTTCTCCTGTCTTATTGCTGGTTACGCTGTGTCTTACTATTTCTGTCCTCTTGTCTTATTGCTGGTTACGCTGTGTCTTACTGTTTCTGTCCTCCTGTCCTATTGCTGGTTACACTGTGTCTTACTATTTCTGTCCTCCTGTCTTATTGCTGGTTACGCTGTGTCTGACTTTCTGTCCTCCTGTCTTATTGCTGGTTACGCTGTGTCTATTTCTGTCCTCTTGTCTTATTTCTGGTTACGCTGTGTCTTACTATTTCTGTCCTCCTGTCTTATTTCTGGTTACGCTGTGTCTTACCATTTCTGTCCTCCTGTATTATTACCGGTTACGCTGTGTCTTACTATTTCTGTCCTCCTGTCTTATTGCTGGTTACGCTGTGTCTTACCATTTCTGTCCTCCTGTCTTATTGCTGGTTACGCTGTGTCTTACTATTTCTGTCCTCCTGTCTTCTTGCTGGTTACGCTGTGTCTTACTATTTCTGTCCTCCTGTCTCCTTGCTGGTTACACTGTGTCTTACTATTTCTGTCCTCCTGTATTATTGCTGGTTACGACTGTGTCTGACTATTTCTGTCCTCCTGTCTTAATGCTGGTTACGCTGTGTCTTACTATTTCTTTTTTTTTTTTTTTTCCCCCACATTTTATTCAATTAATAAGAGCTTACATGCGCGCAAAAAGAAGACAGTGCGCGGAGATGTTCACACATTCATAATAGGCATATCCATGCATGGCAAACATAAATCGTAATATAAAGCCTAATATATATTCAGTTCACATTCTTACAATGCTAAGAAAAAAAAAATGCAAACACTGCTTTATGTTTTTTTCCTTCAAATCAGCATAGTGTTTACTGCCTGGTGTCATGCGCGTGTTGGATCGACACAGGCACCAGGCGCTTCGAGAGCGTTGGGCAGCAGCGGAGCATCTCCATTACCGGGTTGCCTCATGACAACGTAACATTTTTTTTCTCTCTCTCTCTCTCTCTCTTTTCGTGAGAATTAAATCTCATTCCATCTCAAAAATATTTTCCAATGCATATGTAAGCCTCATTAAAAACACACACACACACACACACACACACACACATTTAGTTAATCATGTAACGTTTTTGTCATCAATGTTCATTTTCTTGATAAACATTAAATATTGCTTAAACAATTGACACTGTGAGTGCTGACCGTAGTAGGGAGATGAGGTACCTACACTGAGAAACAAAACAGATACACAGATACGAGAGAGAGATAGAGAGAGAAAGAGAGAGAAAGAGGGGGGGGGGGAGAGAAAGAGAGAGAGAGAGAGAGAGAGAGAGAGAGAGAGAGAACCACCATTTAACGAAAGAAGTTATAGTAAAATGGCTCTATACGGAAGCCAGTATTTGTCGAATAGACTTAGGTTTGAATTGACACTAGCAATATACTTTTCCAAAGAGTATCGATTAAGTAGACTTCTTCTGAAGTTACAAAAAACTGGATTAATATTTTGTAGTTTGGATTTATAAATGAAGAATTTGGCATACAGTATTAAAAAGTCCATCACACAGTCAGTCTGTATATCGTCTGTTACTCCAAATAATACTAGGTTCTTATCAATATTAACATTATGGCAGTGCTCAAGTTTATCAATGATATTTTGCTGAAACTCCAACCAAAATGCCCGTACAATGTCACAATCGAAAATCATATGTTCTATGTCCTGTGGTCTTTGGTCACAGAAATTACAGTTTGGTGTGTTAACAATTTTACACTGATTAGGTACTTCTGTGATGGCAGAATTCTGTGCAACAGTCGGAATTGAAACCAGCGTAGTTGCGCATCATTAGTAGTTTTAAAACAGTGTAAAAATATAGCATTCCAGTTTAAATTTTCGAACGAGTTGCTCCATTTCAAAACTGCAGCTGGAACAGCTCCGCTGCCAACAAGTACCGTTTGAATAAATTTACTGCCTTTCCTGATAGAAAACCATGATTTGGTTTCAAGAATTTTAAAGGTATTTGTAAGTTCTACTTGTAATTTATTTTGGTATCCTTTGATTGCGTTTAGGATTCCAATGTAGGACAAAAAATTTGTTTTTCTTATGGTAGGGTATTTTGTTTTAAATTCATGATATGACATGTACTGCCCTGCTTCACTAACGAGCTGTCTGATGAAGTAGATGTTATTTTCACACCATTCTTTTACAAATATAGTTTTTTCACCCCTCTGAATGTCTTTATTGAAGTGAATGCATTCAGCCATAAATTCGTCAATGTTTCTAGGACGACATACTCTACAAACTCTCCCATAGTGCCTAAACACGTCATTCCAGAAAGGATTCTTAACAGACTTGGTTAAAGTTTTGATACAATCTGCCCCTAAGAATTTAATATTTTCCATTTCAGGGTACATATCAAAGAAAAAGTCTTTAAGCTTGGAGTTACCCTCGGACTGTATTTTATAAAGCCAGCTTAATTTCATAGCAGCAATGAAAGCTCTGATATCAATCATGCGCAGTCCACCACAGACGTATGAGCTACATGCAACTGGTTTCCTAATTTTAGTATTTTTACCATTCCATAAGAATGTAAACAACTCTTTCTCTAGTTCAGAGATAAAAATATCTGGTGGATCTGGTAGATTTATTAACAAATACGTTATTTTGGACAGGACAAGAGTTTTCACTACTGTTATTTTCCCTAGTGGTGTTAGCTGTCTTTTTTTCCAATGTGATAAAATCCTTTTCATCTGGATTAATTTGTCATCATAGTTGATGGTGCTAATGGACTTTGTATCAATTGAAAATTTAATGCCAAGTATCTTGAAGATTCCCGGGTCCCAGATGAAGTTTTTATCGCGCATAAACCTTAAATTGCAGTTTTTTCTGCTACCTATCCAAATGATCTGAGTTTTATCAAAGTTCATGTTTAGTCCTGACATTTCAGCAAACTGTGTCAGCACGGCAATGGCTTCATTAAATGAATTTTCGCTGCCGTCCAAACACAAAGCAGTGTCATCTGCAAATTGTGACAATAAGCTTTCCCTATTTTGAATTTTTATGCCCTTGATTAAATTGTTATGTCTGATCTTTAGTGACAGTATCTCTGCACAAAGAAGGTAAAGATATGGGGATGACGGGTCACCTTGTCGAACACCACGTTCTATTGCAAACCAGCTAGAATATTGACCGTTGACAGAAACACAAGTATTAATATGTGAATAAAAAGTTTTGACCCAGTGAATCATATCTGGGCCAAAGTTGAAAAAATCCAAGCATTTGTGCAAAAACGACCATGAAATACTGTCGAAGGCTTTCTCAAAGTCTATTGACAGAAACATACCTGGGATGTTTTTTCTATCAGCATATACTAAGGTATCGTATAACATGCGAATATTCTCACCTATGTAACGACCTTTCAAGAAGCCCGTCTGGCTTTCATGGATAATGGAAGGCAAGACAGACTTCAAGCGGTTGGCAATGCATGCTGATGCAATTTTATAGGAAATATTTAGTAATGAGATTGGACGCCAGTTTTTTACAAAACGTTTTGGTTTGCCTTCCTTAGGTATGCATATAATGACACCTTGACGTTGTGTTACAGAAAGTTCAGCATCAATAAAACCTTCGTTTATAGATCTAACAAGAAAAGCTCCAATATCAACAAAGAAGAACTTATAGAACTCAGCTGTAAAGCCGTCAGGGCCAGGGCTTTTACCATTTTTCATAGATTTCAAAGAGGCCGCTGCTTCCGTATACGAAATTTTTCCTTCTATGCTATGCTTATCTGTGTCAGTTAATTTTGTTGCTTCCGGTATATGAGATGTTAAACAAAAATCACGCACAGTCCTGTGGGAATATAGTTGTTTGTAAAATTGTTGTACTTCTTTCAAAATGGTTTCTTGTTCTGAGATAATGTTACCAGACTCTGTTTCCAAAAAGGGCATCGTTTTATCGACAAAATTTCTTTTTTCAAGGTTACAAAAATACTTACTGACCTTTTCACCTTCATTTATCCATCTGACTCTGGAGCGAATTAGTTTGCCTTCGATTCGCATATTTCTTATTTCTTGTAGTTGTATTTTTAAGTTCTCTAGTTCATGCATGTTATTATCATTGACATTCTCTTCGATTCTTTTAATCTGTTTTTCTAAGTCATTCTCTTGCTGGTTTGTTGACCTTTTCTTAAAAGTTGCATAAGAAATTGTTCTACCTCTTATTTCTAGTAGTAGAGTCTCAAAGAACAATTTATCACTTATTGTAAATGTTAAATCATCATTAGCAACATTGTCAATATCGGCCATGTTGTATACTGGTACAGCATATTGCTGTTTGATGTTGGTAATTACTTTTTTAATTTCTACTATGTACTGTTCATCTTTTAATAGTGAATTGTTGAATTTCCAGAAAGGTCTGTCACGTTTTAATTCATCTATTTTTAAGGATAACTGCACCAGTGAGTGGTCAGATCGATAGCCTGGTTTGACATCAATACCCTTGACGTCATTCATTATATCCTCTGAACATATAAAATAGTCTAGCCTGGCCTGCTTAATTGTATTGAATTTACGCCAGGTATATGAGCGTTTGTCTGGATATAATGTTCTGTACATGTCGTAAAAACCATAACGTCCCATAATATCAATGATTTTCTTACGGGTCCTCTGACGGTTTGCTGTGCTCTTATAATTACGAACATCCAATTTTAAATTTAGTGCACAATTCCAGTCTCCTCCAACAATAACTTGTTCACTGTTGTTGGTTTCAATCAACTCAAAAATCTTGTCAAAAAAGGCTGGTCATCTCCGCTGCTTGGGCCATAAATGTTTATTATAGTAACATTCTTATTTGGCAATTGCACATTCATAAAAATATAGCAACCATCTTGATCTCTAATTACGTTAGTTATTTTGTATTCAAAATTGTTATTAAAAAGTACTGCAACACCGTTCTTGTTTGTGTCCTCGCCACTAACCCATACATTGTAACCCCAGTTTGATCTAATAAAGTTTTCAGATTCAGTTTTCCAGTGGGTTTCTTGTAAAAGATAAATGTTGCAATTCTGTTGTCTCAAAAAATCAAAAACATCTTTTCTTTTTCTCATATCATTCAGACCATTACAGTTGAAGGTACATATCTTTAAAACACTATTTTCTTCCATCAGTAGCACAAATTAGTAATAGTGAATATCCATTGCCAATTAGATATTGAAAAAAACATAAATCTGAAAATATTGCCAACGGAGAAAGGGATCATATTTGAACACACACTGAAATCTAAGTCCATATTTCAGAACTGGTAACATCAGGTCAACATTATACACATACAAGGACATCGCACAAGTAGAGTATTTCAAAAGCAGATTTGTTTTGGTGGTTCTTTCTAAGTAAGGAATCATACGAAAGATAGTGAAAAGACTGAGCAGAAAGACAGCGGACAGGAGAAAGTTAGAATAGACCGACAAGAGATAGGTGTATCTTTCACACTCATACGTCCACACATTCTCACTGTCATACCCTGTTTTTACCTGACACCTGTTCATGACCATCATGTGACGAAATCCAGGCTCCACACTATTAATATAAAACTAATAACACCAAAAGTGTGCCCTAAACACAACAGAAAGATCGCCAAGCATGTGGGGATTAATCAGAATATTCTGCACAATACCCCTGATCCTCTGAATCATCGATCAACCTAGGTACTTGCGGTTCTCCCCTTACATCCCCACTATGTGTGTGTGTGTGTGTGTGTGTGTGTGTGTGTGTGTGTGTGTGGTACGCGTGCGTGCGTGCCTGCGTGTGTGCGTGCGTGCGTGCGTGTGTGTGTGTGTGTGTGTGTGTGTGTGTGTGTGTGTGTGTGTGTGTGTGTGTGTGTGAGTGAGTGCGTGCGGGAGGAGTGAATGAGTGAGTGAGTATATGTGTGTTTGTGTTTTGAAAGTGTGCATGTGTGTGTGTGTGTGTGTGTGTGTGTGTGTGTGTGTGTGTGTGGTTAAGCGCGCGCGTGTGTGTGCGTGCGTGCGTGTGTGTGTGTGTGTGTGTGTGTGTGTGTGTGTGTGTGTGTGTGTGTGTGTGTCAGCGCGTGTGTGTCAGTGTGTTTATGACAGCAGCAGCTGAACAGTTATTCAGGTACTGCCAGGTGGATTACCTAACAGCCCTTCGCACGCCTAGCATGATGGTGACGGGCAAAGGTGGGCAGGAATGGGGGCCTAAAAAATGTAATTGTCCTAACATATTTCAAAACAGTACAGCAAAATACACACTTTTCAGTCCAACTAGGAGCCAAAGCAAAAAAGGAAACCCTGGGTACTCTGGGTTTAACCATATTAATCGTCACTGGTATGCAAGGAGATGGGGTGGGGCATAAAGGAAGGAAGGGGGGGGGGGGAATCGGTGGGGGGGGGGGGAGGACATCTAAGGGAGGCACTAGGCATTAGTCACAGGCTGAGACATGCACCTAAGGGGCGAGAGGACACAGGGGCCACAGTATGAAGGGTGAAAAAAAAAAAAAAAAAAAAAAGCTCTCTATCTGGTTATAAAGTATTTTACTTTGCCTTTAAGTAGCGCGAAGTAGAATGGGGGTGGAGAACGGACTGAGAACGGGGCGGGGAGCACGGGAGTTGGGATTGGGCCACAGGGGGGGGGGGGGGGGGGGGGGGGGGGGGAGGGGGAGAGGAGGCGGAAAGGGGGGGGGGGGGGGTGTCACAGCAGCGAAAATCATACTGTACATACGTTAATTAAGATTCCATCGTTTCAGAGAAGGAATGATCCCTCACTCCGTTCAAGTCCATCTCATTATCAATATCTGTCAGTCTCTGATGGAAATCTTCCAGATTTGGTGACTGTTTTGAGGGTGAAGCGTCCTGCTTTCTGCTACTGTCAGCCTGAGAATCACCAATGCGAACAGTCTCTGCGTACGTCCTGTCAGTCTGTTTGGGGTCCTTTTGAGCACACTCCCCTCCTTTCCCACTCTCAATGTCACAGGGCTGTGTAGAGTGATGGCCAGAGCTGCCCGAGGTAGAGAAACTCCCACTTGCTTGTGGTCAGTCCTCTGCACTGTCCCTCCTCTCCCGATCCCTCCCCCACCTCCGGTTTGCCCGCGTCCTCGGTACGTCTGCCTGTGACTCTGGGTCCTCCGGGATGGGGTTGAGGACTCAAATAGCCGTCTGTCGATTGCGCTGACATCCCCTTCTTCAATGTTCAGTACTTGCAGGTCGAGGAGCTTGCAGTATAGTTTGCCCTGGAAAGACCACGCAGAGATAACTGCCTGGTGTCGTTTTATCTGCATTAACCTCTGCGAGTTCAGTTTCGTCAGATCTTCGTTAATGTAGATTTGCGAATTTTGCTGTTTCAGTTTCTTTCGAAGCTTGAATATTTCCATTTTGATTTTTCTGTTAGTGAGGCGAACGATGATCGGTCTGTTCTGCCCCTGTACAAATTTGCCCACACGGTGCGCCACACTAATGTGGACAGGTAGAAAAGAAGGCACACCAAGCGTTTTCTGAATCAGCTCCACCACTTTATTTT
>CM065748.1:12242513-12245013 GCA_033310375.1 Conus canariensis
GGCTTGATACGCAATCGCAGGCGCGCCCGTGTGGTGTGTGTGTGTGTGTGTGTGTGTGTGTGTGTGTGTGTGTGTGTGTGGCGCGCGCGCACGCCGCGCCGCACGCACGCACGCACACACACACACACACACACACACACACACACACACACACACAGGCGCACGCGCCTGCGCGTACACTCGTACGCATACACACATAGACGTGGGAAGGGTTTTGTCTTTTTCTTTTGGATTTATTGAATGCAGGGAAGACACAGATGAGGGTGGCGAAGTGTCACTCGCAGAAGGAGAGGCCTTTGGAGGGGCAGGTCTCCACCATCAGGTGTCGTGCTGGTCGTTGGTGTCTGAGCCACCGGTGGTTGTCGGCTGACATGGGAAGGTGCTAGAAGAAAGGCAGGGTGGTGGTGGAGGGGGGGTGGGGGTGGAGGGGGGGGGGGTGATTGGAATTCTCAAGGAATCGGCGCTGTAATGCGAATTTATATTAGTACTTTTCGAAGAGTTTTGTTTTTCCTCCATGATTTAAAAAAAAAAACATACCATCAAGAGATTTGTTGGTACGTCTTTCTGTATACTCATCTGTCTGTGTGTCCATCTGTGTCTGTCTGTCTGTGTGTCTGTCTGTCTCTCTCTCTCTCTCTCTGTCTCTGTCTCTGTCTCTGTCTGTCTGTCTGTCTGTCCGTGTCTGTGTGTGTGTGTGTGTCTGTCTGTCTGTCTGTCTGTCTCTCTCTCTCTCTCTCTCTCTCTCTCTCTCTCTCTCTCCCCCCCTCTCTCTCTCTCTGAAAAGATGTATTTACCTATCTGTCTACCTGTCTGTCTGTCTGTCTGTCTGTCTGTCTGTCTGCCTATATATCTATTTAATTCTCTCTCTGTCTCTGTCTTTCGCTGTTGTTGTTTTTTTTGTATACTTGTTTGTCTGCGAATGTTGCTTGCCGAGCTATCTGTACGCCTGTCGATGTATTGTTTTTTTTCTTCTTAATTATTTCATCGCACGTGATTTGATGACACTGGCCAGACGAGGGGAAATAAGGGCGGAATGTTGACGATGAGGAAAGTGCCTCTACGATGACAACGTCATCAGAGGAGGAAGATGGTGTTCCATGCTTGATGATATCTGGAAAACTGGTGGTGATTTAACTGATCTGAATGTCAAAATTTTTGGAAAAAGAAAAATTCTCGCTCCTGTTTCGGCACGAATGAATTATTTCTCAACAATTTTGGAGAAGGGCGAAAGAATCTACAAGGGAGACAAGTCGTGTCGCCTTGAACATGCTAAGGGACATCACCGTTGTTTGACCTGCTGTCTGCAGCAGACGAGAAGTGTGCAGGTTGCAGACGACATTTCGCCATGATGGCTGCTGGGTGTGGGAGAACCATCGTGTGGACATCTCTCTGTTTGTCCTTCACTGTTGTTGCCGCTGATCACCATGACAACGGTATGTCCGACAACATAACGAAACCTAGCACGACTTTATGGAGTCCTAGTTCGGTAGACAGCAGGATGTAGGGGGAGGTTTGGGTGGTAGTGATGTTCTTTTCATGAATGCTCCGAAGCAGGTATCGGGTATTGACGTTGTGCTCTGCGACTAACAAGAAGCTCGGTGTTGCTGGGCTGGGGTTTCTTTCGGTCTAAAATATATGCGATTCGTTTTTTTACATGTTTATTTGGAATCCGGGCGTTTAAGCTGGGATCAGGCAACATGTTATTGCTGGATGATAACAGTGCCTTCTGCTGCTAATGTATGAATGGTGTGACACGGTAAAAGTGCCACCCACATCAATTTTGCCGAGATGGATTTAGATAGAAGTCAGATTTCCCCTTATTTTGCGTTGCTATATCTGAGTTTCCCCTAACTTACATAGGAACGCAAGATAACAAGGTCATCATGTAATTTTCACTGAAAATAGAAAATTTGATGTATTAATCGTTCGCACACGTATAGCAGATACTGGAATTCGTGTTCGAACTCGGTATGATTCTGTCTTTTAATTAAGTTGTTCGGTCTTCAAATGATTCATTTATTTAATAAAGGAACCATGTGGTTTTGAAAATCTTAGCTTGTTGATAACTAAATACAATTTGATAATGTTATGAAAAGCAAATTTTGCTTCTTACAACATTGTTTATAAAGATTAAGGAACACACCTGTGCAAGCAGTTGTAACATCAACTGTTGCACTCCGGCTATTCATACAACCGTTGTTTGTATTCTTTGGGTTATAAACTAACGTCGAACATGTTTACATATCTTCCTGTCGAAGACTTGTCGAACTACACGCATGAACGTACATGAATGTACACCAAGTCATGTCTAATGTGTCATGAACGTATGCGCCTAGCATGGAAGTTTTTATTTTTCTTATTATCTGGAATTTCATGTAGAGTTAAACCCCACACCTTGTTATTGCTATCTCTGGAAATGCAAACTTTTTGAGACTCGCATCCATTTACAACTGGTATTAGCAACGTCGAATTTTATTATATCAAAGTATAAACAAAACTG
>CM065748.1:12250013-12252513 GCA_033310375.1 Conus canariensis
CTTAAAGCAAAACCTCAAATCATCTTGTGTTCCTTAAAGCGAAACCTCAAATCATCTTCTGTTCCTTAAAGTGAAACCTCAAATCATCTTGTGTTCCTTAAAGTGAAACCTCAAATCATCTTGTGTTCCTTAAAGTAAAACCTCAAATCATCTTGGGTTCCTTAAGGTAAAACTCAAATCATCTTGTGTTCCTTGGTGTAAAACCTCAAATCATCTTGTGTTCCTTAAAGTTGAACCTCAAATCATCTTGTGTTCCTTAAAGTGAAACCTCAAATCATCTTGTGTTCCTTAAAGTGAAACCTCAAATCATCTTGTGTTCCTTAAAGCGAAACCTCAAATCATCTTGTGTTCCTTAAAGCGAAACCTCAAATCATCTTGTGTTCCTTAAAGTAAAACCTCAAATCATTCGGTGAGCGTTCCTGGAGCATTGCTACCCCATCTGTTGGAACTCGCCGCCTTCACTGTTGCCAGGTAAACCCATCTTACCCTGTCTTTAAAGCTGCAACGAAACACTCATGGCTTCAAGCAAGCATTAGGCAGTACTGTTTGCCACACATGTATGTGCAATAGGTTGTGTAACGACATGGTGGTCAACGAGTTCAGAATGAAGAAAAAAAATAATGATGTATGAAATCGCAAAGAGTAGCTTATTGACTGGTATGGCGGTATACAAAATTAATATTGTTTATTATTGTCGTTGTTCTTGTTACGGGTTTCGTTGGTATGTAAATGCTATTTAATATTGTGGTTTTAACTAATAGCATTATTATTATTGTTACGATGAACAGCTTTTACACACAAACGCGCGCGCGCGCACACACACACACACACACACACACACACTCACATACACGCACACACCCACGCACGCACGCACGCACGCACACACCCACGCACGCACGCACGCACGCACGCACGCACGCACGCACCAAACACACACACACACACACACACACACACACACACACAACACACACCGTACGTACACACTCATCTGAAAAACGTCTCCAAATCCAGCCAGAAGTACCAATTCTGCCATGCTGTTAATCTCCATGATTGACTATCTACTGGTTCGTCTCACTGTCGTAATGAGAATATTTTCTCTAGGTCGAATACAAGGCAAGGGCGAAGGTGCTCTGCGTAGTTTCAACACTACTTCTATGATTGCAAACAAAGGCATTGTCTGGGCGAAAAAAGGACAACGATGGACAGTCTGTGTGGAAGACACTTTGGAATAATCAACCTCTTTTCTCTTGTTCAGATCCATGTACACTTACTGTCCAAATCCTCTGTTGAATTGAAGGGCGGAGTGAGACAGCAAGGGAAGTAAATCATGTCTGCTTGTTGAAGCCAAGGGACGTAAGCGTTGTTTGACCTGCTGTCTGCAGCAGACGAGAAGTGTGGCAGGTTGCAGACGACATTTCGCCATGATGGCCGCTGGGTGTGGGAGAACCATCGTGTGGACATCTCTGTGTCTGCTCTTAGTCCTCGTTGTCGCTGATCACCATGACAACGGTATGTCTGACACCCTAAGTGAAAATACTATGAGTTTATTGAGGTATCACGTGACAGACCATGGGAGGTAGCCCGTGGTTTTAGGGTATTTGGTCTTGGTCTCTATGAATGTTTCGAAGGTTTCTCGTATTGATGGTGTGAAGCAGGAGCTGGCTGCACGGCGAAACAGTCTGAGGAATGCCTCTGCATTCTTTGGGATCATTCTGTGATCCGCTGTCTTGATCATTTTCCAGTTTATTTTGAATTGTGCGATCAGACCAATTCTGATCTTTGTGTGTAGCTTGCGAATTCGCTGCCGTTTGTCAACGGTTGTACAATCGTTTCGTTCTGTTAATGTATGAAAGGTGCGCAGCGTCAATGCCATTCACGTCAATACTCACACGGTTCATTTCGGCCCACGTCATGTTATCTTGTTTGATTCATTCCATACATCTGGTTACTTCCCCTTTTTCTTTGCTTTACTTTTCACGACGTAGGGTGGCAATTGTCTTTTATTTTCCAATTTCCCTGCTCGAAAGAATATTCAGCTGAAGCAAGTTTACTTCTGTAAACGTGTCATGAGAGAAAATCTTCCTTGGGCCACAAGTTAGAATTGTAGACAGATCAGTCTCTGTAATTTGAACGTTTTTCGTTTTGAAATTGTCAAGCTCAGTCTTAAAATGTTTACATCTTTGCTCTAAAACCAATATATTTTGTATGAAAATATCTGTCTTTTCCATTGATAAATATGTGATGTTATCGACGTTATCATGAAAATCAAAGTTAAGGGTCATTTATGAATATTTCATTTTCCCGTAGATGCAATTCATAGCAGTATTTTAGCATTTTCATTTCACTTGCAGGGATTTCCAGTAATGCACAGATGTTAAAGCGAGCGTGACTACATTTATAACCTATCACACTTTAAGTGAGTTTAGTGCTGAAATCTCCTCACTTCGTTATGTATGTTAACCTTCGAATTCATGTTCCTTGTAGTTCAGTTGAT
>CM065748.1:12257513-12267513 GCA_033310375.1 Conus canariensis
ACTAACCCCGCTTCCCCTCCCCCCCCCCTTCCCTGCTTCCCCTTCAGATGGGGCAGAGACCTATCCTGAGCAAACTTCATTTCACTTCAATGATTTCATTTCATTTCATCTCTCTCTCTCTCTCTCTCTCTCTCTCTCTCTCTCTCTCTCTCTCTCTCTCTCTCTTGTCTGTCTGTCTGTCTGTCTCCCCCCTCTCTGTCACTCTCTCTCTCTCACATATACACAGAACACACACACACACACACACACACACACACGCGCGCGCGCGCGCGCGCGCGCGCGCGCAGTTTGAGTGTACACACTTTTCCTCTGTGTGTAGTCATGTGTGCGCGCGTGTGTTGGGGGAAGGGGGGAGGCGGGTATCCAAGCACGCGTGCTTGAGAGAGAGAGAGAGAGAGAGAGAGAGAGAGTGTGTGTGTGTGTGTGTGTGTGTCTGTGTCTGTGTATGTGTGTGTCTGTGTCTTTGTGTAAAGGAGACAGAGAGAGAGAGAGGGGGGAGACATAGACAGAAAGGAGAGAGAAAGAGAGAGAGAGAGAGAGAGAGAGAGAGAGAGAGAGACGTTTTACATTCCGACATTGCATTCTTTCGTTTCATTTATTCATTGTTCATGTATTTCCGTGCTTTCTTATTCGTGATTCTAACTTTTAAAGTTCCGACAATACATTCATTTGTTTTCACTTATTCATTGTTAATGTATATCTTTGTTTAGTATTTGTGTGTCTTTGTTATTGTTACCTCAGCTACATAATTTTATTGGATGCAATTTCCGAAGACCGGTCTGAAACAAAACCGGATTTTCAGAGCAAGGTATTGTTATTACACTTCAGCGTCATGCAAGTCGGTGGTAAGAATAATGTTTCAGTCATCTGAACTAACACCAAGAAAGAATGTTGACATATTAATAATATCCTCATATATTTCTCGGTTAAATCAAGCACTGTAAGCTTGTCAACTTCTTTTTTCCAATCAACTGGAGTTGGATAACATGGGAGACGAATCCTGTCTGCTTGTTGGAAGACAGGGGACGTCACTGTTGTTCGGCTGGCTGTCTGCAGCAGACGAGAAGTGTGCAGGTTGCAGACGGCATTTCGCCATGATGGCTGCTGGGTGTGGGAGAACCATTGTGTGGTCATCTCTCTGTTTGTTCTTCAGTTTTGTTGCCGCTGATCACCATGACAACGGTATGTCTAGCACCCTATCTTAACGTACAAGGTGTTTATAGAAGCATGGTTTGGTAGAACACGGGGATTAGGTCGTGGTTTTCGTGTCCTCAGTCTTGGTTTCTGTGGATTTTTCGACGCAGCATTCTGATATTGTTGATCTGAGTTGAGGCAAGACTGCCCTGCAGTCTGAGACATTTTCTTTGGCATCTTGCGGGAATGCTCTGAATTATTTCCAGATTATTTGTATATCTTTTGAATCATGCGGTAAAATTGGTCCTATGTAGTTTCTAGCTGGGCTGCACTTTATAGGTAGTCATAGATTTGTTCTGCATAGCTAATAATATGAATGGTGTAACGCGTCTGAAGTGCCACCCACCTCAATATTGACTCTGTCGATTTTGTTTGTTTGTTTGTTGGTCTTACATCTGTTTAACATCGGACGGTAAGATTACAAATGATGACGCCGATTCCACTGAAAATGCAATGATCGATTTTATGAAAGAACTGTGTGCATTTCACATACGAAAACGATACTTACATTTGAAATGGTTGTGATGTTTTGCTGAGTGTTGATTTTGAACATGTAGCAAGTTTATCATTGACTTACGTTCTTCAATCTTCAGTTTGAACAAAAACAACACTTCCGCTTCAAAAGAAAAACCTGATCTGTTAACGAACAAGTTTGGGTTTTTGTGAGAATCAATACTATTGAGATCGAAGCCTTAGAAAACAAAGAGTCGTGAGAAAACGAGTGTTTAAATGAGGTGTTCAGGTGAGGTGTACTTTAGCACCAGGCACAGTGGTATTTCTCAGGTACATGTCGTCATTGGGGGCACGGGGTTCACCTCATGACCGTGTCACACCCCTGACAGGGACACACAGTGACAGTGACCAAGTCGCACCCCGGGTACAGGGACACACAGTGACAGTGACCGAGTCAAAGCGGTTACAGGGACACTTCTGACGTGTTACAAACAACGTGTTTGGGGTGGCACTACAACTCTGATTTTCTCACAATTTAGGGTCAGTTTAGAGGGGGAGGGGGGAGGGGGGGGGGATTAAGAAGACGACCTTCGAAACTGCATTTCTTTGATCGGAAATACAAACATGTATGATCCTGATACCATTTTTTATATCAAAACAAAGGTGTAAGGTGACAAACACCGGTATAAACAACTTGATTGTTACAAAATCGTTTTCGGTTCTAGTAAAGATATGAAAATTGGTAGTTATCTGATGAGCACAGTTTTAGCTGCATTAAAATGGGAATTTCAAGCGATATAGTGGGCAACTAGTTTCTGATGGCTTTATGCTGAAAACTGACCTTAACACACACCATTCTCTGTAGTCAGACTCGTGGGTTGACTCAAAGTCTCCTCCCCTTGCAGGGATGTCTGTCAGGGCTTTCAAAGGCTTTCCCAGTTTACAGGAAGTGGAATGCAGTGGAGGGCGTTTGGACCCGGGGGTCAAGCTGTTGTCCCTGAAGCTGCACAGAATGTCGGACCACAAAATGTTGGCTTACCTGTTCCTGGTCAATAACGAATGTTTGACGTATTCGGAGTACTCGTCATGTTTCGTGGACAAATCGGATTCGAGGAAGTCGCGGGTGAAGGTATTGGTGTCCGATCTGGCGGAGGGGGAGAGTCGGCGGTATGGCTGTGACGCGGACTGGGTGAAGTACTTTGAGAGAGCAAGCACATCCGATTGGACCATCCTGGTGACTCGAAATAGTGAGTGGCGTACATCTCTGTTTGTGTGTATATCTGCTTGTGTGTGAGTTACGTACATCTTGTTTGTGTGTCTATCTGCCTGTGTGTGATTTGCGTAATCTGTATGTGTATTACTGCCCGTGTGTGAGCTGTGTACATCTCTGTGTGCATTTCTGCCTGTGTGTGAACTGTGTACATCTGTGTTTGTATTTCTGCCTGTGTGGAAGTTGCGTACATCAACGTTTGTGTGTATTTATTCCCGTCTGAGTTGGGCACATGCAGGCATGTCTGTATTTTTGCCTTTGTGTTTGTCAACGTGTTCGTTTGCCTGGCTGTTCACGTACTTGAACGGCAGGTTTGTTTGTTGTGAGTATCTTGTCTTTTCTCTGGTTTTTTGTCTTTCTTCACGGTCCCACAGTGCAGAAATCAAACGGCTTCGTATTAAAAAAAAACTTTTGTTTTTCATGCGCCGTTGATACATCCACCTTTACTCTGAGATTTTCCTTTCCTCAGATGGTGCTCACTCTCAGCCTGTATCCTTTTTTCCCGGGGGGGGGGGGGGGGGGAGGAGATTGGGGGGGGGGGAGTAGAAGAAGGTAGCTTGCTTCAGCTTCACATGAACTTTAAACAAGAAATCAATTTCATCTTCAACTTGTCTGTATTGGTTCAGTCAACCTCATCTCTGGGCTCGATGCAGTGTCTGTCTGATACTTACGTGGTATGGAACTGATACATGCCGTTTGTTGAGTTTGAATAATTATTACATTCATTCCGTGTTCCCCTCATTAACAAAACCGCATTCATTCGTTCGTTAGGTCTGAATGTCTGTCTGTCTCTGTCTGTCTCTGTCTCTGTTTCTCTCTCTCTCTCTCTCTCTCCTCTCTCTCTCTTCTCTCTCTCTCTCTCTCTCTCAGACATATCAGACATTGCACAACACCGGTATCGTTACAGTAAATATACTGGAATGGATTTTACTTGTCCGCTCTGCAATAATGGTAAAGAAAACGAACTGCACTTTGTTTTATGCTGCTCCAAGTTATCTAGTCTAAGAGCGCAATATATACCAGTTGAGTTTTCCAGAGATCCCTGTCAATTTCGGTTAAGTTTGCTTATGGCATCTCAGAATGAAAGCATAGTAAGAAATTTCTCAATGTACTTGTTCAAGACATTTCAATTTCGATCAGCTATGACTTCGTGAGAGAGAAGTCCATCCAGTCTTTCCAGTTTTCTGTAAAATGCATATATTGTTATTACATTCTCCATACCCCCCTTCATAAGGGGCAATGGCCTTTTTTGAATAAACCATCTGAGTTCTGAGTTCTCTTTCTCTCTCTCTGTGTCACACACACACACACACACACACACACACGCGCGCGCGCGCGCGCGCGCGCGGCGCGCAGGTTCGCAGGCACGCACCCCCCCCCCCCACTCACACACACGGTTTATGATTGAGCCGCAGCGCACGTGCATTATAATGCTTTTCACACAACATAGATGTTGATCACTCTGTCGACCGTTCACAGGGCTGTCCCAGGAAAACCACATTGCAAGTATGAAAGACGTGAGAACTTGCCTTGGACACACATTACAAGTATGAGAGACGTGAGAACTTGCCTTGGACACACATTACAAGTATGAAAGACGTGAGAACTTGCCTGGGACACACATTACAAGTATGAAAGACGTGAGAACTTGCCTTGGACACACATTACAAGTATGAAAGACGTGAGAACTTGCCTTGGACACACATTACAAGTATGAAAGACGTGAGAACTTGCCTTGGACACACATTACAAGTATGAAAGACGTGAGAACTTGCCTGGGACACACATTACAAGTATGAAAGACGTGAGAACTTGCCTTGGACACACATTACCAGTATGAAAGACGTGAGAACTTGTCTTGGACACACATTACAAGTATGAAAGACGTGAGAACTTGTCTTGGACACACATTACAAGTATGAAAGACGTGAGAACTTGCCTTGGACACACATTACAAGTATGAAAGACGTGAGAACTTGCCTTGGACACACATTACAAGTATGAAAGACGTGAGAACTTGTCTTGGACACACATTACCAGTATGAAAGACGTGAGAACTTGCCTTGGACACACATTACCAGTATGAAAGACGTAAGAACTTGCCTTGGACACATATTACCAGTATGAAACACGTGAGAACTTGCCTTGGACACAATCTGAACTGTATAAAGGGCATGAAACATAATCGTGACCACTGTCATAACTTGATGATGGTGACCAGTGTCAAAACTTAATGATCGTGACCACTGTCATAACTTGATGATGGTGACCGGTGTCAAAACTTGATGATGGTGACCAGTGTCAAAACTTGATGATGGTGACCACTGTCATAACTTGATGATGGTGACCAGTGTCATAACTTGATGATGGTGACCAGTGTCATAACATGATGATGGTGACCAGTGTCATAACTTGATGATCGTGACCAGTGTCATAACTTGATGATCGTGACCCGTGTCATAACTTGATGATCGTGACCAGTGTCAAAACTCAGATGATCGTGACCAGTGTCATAGCTTGATGATCGTGACCAGTGTCATAACTTGATCGTGACCAGTGTCAAAACTCAAATGGTCGTGACCAGTGTCATAACTTGATGATCGTGACCAGTGTCATAACTCAGATTATCGTGACCAGTGTCATAACTTGATGATCGTGACCAGTGTCAAAACTCAGATGATCGTGACCAGTGTCATAACTCAGATGATCGTGACCAGTGTCATAACTCAGTTGATCGTGACCAGTGTCAAAACTCAAATGATCGTGACCAGTGTCAACTTAATGATCGTTACCAGTGTCAAAACTCAGATGATCGTGACCAGTGTCAAAACTCAAATGATCGTGACCAGTGTCAAAACTCAAATGATCGTTACCAGTGTCAACTTAATGATCGTGACCAGTGTCAAAACTCAGATGATCGTGACCAGTGTCAAAACTCAGATGATCGTGACCAGTGTCAAAACTCAGATGATCGCGACCAGTGTCAAAACTCAGATGATCGCGACCAGTGTCAAAACTCAAATGATCGCGACCAGTATCAAAACTCAAACGATCATGAGCGATGTCAAAACTCAAATGATCATGAGTAATGTCAAAACTCAACTCTCATAGAATATTGAAAAAAAAAAAAAAACCCAACCCATCTGGTGTGATGTTGGAATGCAAAACAGGGTTGATACCCCATGTATACCCCATGTATACCCCATGTATACCCTATGTATACCCCATGTATACCCCATGTATACCGCATGCATACCCCATGCATACCCCATGCATACCCCATGTATACCCCATGCACACTCACACAAAACACACTCCCGTGGTGTCTATTCTAACCTGACAATGAGATTTCTTCCAGAGTTAGTGCCACAAATGTCCGGTTGTCCGTCATAACTTTGCTGTCAATTATCCACACGACTCGTCACTGATGGACAAATGATCATAATGTAACTTGAATTGAGTCCTATGTTCACAACATCAAACATTTAGGATATACACACGGATTTAAATACACACGGATTTCACACAATGGATTACACTTGAAGACATCCCCATAGGCATAGCTGGCTGTCATGCGCATATGCACGTGACATATTGTAAATCGTTTGGTCCGTTGATCTTGGGTTTCGCATGCTCCCGTTCAAGCGTACACTTGCGTGCTCGTCTTGTTAGTGGTAAAGCTGTTCTAATGCACTATGAATACGGTGATAAGAGTCTAATTTTCCAACTAGTCGTTTGAATGTCATCGGCATATTTGATAGTGAATAATCAATACAAATCTCAGACCATCACTATTTATCGGTCTATTTATCTGTCTGTCTGGCCGCAGTCTCTCTGTCCTTTATCCTATTTTTCTGTTTGCCTGTCTACTTCACATGTCTATATCCGTCTGTATCTGTCAGTTTGCCTACCTTTTAATCTGTTTACATTTTTGTATCTGCTTACGTGCACACCAACCAACTCAGCCACTTTCTCTCATACTTCTGTTTATCTGTTCGTCTGTCTGTCTGTCTGCCTGTCTGTCTGTGTACCTGTCCAATTGTTTATACGTGTCTGTCTCTCTCTGTTGGTTTTTTTTAAATGTGTCTGTCTGTGTGATCTGACAGTCTATCTCCCATCTATCTACTTTTACATAATTGTTCATATCTCACAGTTCTTGTCAATGAATAATGATATTGCAATCGTTTTATACAGTTTTCCCACCCAGACACTAACTCTTCATTAAAAGCACACATAAATCCATCGAAACCTGTCGCGCAGTTCAGGACATCTGTACGCCGTTTGAAGGGACGCAAATCCCTGTAGCTTGTCCACATCAAGGGACACAACCGCAATGTTTTTTTTCCGAACGAAGTAGTTCGGGCAACAAAGGCAGAGAGCAGCCGAGAGCCGCCATGATGGAGACAGCACGGAGCTGTGGGGTTTACGTCTTCTGCTTTGTGGTGCTCTACGTGGACCTCGCTCACCCCTCCTCACCACCGAACGGTACGTAAGCTTTCCTTCATGTTTCTTATGCAACATTCGTGATGTTCTTGCCATGTGAAATTTACATGTGTAAACCAAAACTGGTTGTGCAAGTGGATTAATTTATTCAGGGGATGTGTGACACAGCTATTGATGTTTCGTGTTAGCTGTTTGTAGGTGTGTGATGCTGTTCGTAGTTTTTTAACCAAGGGTGGGTCGCAGTGTACTTTATACCATCTTTGTCAGGCTTTTGAGGCCTAGAGTGCGCAGGAGTTCAGTGAATGGGTAGGTGAAAAAAGAGGTGGCATGACGGCCACACTGCAGGAGACTGAGCAGGTGCCCGCCTGTCGCGTGAAACCAGTGCCCAGGTCTGGCTCGGGGCGTGTAGCCACACTACAAATAAAACACACAAAACAAAGTGCAATGTATCGCTTAGTTGATGCGTAACACGAAACAGGCAGGTGACTGTTTAGCAGATCTGTCATCTTCAGACGTGACAAGTCACAGACTTGAAAAATAAAAGTAAACAAAGTGCGGAAAGCAGCACCGCCCAGGTGGCAGTCAGCGAGAAAAACTCTGTGTGAAGGGCCACCAGGGGAGAACCACACGGCCGTCTTCTGCTGACCAGCATGCAGGGAATGTTGTTGGTGCTGTTGTCTGTTGTAAGTCAGGTCATTAGAATCACACAGCCGTCTTCTGCTGACCAGCATGCAGGGAATGTTGTTGGTGCTTTTGTCTGTTGTAAGTCAGGTCATTAGAATCACACAGCCGTCTTCTGCTGACCAGCATGCAGGGAATGTTGTTGGTGCTTTTGTCTGTTGTACTGCAGGTCATTAGAACCACACAGCCGTCTTCTGCTGACCAGCATGCAGGGAATGTTGTTGGTGCTGTTGTCTGTTGTATTTCAGGTGGTTAGAATCACACAGCCGTCTTCTGCTGACCTGCAGGGGATGTTGTTGGTGCTGTTGTCTGTTGTAAGTCACGTCATCAAGGAGACAACTTTGATGAACATTCATCTGTTTCCTGTCGTGTGTTGAACAAGCGTTATTGTGTACCTTGTGTTGTGTGCATGTTTGTATTTTTGCTCTTGTCTTCTTGAGTGTTTATCTGATTTAATCTGTGCAGTTATTGTAAGCGTGCGTGCGTGCGTGCGTGCGTGTGTGGTGTGTGTGTGTGTGTGTGTGTGTGTGTGTGTGTGTGTGTGTGTGTGTGTGTGTGTTGAAAGAAAATATGTATGAATGTTTTCGTGCGTGTGTGTGGGTAGTTTGTACGTAGACAACTGTGTAGCATGGTAGGTCAGATGCTTGTGATTTGTAGATATTCAAAACAAAAATAAACGAATGATGATAACAATTTTTTTTTTAAATCAACTAAAAATCATTCTGTCACATCCAGATATTCAAACACTAGTAATTATTGTAATCATGTAATCAGCAGGCAAGAACAAATTCTAACAATAAAAAGAATAGATCTTTCTATAGCACGTGGCCCGAAATAAAAGCCAATGTGTGTTAAAGTTCAATGCATAATATTTCTCAAATACACTTCGATGTCATGTCTTGGGTTGGTAGTGAAAGCGAAGCATATAAAATGCGACTGTAATTAGGAAGTTAAGACACACTGTTTGAATTGGGTGTGAACGATGGACAATTTCACACTTGCTAATAGTTTTATTGTTGCATGAATTGTGCAGTCGTAACGCAAGTTTTTGGCCTTTTTGTAAGAATGTCCATCACGACGACAATTAACTGTATTAACAAAGAACCGATTCCTTTGGAACGACTGCCGATTTGCAGAAGTCATAACAATTTGAAGCAGATAGAGGTCTTACGGAGAAATTAAGATGGTGTGTCTAATATCTACCCCACCACGAAAGGTGGGCTTTTGTCTTTGTTTCTTGGCGTGTGTACCACAGATGATAACTAACATCAAAAGTACTTTATTACTATGATATCTGTCTAATGAAAATGACGTCATAGTATGAAGACTTTAAAGTGACGATTTCGTTTTGCTTTCCCATGTATAAGCAAGTGATCAGAAAATCATTACTGGCTTTAACATCAAAGGCAGACTTCTACCTGTTCATTTTTGCTGTTGTTGGTGGGTTTTTTTTTTTCTCAGCATGTCTTTTTGTGTATATGTTTTTGTGTATGTTATTGGTCAAAACATGATTAGCTTTATTTCAAATGCAAATGATTTGTTATCTTCGTAATTGACAGAGGGTAAAAACACAACGTTAAAACAGATAGGATGCGAAAGCCTTTTTATGATAAGTAAGCCGTTGAATAGTATTTCGCAGAAATGTTGGCAAAGTGTAAATTAAAGGTTTCACGTACTCTTTTATCTGTTAATTGTGTGGTCGTTATGTGAGGAAAGGCGAAGTTGGTATTGGGCAATGGATGGATTAGAGAGAGAGAGAGAGAGAGAGAGAGAGAGAGAGAGAGAGAGAGAGAGAGAGAGAGAGAGGAGGAGGAGGATTTTATTGATAGACTTTGTGTGTAGAACTTTTTGCGTACATTGTCATATGATCGTTCATGTAATTATTCAATACTTTCTCTCTCTCTCTCTCTCTCTCTCTCTCTCTCTCTCTCTCTCACACACACACACACACACACACAC
>CM065748.1:12272513-12292513 GCA_033310375.1 Conus canariensis
GCTGACTTGACTGCTCATGGAAGATAGTCCAGATATATCAAACAGATTTCAACGGTTTTGCTATGGCCTTAGGAAATGAATAACTCCTCTCTGCTTTTAGTCAAATATTGAAAATGGTGGACGTTCTTCGATTTTGTATTCGAAGGAAACAACACGTTTTTCGGAGTTTTCCAGAACAGTGCCAGCATATAAAGTTCAGCCTGTGCCCGAACATTTTTTAGTTGAATAAAAGTCGGTGATAGGTATCCACTAATTAATTGACTCGAGACGAATTTGATTAAAAGGCGCGTCTTGGCGCTTGATAATTCATAGCGACAGTGCAGAATGTTGACACACAGTTAGAGTTATTTATCACAAGACGAGTCCGCTCTTCGCCGTATCAAACTACAGCTGCCGTGTGGTGAAAGTATTGATGCCTGCGTTCGTCCTGACTTGGATTAAACACCGTGCAGCGTTCATTCTTTGTGTGTGGTTTGTTGTTGAAATAGCACTCCAGGTTTGGGTACCATGTTTCTTCAGTAATCCATGTGATTACGTCTTGAGTCTGTCTGTGATGTAGTGAGCAACCCAGTGTGTTAAATGACGAGTGGCTTTTGTCATATAAGGTCAGTAGTTGAAATGTGCTGATTGGTTTTTCAGTGTAATTTATTCCTTTATTTGTATGTTTTTGTGCGGACAGTTTTGATAATAATAATTATGATAATATGAATAATGATGATTATTATTAGTGTTATTATTATTATCATTATTGTTATTATTATTATTATTATCATTGTTATTATTATTGTTATTATTGTTATAAAAATAACAAAACAACAACAATGATAATAGTAATAATGATGGTAATCAATTGTGATAATAATAATAATAATAATAATAATGATCTTGACGATAATAATAATGATGATGATATATAATGATAATAATAATAATAATAATAATGATAACCATAATGATAATAATAATAATGATAATAGTAATCAAGAATGATGAAGATGATGATTGCTATTTTTGTTGCTGCTTTTGTTCTTGTTCCCAAAAGTATCATGAAAAAGAAATAAAAACTATTTGTAAAAAAAATAATAAAACAGTATACAAGTAACGTAACCACTAAGGCACAGCAAACAGACAGACGGTAGTTTCTTTCGGCCTTATATTACCTGCCTGTGATACGTGAATTAAAATGATGTATAGCAATTAAAAAAGATGATTGTGGTATGATGATGACTATGATTTACACGCACACACAAGAAAAAACAGACAGACAAACAAACAAACAAAACAGACAGAGGAAGAAATGACCCGAAAAAAGCCAACAGTAAAACCATAGTGCCATAGTGTAATGGCCAGTATAGCTCAGTTGGTAAAGCGCCGGACTCGTAATCTTGGTGATCCTGGGGTTGCGGGTTCGAATTTCCGCCGGGCCGTTTCGGTACAGGGTTTTTTTTTTCCCTCGGAGTTAACATTGGTTCTGATTCCATTTCCCAAAAGTCCTTCGAATGGAGACTATAAATCGAGGTTCCGTGTGTGAACGCACGCATAACATCTTACACACACGTAAAATCCCATCACCAACTTTCGGAAGAGAAGGCCAGTTTGGCCGTTGGTATAGATGACACGTTACACATAGCATGCACCCTGCGTAAGAAATGGAAAGAATGACGGAAGTAAGGAAATTGAGTGAACGATATTGAATGATATTGAGTGGATGACACGGGAAACGACTGAATGAAGCGCAAGTTGGCAGCTCTTCAGTCGGCACTACCCAGGTAGGCAGCCCATTGTGTAAACGAGTGTGGATAGTAAAGCGCTTAGAGCTTGGTCTCTAGCCGAGAATAGGCGCTATATAAGTATTCATTATAATAATAATAATAATAATTCGACATGAATTTTTTTCGTTTTCCGACATCGATTTTCAAAATTAAATGGATAAATCAAGTCGTTAAATAGCCATTCAGCTAGCCAATGAAAGCTGAGTTACCAAGCTACGAACTTTTTTTGCTGAAACTTGTCAGATCAAATATCAAAGATGACGGCAATACCTTGCAACAACAACAGCAGCAACAATCACAGACGACATTTATTCCGGCAGCAATAGCAGTAGTAGAAACAGCTGCAGCAGCTGTACTAGCGGTAGCATTATTAATGACAAATATAGTGGTACTAGTAGTTATTGTAGAAGAAGTTGTAGCAGCAGCAGTAATAATAGTGAATACACCATATCATGGTGATGATGACGGGAATGATGATGACACGATGGATAAATCATCCTTCACCCGTTTTCCAAGGAGGAAATAAACGCCATTAAAGCATTCACGAACTGTGTCGTCGTCACTTTTACAGCTCTGTACGTCATCAACATCATCCGTCATCATTCAGTGCTCGTCATAGTAAGGACCGTTTATTTACGCGTGTTTCTCCCTCGCCCCCACAGGTCTAACTGCCCGGCATTTCCGGGGATTCCCCAGCCTTCAGGAAGTGGAATGCTGGGGCGGCAAAGTGGACCCGGATGTCAAACTACTCTCTCTCAGACTGTACATAGCAGTGGAACATTCCCAACAAAAGGTGCTGGCATACGCCAATGTCTTGACGTCGGAATGCCTGACTTTCCATGAATATTCCTCCTGCACGTTCGACCCGGAGAATTCCCACGGTTCTCTTGTGAAGGTGTTGGTGTCGGATTTGAACCCAGGGGAGAGGAGGGAATATGCTTGCGAAGCGACCACGTTGAAATCGTTGGAAGGCACCAAGGATTTCTTGTGGACCATTCTTTTGATCGGCGGACGTGAGTTTGGTCGTTTAGTTGTCTTTTTATTTGGTTTGGAGATTTCTTTTTTTTGTTTGTGGTGTTTCTTTTTTGTTGAGTGTGGAGATGTGATATCTTTCTGCCCTGTCCTCTGTCGGTCTGTGTGTCTGTGTCTCTCTGTGTATACATATCTTTCACTGTCCAGGTCTCTCTGTCTTTCTGTCTTTGTTTCCCAGTCTCCTCCCTTCCTCTGTCTCTGTCTGTCTGTCTATCATACTGTCTGTCTGTCTGACGTGTTTTTTACTCTTTCTTTATAAGATCACATCACTGTCTCTCTGTCTTTTCTCTGTCTGTCTGTCTCTCTGTCTGTCTGTCTGTCTGTCTGTCTGTCCTGTCTCTCTCTCTCTCTCTCTCTCTCTCTCTCTCTCTCTCTCTTCAGGTGTGTGTGTGCGCGCGCGTGTGTGTGTGCGTGTGCGTGCCTGCGTGCGCACGCGCGTATGTGTGTGTGTGAGTGTGTGTGTTGTGTTGTGTTGTGTTGTGTTGTGTTTTGTGGAGTAGCTATGTTTAATACAACTTCGATTTTTGTTATCCTTTAGTTGTGTATCTGCCAGTCGCTCTGATTTTCGGATTTCATGTCTGCTTTCTTTCTTTCTTTCTTTCTTTTCCTTTTATTTTACCTGGCACATGGAAGTCACTGGGCAGCGTACACATTTTCTTCTCGAAAACTTACGGTTTCTGAGCGGTTTTCATTTTGACCTGTGGTCTTTATATGAAGGTTTGACAATTGACACAGTGAGTTTTCGAAACAGTGTAAACTGACCCTCAACAAGACAGAGTAATACCTCACAATGAAGATTGTAATTTAGAATCCGTTACTTGAAAGACTGTGTGTGTGTGTGTGTGTGTGTGTGTGTGTGTGTGTGTGTGTGTGTGTGTGTGTGTGTGTGAGAAAACATGTCTCCTTTTGTTTACACGGGATTTTTTTTTTTACCCCAGTTAAAACTTCTGCATATCAAAAACCAATGTTCAAATTCCTGGACTTCGGTCTGTACAGAGTTTGTCATAAATCTCTCTTGTATTGAATATCTTCCCCAGGACGTCTGGAGATCGTTATTAACAGATCTTATTGTGAAACTCCCCCATATTAAAACTCTTTTTTCAGGATCTCTTGGATTCGTTACTAGCGAGTCCTGTTGTAAAACTCCATTTTGATTAAGAGCCTTTTTTCTGGATTTTTGTGGATGGTTGTTTACAGGTCCTACTGTAAAACTCGCGTCATTCTGGAACGTTGGAGCGTTTTTAGAAGGATTTTCGGGATTGTTGTTTGCAGGTCTTACTGTTAAAACTCACGTCATTCTAGATCGTTTTTTTTCAAAGGATTTCTGGAGTTTGCGTCAACACGTTCCATTGTAAAACCTGTTTATAGATAGAACGATATTATATGAGAGAGGTATATTTTTATTTTATTTATTCATTTAATGTTATTTTATTTTTCACGTGTTCATTTTAACATAATTTCAGAGATGGTCACCATTTAAAAATCCAGTGTCGCATGATTACTAGCGGAGAGCCTTCATGGCAATGCTGGATCGATTCCAGTGCTGTCTCTGTCTGTCTGTCTGTCCGTCTGTCTGTCTATCGTCTGTCTGTCTGTCTGTCTGTCCGTCTGTCTGTCTATCGTCTGTCTGTCTGTCCGTCTGTCTGTCTATCGTCTGTCTGTTTGTCTGTCTGTCTGTCCGTCTGTCTGTCTGTCTGTCTGCCTGTCTGTCTGTCTGTCCGTCTGTCTGTCTGTCTGTCTCTCTCTCTCTCTCTCTCTCTCTCTCTCTCTCTCTCTCTCTCTCTCTCTCTCTCTTTCTCTCTCTTAGTTTACACGCGTATTGTACTGATTGTCCCCCGTACTCTGTGTTAGTACGAGCCGTATCTGTCCTGTCTGCGTTTTTGTCTTCCGCTCTTAAATCCTTATTTGCCTGTCTGCCGCTCTTTGTCTTACTGTCTTCATGTCTGCCGCTCTTTGTCTTATTGTCTTCCTGTCTGCCGCTCTTTGTCTTACTGTCTTCCTGTCTGCCGCTCTTTGTCTTACTGTCTTCCTGTCTGCCGCTCTTTGTCTTACTGTCTTCGTGTCTGCCGCTCTTTGTCTTACTGTCTTCCTGTCTGCCGCTCTTTGTCTTACTGTCTCCCTTCCTGCTGCTGGTTGTCAATCTGTCCACTGCTCTTAGTCAATACTATCGTCTGTCTTTTTCTACAAGCCTGTCTGTCAGGCTCTCCTGGTGTTATTGTCTGCCTCCCGCTATTTGTCTTACCATCTGTCCAGCTGCCTCTCCGTGTCTCATCATCTGTCTCTCTGCCGCTATTCGTCTTATTATCTGTCTATCTGTCTGTCCGTGTCTCAGCATGTCTCTCTGCCGCTGTTCGTCTTATCTGTCTGCCTCACGTGTCTCATCATCTGTCTTTCTGCCGCTATTTGTCTTACCATCTGTCTATCTATCTCTCCGTGTCTCATCATCTGTCTCTCTGCCGCTATTCGTCTTACCATCTGTCTGCTGCTTTTTGTCTTGTTATCTCCGTGGTGCATTCCATGTCATGTACCACTCACAGTGAAACATGTTCTTTTAGAGTGTTGGGACTTGCATGATGTGAGACATAAACACTTGACAGCAGACTCCATAAAAACCTTGTTCAGAGATGTCCCACCTGACGTGATCTTTGAATTTCTGAACGACATTAACATTTTTCTTCTGATCTAGGATTTTATGGGGGACAGATTTTTTAACAAATTTTCCGGTGTTTTTGGAAGGTGTGAATATTTTTGTTGTTGGTAATAATGACTTGTGAGTGGACGTTAACGCGGTGACATCCCTGATATGGCCCTTTTGCGATCGGCTGGATCTACAGAATGTATATTACATCTTCCATCTCCTTCTCCCCCCCTTTCTGTGTGTCTTACTGTCTGTCTCTGTTTCCCCCCCCCCCCCCCCTTCCCGCTCCACATAGCTGTGCGTCTGTCTGTCTGTCTGTCTGTCTGTCTGTCTGTCTCTGTCTGTCTGTCTGTCTGTCTCTCTGTCTGGCTCTCTCTGTCTGTCTGTCTGTCTATCTCTGTCTGTCTGTCTGTCTGTCTGTCTGTCTGTCTGTCTGTCTGTCTGTCTGTCTCTCTCTCTCTCTCTCTCCTCTCTCTCTGGTCCCCTTTCACCCCCCCCCCCTCCCCCGTCAGCCTTTTTCTCTCTGATCCTTTCTTTTTCAGTTTCTCTCTGTCTGTTCCTGTCTCTATATGTTTGTCCTCCCCTCTTTCCGTGCCTCTCTCTTTGTTCCCCCCCCCCTCCCCCCCTCCCCATCTGTCTCACTCTCTGTCCATTCTCTGTCTCTATCTGTTGGTCTGTCTGTCTTTCTGATCTGTCTGTCTGTCTGTGCCTCTGTCCCTGTCTCTGTCTCTCTCTGTCTCTGTCTGTCTGTCTGTCTGTCTGTCTGCCTGTCTGTCTGCCTGTCTCTCTCTCTCTCTCTCTCTCTCTTCCTCCCTCAACCCTCCTCTCCCTCCCTGTCTCTCCAGTTCGAAACCGATGGATTTCTTCTGATGAAATTCAGTATCTACAATAGGATTTAAAGACAAAATGTGAAATTAGACGTTACTGAGTATATGTGAGCTACCTGCTTTTTAAACCGAACCACCGCATTTCGAGAGAAGCAAATCTGTATGACAAAAGCAAATCAGGGGAATGTATCCGACGCTCTGAGCACAGCACAGTTGTCTGCTCCGCTAGGTTGCAGAAAATGGCGGACACTCTGATGGAAGAGACTGTTCGTCGTCTGCTCTTTTTCTGTGGTTCCTTGAGATTGGCGCTGGTACTCACCCCAAGAATGGTAAGTTTTTCGAATTAAATGTGATATGCGAAAATTCCAAGTGGATTTACTACTTACAGTAGGATTTTCTATTTCCAGTAGGTCCTGTTAGTATTGAAAAGAAGAAATGTGTGGATAGTGTAGGGTCGGGTTGTGGATGAAAGAGAGGCTAGTATTGATGTGGTGCTGCTGGGGCACACAGGAGAGAGGACGGTGTATGAGTGGTGCGCGGCGGCGGTCAGCAGACGACATTTTCACACCGTGAGCTTCTGTGGATTGTTTTATGATGTGAGCGTCCTTTTTTTCTGTTTGTGTTATTTTACTTCATTAGTGAGTTAGCGTGTTTTAAATCTCGTTCAAACTGTACAGTGTTGTACAATTTTGAAAGTGCTCTGTTACATTCTGTCCACATTTGGTGTCTATCTGTCGAAGCAGATTTCTTACAGAAATTTGTCATGTCTACGGTTGGTGTTGTTTACCTGTTAAAGTGGATTCCCTACAGACTTTTTTGGAGGGCCAACTCTCTTGTTTGCTACGTGTGAGGAGTTGGTATATGCTGCACAGGTGACTGTGTGTGCGTTTTGTCTCCGCTGAAAGACCAACGCTCAAACCGCCACCTAGGGTGTAGTGCAAAGGACGAACAGAGAGGGCAGGAGGGAGGGAAGGGACAGTGGGAGCGGGGAGGAGGAGGAGGAGAGGGGCTCCACACGCCAGAATCAAAGCATGGATCTGGAATTCGTTGGTTTCCTAGACGAGTCCGTTATCCGCTGGACCACTGCTTCTATGACTGTGTTCATCTTGCTTTTGATGATTTTAGAAGGTTATGAAGTTGGTGATTTTGTTTTGAAGTAGCAGTGACAACTCAAAGAATTCTATGTCTTGGTTGGTGATTTCGCTTTGAAGTAGCAGTGACAGCTCACGGAATTCTGTGGTTTGGGGATTTTTGTTTTTTCCGTTTTTCATGACATTTACTTTTTCGGCGAGGACATGTAACAATGAAACAATGTGAAAGAAACGACGTGAGGTTTTGCAGTTCCGTCAAGTGAATGTGGATCGAGGCAGTCATGAATGCCCTTCCTGTGAATAATTGGTTTTGTGTCCTTCTGGGGCGTATGTTTGCATTTACAATGAAACGTTGGTCAATTTGGGCGTGCTAGTTTGTTTGTCTTTTTTTTTTTTTTGTTAAACGTTGGCTGCTTTGTTACCATTTAAAAATGAATACGATTGTCTCTCGGGATCGGTATTTGAAAATAAAACAAAAACTGGCAAAATTTTTTTTTACTGAAATTACCGTTGGACTATTTATTCTGTGTTACAAACTGAACTCCAAAATAAAGTTTCTCAGATATTCTAATTTCTTCATTGACTTTCGTCAAGTGATCATCTGCTCAATTCAGTTTGTACGAAATGCGTCAGGATTCTAAGTAATAGGAAAGATGTTTGGAATGGGGAAGCTTAGAAATCGGGCAGGTAAACACTGATTTATTTCAAATTTTGTTACTCAGTTACTTTTACCATCTTAACTAATGTTCAGTTATAACGGCCGTATGTGGTTATTTGGTATGCCCATACGTTCAGACTTTGCTTGATTTAAAAGGTTTGTCTCAGTGCATGTCTGTTGGTAAATTTGTGTTCTACGGATACAGTATTTTAGATAATTACTACTGAAAAAAAATGAAGTTACCTACTTTTTATCGGAGGGAATTCCCCGATTTTATGCGGGTTTAATATCCATACTTTTCCGTAAATATTCCCGCAAAAATGCGGTGTCATTGTTCTCAGAACAAAGGAGTGTACACACACTTTGTCGACCAATTCCAGGGATGACGGTTAGAGATTTCAAAAACCTCTCCAGTATACAGGAAGTGGAGTGCTGGGGCGGGACTCTGGGAGCGGACGTGAGTCTGCTGTCTCTGAAGACCTACCGCGTCTGGGACAGCGGCGCCACGGCCTACCTCAACACCATGAAACAACACTGCATCACCTTGACCCAGTACTCCTCCTGTGTCCTTGACCCCCGTGACACGCGCAGAAGCCGGCTTCGGTTTCTGGTGGCCGACCTGGATGAAGGGGAGAGCAGACAGTACGGGTGCACGGCTATCAGCTTCAAGACGCTAGGGGACACACAGACCTGGACCTGGACAGTCTGGGTGAAGAGACGTAGTGAGTATTCCGAGCTGCTGTTCCAAGCAGGTACCCCCCTCCCTCACCATCTCATTCCCGCAGCCCAGTAGTCCCTTCCCCCTCCCCCCCCCCCCTCCTGCCCTTCCATTTTTCTCCCCGAGGTAATGCTTTACACTGTGAATACGTTTCCAGGAATGCTTTCCAGAAGTGATTTCGTTAGGCTGTGGGTGTATGCTTCTGTGTTTACACGGCCAAAGAGGTTGCTACAGAAAATGTTTCTTTGTCTGTATGTCTGCCACTGTATCCTCCAACCCCCTCCACCTCCTCTCTGTCTCTCTTTCTTTCTCTCTCACAATCTCTGCTTCAGTGTTTTTCTCTCCCTCCCCCTCTCTAAGACTGTCTAATGTCTGTCTCTTTGTCTTTGTCTCTCCCTCTCTGTAGGTCTCTGTCTGTCTGTCTGTCTGTCTGTCTATCGCTCTCTCTCTCTCTCTCTCTCTCTCTCTCTCTCTCTCTCTCTCTCTCTCTCTCTCTCTCTCTCTCTCCTTCTCTCTCTTTCTCTGTCCGTCGCTCTCTCTCTCCTTCTCTCTCTTTCTCTGTCCGTCGCTCTCTCTCTCCTTCTCTCTCTTTCTCTGTCTGTCTGTCGCTTTCTCTCTCTCCTTCTCTCTCTTTCTCTCTCTGTCTCTGTCTGTCGGTCTGTCTGCCTGTCTGTCTGTCTGTCTGTCGGTCTGCCTGCCTGTCTGTCTGTCTGTCTGTCGGTCTGCCTGCCTGTCTGTCTGTCTGTCTCTCTCTCTCTCTCTCTCTCTCTCTCTCTCTCTCTCTCTCTCTCTCTCTCTCTCTCCATCTCCCTCCCACCCTCCTCCAACCCGTTCCTCTGTTTTCGTTTTGGAAGGGTGGGAGCTGAAGATGGGGAGGACCTGGCAGATAGGGTAACGGGATGGAGGAGAGGAGGGGGCGTGTGATTCAGTTGTGTGGTCGTTTCTTGGTTTATATTGTACCCACCTGCCGTACGTTCATTCTGAGCAAACAGAAATACAGTGCCCCCCCCCCCCCTTCTCTCTCTCTCTCTCTCTCTCTCTCTCTCTCTCTCTCGCTATTCCCCCTCTCTCTCTCTCTCTGTCTCTCAGTATGTGTGTGTGTGTGTTTGTTTGTCTGCCTGTCTGTCTGTGCTTGTCTGTGTCTGTCTCTCTGTCTTCTCTCTCTCTCTCTCTCTCTCTCTCTCTCTCTCTCTCTCTCGCTCGCTCTGTTTGTTAGTTTCTCCTCTCTCTCTCTCTCTCTTAGTTTTCTCTCTCTCTCTCTCTCTCTCTCTCTCTCTCTCTCTCTCCTCTCTCTCTCTCTCTCTCTCTTGCTGTCGCTCTCCCTCCCTCCCTCTGCCATAGTTGTTGGTGTGGTATTGTGCGTGTGAGTGTAAGTGATGTGCGCGCGCATGTGTGGTGTGTGTGTGTGTGTGTGTGTGTGTGGTGTGTGTGTGAGTGTGTGTGTGTGTGTGTGTGTGTGTGTGTGCGCGCGCGCGCGCGCGCGCGTGTGTGTATATCTGTGTGCCCCTACCTTTTCATCCACCTGCTTATCTACATGTTGGTGTTTCTGTTTGTATTTCTACATAGGTGCATCGATTTTAAGGTGCGAAAAAATCGACCGGCCAATTTTCAGACCTATAGCTGAAAAATCCGACTTGAAAAGAAATTACAATCAGTGAAACAGCCACCTCTGCTGTCGCAGAAAATAACAATGAATACATGTTTTCTTTCTTTGGGAAAAATTTTTCTCTTCGAAACACGAATGATTTGGCAGATTGATTTGGCAGAGTCTTCAGTACATTGTTCATGGGGAACAACCCCTGCAGTGTTGGAGTTTACAGGGGAGGCAACTGTGATAATGTATTCAGCCGTTCGCCATGATGGCCGACCGTGTGTTTGGTGTTTTCTCCGCCTGTCTGTGTATTTGTCTCCACGGCGTCAGTTCCCGTGCTTCTGGATCTAACAATGGTAAACTATGGTTAAGACTGAAGTTTGAGGTTTGACATAGGACTGGTGACGTTCGAGGTGTGTCCGTGCAACGGAGCTTTTGTTGTACAAATGTTTTCAGTGTCAGGGCCAGATGCGGTGTTGGGCTTGGAGTGCTCCGCTGCCGTAGCTTCGTGACATTGTAGACAAAGGAGAACGGCAGCTGAACGTTTGGGAATCTGAATCATTGTTGTCCCTGTAGAAAGACATAGGAAATATCAGAAAGTTTTTTTTAGGCTTTCTTTTTAGTATTTTAAAAATGATTTTATTTATCCTTTGTTTTGCAGCTTACGGTTGCTTGGATTCAGTTCCTGTGTTAGTATTGGAAAAATAGCTTTGCTGGCTTCAGATGAAAAAATGCACCTTTCTTGACCGAAAACAGGCTACTGTTCAGCTGAGCAAAAAGCATGATGTGTGTGTGTGCGTGCGTGCGTGCGTGCGTGTGTGTGTGTGTGTGTGTGTGTGTGTGTGTGTGTGTGTGTGTGTGTGTGTGTGTGGAGAGAGAGAGAAGAGAGGAGAGAGAGGGGAGACTGTGTGTTTTCTCTCACTTAATTGTCTATTACTTACGGATTGATAGGGAGGGGGTGAGCAGTGAGGTGTGTGTGTGTGCGTGTGTGTGTGTGTGTGTGTGTGTGTGTGTGTGTGTGTGTGTGTGTGTGTGTGTGAGAGAGTGGTGTGGTGTGTGTGGGTGTGTGGGGGGGGGGGGGGGGGGGGGGGGGGGGGGGGGGGGGAGAAACGAGCACTCGCGCGCATACGCAGTATTTCCTTTAGTTTTTTTAACAGGCACTTGCGATTTTATGGCCTATAGGACTTTGAGAGAAAGACGGTAAGGAGGGATACAAAGATATGTCAATAACTAGCTAATCAAAGAAATTACTAGTTGAATAAATAAATAAGTGCTACAGAAATAAATAATTAAACTAATAAATGACAAAATAAGTGCTGAAGAAAAAAAGTAAGTAAACAAAGAAATACATTCTAGGCAACTTACGTAAAGAGTAAGTAACTCAGTTCGTTCAGTAATTAACTAAGATTAGGTATGGTTTGTACCTCTGGGGGAAAAATATGATTAGGCGTGTCTACATGCAACGGCTTCAGTGGGTACAGTCAGGGTACGGGTACAACAGGATGATGTAGCAATGGTATGTCGGTATGTATCACTGCCTCCCACCAGGACTGCAAGTCCGCCAGTTTAAGGGGTTCCCCAGTCTACAGGAAGTAGAATGCTCGGGGAGGGGGCTGAGACCGGAAGTGGACCTGCTGTCGCTGTCCATCTACAAAGTGCCGGACCGCAGAATTCTGGGAACGTTACACGTCATCAAAAACTCCTGCTTCACTCGCTCCGACTTTTCGTCCTGTTCCATCGCCCATGACAACAGTCGGAAATCCGCCCTCCGGGTTCTGGTGTCCGACCTGGTGGAAGGCGAGAGCCGCCAGTATGGCTGTGAGGCGGGCACAATCAACCACGAAGGACGGACGAATACATCATTCTGGGCGATAACTGTCACGCGAAGAAGTAAGTGAAGTCAGTGTACACCCCTTTGTGTTCGTTTCTCAAATGAGGGTTTCTTCTTCTTTTTTTTCTCCAGTTTGTGGCATTAACTAGCCACATACTCAAGTCAGTGGCAATTTTGATAGCATCATCGGTCAACACGAATACTTTCGAATGTCTGAGCAGACAATGTTTGCCCTATTGTGCCAAAGGGAAAAGGAGAGCGGGGTGGGGCGTTCCATTGTAAAACCAAGGACAGTTACTGGAGAGATCAGCCTGCCTGTATCCACACCACACACACACAACACACACACACACACACACACAGCCACGCACGCACGCCGACGCACACGCTTTGTACCGTCTCTACCTTCCGAGTCTGTCCACGCCACTCCTCCCACCCCCCCTTCCGAACCCCCCAACTCACCACCACGCCAGTCTCCCTCCCCTCACCCCCCCCTTCCTGACCCCCCCAACTCACCACCGCCCAGTCTCACTCCCCTCACCCCCTCCCCATCCCTTCCCTAACCCCCAACCACCACCGCCCAGTCTCACTCCCCTCCCCCCCTCCATCCCTCCCTAACCCCCAACTCACCACCGCCCAGATCACACCCTCCCCCCTCCCCCCCCCCCAATCCCTTCCTGACCCCCCAACTCACCACCGCCCAGTTCACCTCCTTCACCCCCCCCCCCATCCCTTCCCTAACCCCCCAACTCACCACCGCCCAGTCTCACTCCCCCCCTCCCCCCATCCCTTCCCTAACCTCCCAACTCACCACCGCCCAGTCTCACTCCCCTCACCCCTCCCCCCCCCATCCCTTCCCTAACCTCCCAAGTCACCACCGCCCAGTCTCACTCCCCTCACCCCTCCCCCCCCCATCCCTTCCCTAACCCCCCAACTCACCACCGCCCAGTCTCACTCCCCTCCCCCCCATCCCTTCCCTAACCTCCCAAGTCACCACCGCCCAGTCTCACTCCCCTCACCCTCCCCCCCCCATCCCTTCCCTAACCTCCCAAGTCACCACCGCCCAGTCTCACTCCCCTCCCCCCTCCCCCCCCACTCCACTTCCCTAACCTCCCAAGTCACCACCGCCCAGTCTCACTCCCCTCACCCCTCCCCCCCCCATCCCTTCCCTAACCTCCCAAGTCACCACCGCCCAGTCTCACTCCCCTCCCCCTCCCCCCCCCATCCCTTCCCTAACCTCCCAAGTCACCACCGCCCAGTCTCACTCCCCTCACCCCCCCCCATCCCTTCCCTAACCCCCAAGTCACCACCGCCCAGTCCTCACTCCCCTCCCCCCCCCCCCTTCCCCAACCTCCCAATCACCACCGCCCACCACTCCTCCCCCCCCCCCCCCCCTCCCATCCTCCGAACCCCCCACTCACCACCGCCCAGTCTCACTCCCTTCCCCCCCCCCCCCATCCCTTCCCTAACCCCCCAACTCACCACCGCTCAGTCTCACTCCCCTCACCCCCCCCCATCCCTTCCCTAACCCCCCAACTCACCACAGCCCAGTCTCACTCCCCTCACCCCCCCCCCCCCATCCCTTCCCGAACCCCCCAACTCACCACCGCCCAGTCTCACTCCCCTCCCCCTCCCCCCCATCCCTTCCTGAACCCCCCAACTCACCACCTCCCAGTCTCACCCCCCCCCCCATCCCTTCCCTAACCTCCCAAGTCACCACCGCCCAGTCTCACTCCCCTCCCCCCTCCCCCCCCCCATCCCTTCCTGAATCCCCCAACTCACCACCGCCCAGTCTCACTCCCCTCCCCCCCCCCCATCCCTTCCCGAACCCCCCAACTCACCACCGCCCAGTCTCACTCCCCTCACCCCCCCCCATCCCTTCCCGAACCCCCCAACTCACCACCGCCCAGTCTCACTCCCCTCACCCCCCCCCCCCCCCATCCCTTCCCGAACCCCCCAACTCACCACCGCCCAGTCTCACTCCCCTCCCCCCCCATTCCTTCCCGAACCCCCCCAACTCACCACCGCCCAGTCTCACTCCCCTCACCCCCCCCCCCCCCCCATCCCTTCCCGAACCTCCCAACCTATCACCGCCCAGTCTCACTCCCCTCAGCCCCCCCCCCCCCCCCCATCCCTTCCCGAACCTCCCAACCTACCACCGCCCAGTCTCACTCCCCTCAGCCTCCCGCCCCCCCCCCCCCCCCCCATCCTTCCCGAACCTCCCAACCTATCACCGCCCAGTCTCACTCTCCTCAGCCCCCCCCCCCCCCCCCCCATCCTTCCCGAACCTCCCAACCTATCACCGCCCAGTCTCACTCTCCTCAGCCCCCCCCCCCCCCCCCCCCATCCCTTCCCGAACCTCCCAACCTACCACCGCCCAGTCTCACTCTCCTCAGCCCCCCCCCCCCCCCCCATCCCTTCCCGAACCTCCCAACCTACCACCGCCCAGTCTCACTCCCCTCAGCCTCCCCCCCCCCCCCCCCCATCCCTTCCCGAACTTCCCAACCTACCACCGCCCAGTCTCACTCTCCTCAGCCTCCCCCCCCCCCCCCATCCCTTCCCGAACCTCCCAACCTACCACCGCCCAGTCTCACTCCCCTCGCCCTCCCAAAAGAAGGGCCGAATAATTGCAATAGTGTTTTGCCCTGGCATACACCAGTTCTCGAATAGACATGGTTTGAAGACAGAGACGGAACGGAATCGACGTTTGTACGAAAAATGTGCTGGATTTGTATACTTCTTTGTACTAAAGACCGACAAACGGAAAACAAATTCTTGGATCGAATACTCAGAAACTGTAAAAATGGAGAACATATAGAGAACCAGCGCATAGAGACGATAGAAATGGACACAGCGGAAAGAGTCAATATTTACAGACAATAGATATGAACAAAAGTGGTAAGGAATCAGTACTTAGAAAAAATATAAATGAATAAAACCTGCAAGAATTCAGAGCGTAGAGACGATAGAAATGGACGACAATGTGATAGGATCTTCCGCTCAGATAAAAGAAAATTTGCAAAGATCTATTGCTGAACGATAATCAAAATTGTAGTGTTCTAGCATCCAATGTTTAGAGATAATAGAAATGGACAAGAATCCAATGCCTAGAGACAAGACAATGGATGAAAAGATTGTTAGGATGCATTAACCGGAGAGAATAGGTATTGGAAAAAAAACATGGCAGGAATCCAGTATTGAGAGGCGATAGAAAAAAAAACAAAAGATTGCAAAGATCCAGTGTTGAGAGACGATAGAAAAAGGACAAAAGATTGCAAAGGTCCAGTATTGAGAGACGATAGAAAAAGGACAAAAGATTGCAAAGGTCTAGTGTTGAGAGACGATAGAAAAAGGACAAAAGATTGCAAAGGTCCAGTATTGAGAGACGATAGAAAAAGGACAAAAGATTGCCAAGATCCAGTATTGAGAGACGATAGAAAAAGGACAAAAGATTGCAAAGGTCCAGTATTGAGAGACGATAGAAAAAGGACAAAAGATTGCAAAGATCCAGTATTGAGAGACGATAGAAAAAGGACAAAAGATTGCAAAGGTCCAGTGTTGAGAGACGATAGAAAAAGGACAAAAGATTGCAAAGATCTAGTGTTGAGAGACGATAGAAAAAGGACAAAAGATTGCAAAGATCCAGTGGTGAGAGACGATAGAAAAAGGACAAAAGATTGCAAAGATCTAGTGTTGAGAGACGATAGAAAAAGGACAAAAGATTGCAAAGATCCAGTGGTGAGAGACGATAGAAAAAGGACAAAAGATTGCAAAGATCCAGTATTGAGAGACGATAGAAAAAGGACAAAAGATTGCAAAGATCCAGTGGTGAGAGACGATAGAAAAAGGACAAAAGATTGTAAAGATCTAGTGTTGAGAGACGATAGAAAAAGGACAAAAGATTGCAAAGATCCAGTGGTGAGAGACGAAAAAAAGGAGAAAAATTTGAAACGATCCAAGGCAGTGTGTAAATGTACAAAAATAGCAAGGATCCAGTCTTGAAAGATAGTACTAATGGACGAACAATTGCAAGGATCCAGTCTTGAAAGATAGTGCTAATGGACGAACAATTGCAAGGATCCAGTCTTGAAAGATAGTGCTAATGGACGAACAATTGCAAGGATCCAGTCTTGAAAGATAGTGCTAATGGACGAACAATTGCAAGGATCCAGTCTTGAAAGATAGTGCTAATGGACGAACAATTGCAAGGATCCAGTCTTGAAAGATAGTGCTAATGGACGAACAATTGCGATGTTCTGGTGTGCACAGACAACTGAAATGGACACACCAAAGTGATGGGATCAATTTCTGACAATTGAGATGGTCACACCACAGTGATGGGATCAATTTCTGACAATTGAGATGGTCACACCACAGTGATGGGATCAATTTCTGACAATTTTAGATTATACACATTTAATAGATTCACTTCGAGAAATGAAGTTTGGGTCATTTTTTTCTGCGGTTGACTTTCGCATTTACATTACCCGTGCGGCATCTTGTTGCACATAAACAATAACAACAACAACAACAACAACAACTGAAGCAAAGAAACTGAAAAGGGTTTGTTTAAGGGTGCAAAAATTTACGTTTGGTGAGTTTTCCTCATTGCGGTTGAAGTCGACAACCTGGCTTGATCTGGTTACTGTCGGGAGAAAAAAAATCTATGCCGAACTCAAGCATGTAAAAAAAAAACAGCCATCAGTCTAATTCTCTTCCTCCTTACCCCTACCCCCCCCCCCCCCTCCCCGTCAGTACCCTTCTTGCCCCTTTCTGCCGTCTCCATTTCTCTTCATGAAAACGGCTTTGGTATGCTTATCTCAAATTGTTCGTTCGTTCATTCATTCATTCGTCCATTCATTCATTTGTTTCGTCTTCTTCTTCTTCTTCTTCTCCTCGGTCTGTCTGTCTGTCTGTCTGTCTATTCTCTGTCTCTGATTCAGCCTATGTCTCTCTCTCTCTCTCTCTCTCTCTCTCTCTCTCTCTCTCTCTTCTCTCTCTCTCTCTCTTTGTCTGTCTGTCTGTCTGTCCGTTCGTCCGTCCGTCCATCTGTCTGTCTGCCTGCCTGCCTGCCTGTCTGTCTGTCTCTTTTGTTTGTCTGCCTGTCTGCCTGCCTGTCTTTCTGTCTGTCTGTCTCTGTCTCTTTTTCTGTCTGTCTGTCTGTCTGTCTGTGTGTCTGCCTTTCTCTCTCTCTCTCTCTCTCTCTCTCTCTCTCTCTCTCTCTCCTCTCTCTTTCTCGTTTAAATTTTGCCTTTCACTGAAGAAAACAGATAATTTCTGATAAAACAAACCAGCTTCCTATACGGTGCGCTTAATTATAGAAATCAGAACACAAGATTTTGGCGTTTTTATTGGGTTGTTCTTGATTGCACAATAAACCATCCTGAGTCTGGGTGCACACGTGCTTTGTCTGTCTGTCTATACCTATCTGTCTGTTCTTCTGTCCGTCTGTCTCTCTCTCCGTCTGTCTCTCTCCGTCTGCGTGTGTGTGTGTGTGTGTGTGTGTGTGTGTGTGTGTGTGTGTGTGTGTGTGTGTCTGTCTGTCTGTCTCTATCTCTCTGTCTGTCTGTCTGTCTCTCTGTCTCTATATATCTCTGCCTCCCTTTCTCTCTCTCTCTCTCTCTCTCTCTCTCTCTCTCTCTCTCTCTCTCTCTCTCTCTCTCTCTCTCATGCAAGCACGCATGCACGCACGCGTCCACGCATTCGCACGTGCACACGCACACACCCACACCCACACACACCCGCGCGCGCGCGCAAAATCCCCCAAAGCAGTCTGAAAGCGTCCTTATCCAATGTTTATGAGAATGAAGTTTTAATTTGCCCATATTACCATGTGAAGCGTACATGCCTAACATCGCTTTGATCTGATGCTGCCTCCTACCGCACACATTTCACTTGAATTCACGTGGGAGGACATGTAAGTAAGTACACACAACCTTCACTTGGTAGTGACTAGCATTGTCGTTCTCAACGTTATCATTGTTATGATAATGATAATATTAATAATAATAATGATACTGATAATAAATAATAATAATATAATGATGATAATTATTATTATTATCATTATTATCATCATCATTATTATTATTGTACACCTCGCGCAAACGCCCGCAGTTAGGTTCCGTGATCAGTGCGTGAAGATCTTGTTCATTTCAGTTGTGTGAAGATGTATAACCGTCAAGTTGCGTTTGTATAAAACACTGACTGTAACATGAGAGAGAGAGAGAGAGAGAGAGAGAGAGAGAGAGAGAGAGAGAGAGAGAGAGAGAGAGCTTGGACACTTTGACTCTGTGATACTTTATTGTCATTACCAAAGAGGTTTTTTGACAAGGGGGGGAGGAGGTAACAGAACAATAACATTTACCTCTTCCTTTCCTTGCAAACGAATAGTAACATTATTTATTTTATTCGCACTGTGTGTTAAATCAAAGGTTAACACAAACAAATAGAATTGTGACATCTCCGTATGTCTTCGCACACAGGAGAGTAATACAGTAACTGGAAAAAAAAGAAGAAAAAAAAACACACCAGAAAACCAGAAATTGTAAGACTGACGCGACCATCAATCAAGTGATGATATAGTATCTTACTGATCTGCTCCACATGCGAGCGAGAGAGAGTTATGTATATATATATATATATATATATATATATATATGTGTGTTGTGTGTGTGTGTGTGTGTGTGTGTGTGTGTGTGTGTGTGTGTGTGTGGAGAGAGAGAGAGACGAGATGGGGGGGAGTAGAAGAGGGGGGGGGGGTGTAGATGTTGAGACGGAGAGAAATCATCTAAAGTAGTATTCACCATCCGCTGACTTGTTGAACATCTTTAACTCCTAAGTTTCGTTTGTCTGTCTTGTTAAATATCTTCAGTCCGTATGCCCGAATTTTTCGAGAAAAAAAGTCCCCCCCCCCCCCCCCCCACCTTGATCCTATACGCGGTCAAATTGTTTACACAGTTGCGTATCTATTCATCATGGTTTTAGATACAGAATGTAGGTTTTTAATCTCAATTTACCAAACTGGATACACTAAATACATTTCAAGTACTTTCAAAGAGACACAAATACAAAATGAGCAATCGAAAGCTAACTATATATTGAAAGCAGTATGGATCTTGTGGTTCATGTCCTTTAATGTTGTTTTTAGATTCACGTAAAACATTCTGACATTTCATTGATCCTGGCTGATGAATGTAATGTAAATATACTGTCCTTGCGCTGCAAGAGATGTTCTTTTGACTATTCGCTTCAGAAGCTCTTTTGTATCTATATGAATACACGCGAATGCCTGCGCACATGCACGCACGCTCATGCACATACACACACACACACACACACACACACACACACTCACTCACGCACGCACGCACGAACGCACACACGCACACGCACGCACGCACGCACGCACGCACGCACACACACACACACGCACACACACACACACACACACACACACACACACACACACACACACACACACACAAAGGGAACGACGCAAAAAACGAGGTGAAACTGTGAACAATTAAAAAAAAAAACTGCTAAAAATAAGAAAAAGAAAACGGAAAGGAAATTCACTGAGAACCACAACCGGGACAACCATTCTCAAATCTGTTTCATGATTTGTGAAGTGTCGCCATGATGAACTTCGCCTTGTATCCCCCATGTATACATGGGAATCAACTCCTGCGTTCTCGGTGGTACAAGGGACGTAACTTTCATAATGTATTCAGGTCCCTCTCGTTCTATCGCCAGGAAGCAGACGCGACCCATTCGCCATGATGGCAAAGGGAATGTTTGGAGTTCTCGGTGCTTGTCGTTGTGTTTTTCTCGTTCGTCTCT
>CM065748.1:12307513-12330013 GCA_033310375.1 Conus canariensis
ATCTCTTTCTATCGTGTATGAGGTAGGGATTGTGAATATAACCGATCTCTTTCTATCGTGTATGAGGTAGGGATTGTGAATATAACCGATCTCTTTCTATCGTGTATGAGGTAGAGATTGTGAATATAACCGATCTTTTTCTATCGTGTATGAGGTAGAGATTGTGAATATAACCGATCTCTTTCTATCGTGTATGAGGTAGAGATTGTGAATATAACCGTTCTCTTTCTGTCGTGTATGAGGTAGGGATTGTGAATATAACCGATCTCTTTCTATCGTGTATGAGGTAGGGATTGTGAATATAACCGATCTCTTTCTATCGTGTATGAGGTAGGGATTGTGAATATAACCGATCTCTTTCTATCGTGTATGAGGTAGGGATTGTGAATATAACCGATCTCTTTCTATCGTGTATGAGGTAGGGATTGTGAATATAACCGATCTCTTTCTATCGTGTATGAGGTAGGGATTGTGAATATAACCGATCTCTTTCTATCGTGTATGAGGTAAGAGATTGTGAATATAACCGATCTCTTTCTATCGTGTGTGAGGTAGGGATTGTGAATATAACCGATCTCGTTCTATCGTGTGTGAGGTAGGGATTGTGAATATAACCGATCTCTTTCTCGGTTTCCGTCTCTCTATTTTGCTGTTCGGGAAAATCCCACTGTTGTATAGCACCAGGGTGTCTTTCGTTTGAAGGTGTGCTTCTCGTTCTTCATTACTTTCGAGCAATATCCGTCTTCCGTGTGCCAGTATCTTGACCCGTGGAATCTTGTTTCCGCTAACTGACTTGTCACCTACTTTGATGAAACATTGTTTTATTTCCTTTTTTTTTTTCGTCGTTGTGTCGTCTGCTAAAACTTGGTTGAAAATTAATCATTTGGCACTGAAAGAGAAAACGCTTTAATCTGTGGGTGAAGGTGGTTAAGTTAAATGGTCTGGTTTGTTTGTTTGTTTGTTCGTTTTCCTGTACCGTTTTTGAGGTGTACTAACCCTCAGTCTGAACATTGTTCTGTGGGATAATACTGATTTGCGCTCTCTCTTGCTCTCTCTCTCTCTCTCTCTCTCTCTCTCTGTCTCTCTCTCTCTCTCTCTCTCTCTCTCTCTCTCTCTCTATATATATATATATATATGTGTGTGTGTGTGTGTGTGTGTGTGTGTGTGTGTGTGTGTGTGTGTGTGTGTGTACTGTAGTAGCAGCAGCAGTAGAAGTTGTTGTTGTCGTCGTTGCTGTGTAGTTATAATGGCTGATCTGTTTCTGTCTATGAACTGTCTGTCTCTCCGTCTGTCTACGCTTCCAGCGTTCCATCGTTCATTCCATCCATGGGTCCAGCCCAGGCTCTCTCCCACACTCTCTAGAACGCGACCAGAACGTTTCTCATCCTTGAAGTCGGCATGTTTTTTAAGGGGGGCAAATCTGCTAATCTTAACAAGAGCAAGGGAAGCAACTGCAGGCTGTGTTGCAAACTGGCTGTGATGTATTCGGAGGCTTGAAGAAGAAGGCCAAAATGGCTGCCAGTGGTTTGTGTCTCCGGGCTGTGAGGGTTACCTCACTGGTTTGTGTGTGCGTCTACGCCGTTTCCGCTGTTGTAGTTCAGCAGGGTAGGTGTTGTGGACTTCTTTGTGTTGTGTGATGGGGATTTGAATGGAATGAGGGTGGATTAGGGGGTAAAATCATAATTAAGCATGTGTTAAGTCGGGATGTAATATCTCTGTGGAGAGCAGAACCGAATGCTGGTGGACAGAAAGCTTAGGCTCTCTCTCTCCTCTCTCTCTCTCTCTCTCTCTCTCTCTCTCTCTCTCTCTCTCTCTCTCTCTCTCTCTCTCTTCTCTCTCTCTCTCATAAATAAAAAACAGTACGTATTTGTTTTCATTTAGCTATTGTCGTTAGATATAATGTGAATGAAACAAAGGCGATGAGGTTCCATTGATTTTTGTGATACCGAGTGAGGAGAAAATGCTTACCCTCTCCAGTCTACCTGTGTTCTGAGCACAGTCACTGTGTCTCTAGCTATGGAACCAAGCGCGTAACCTTGACGCTTGGACAACAGTGCTGCAGTACATTTTGCTTGCCAACGATGTTCACCGTGCTTTGGAAGTTTTTTGTCGTCCTTTTGGTTTGATTTCTCCATTTCTACCGTGCACATTTGTGTGCCTGGGCTCGCGCATGTCAGTTGTGTCTTGTACACTGGCTGGCGTGTGCGCTTGGGTTTGCTCTCGCTCTCTCTCTCTCTCTCTCTCCTCTCTCTCTCTCTCTCCTCTCTCTCTCTCTCTCTCATGCATGGTGGTCTGTGTGCATGTGTGTATTGTGCGTGCGTGCGTGTGTGTGTGTGAATGTGTGTGTATGTTTGTGTGTGTGTGTGTGTGTGTGTGTGTGTGTGTGTGTGTGCGCGCGCGTACGTGCGTGCGTGCGTGCGTGTTGTGCTGCGCTGTGTATGTGCAGTGTGGTTATGTTTATGTGTATTGTTATGTTCATGTGTATCGTGGATGCGTGCTAGCGTTTGTGTGCGTGCGAGTACGTCTATATTCGTCAGTTCAGTTATATTCAGACAGTCAGTTTATCCGGGAAATGTATTCTGTCGTAATGGCTCACATGGTGAGCAAAAAAGAAAAGAAAAAAAAAAGAGAAAAAAAAAAACTTCATTGAAATTCCACTAGTCCCGAAAAATACTAGCAGGCAGAATTTCTTTCCACATCCAATCTCTCTCTCTCTCTCTCTCTCTCTCTCCTCTCTCTCTCTCTCTCTCTCTCTCTCTCTCTCTCTCTGAGGGGGGGGGGGATAAGGGAGGGTAGGTGGGTTGGCCCGCGAGTGTCATCCAGTAGGTCTACGTAGACCTGAGGCAGGTGGGTGATTCAATCGGGCGAATCGTCCGCCAGTCTCCACCACAAACCATCTGACCTTCCAGGACTGTCGTCCAGATCTTTCAAAGGTCTCACAGCGATCCAAGAGGTGCAGTGTCAGGCAAACGACCTCAAATCCGACATGAAGCTGTTGTCTCTGGCTCTGTACCGAGCAGACGACAAATCCGTACTGGTGCTGCTCAACGTCTTGAACAATAACTGTCTGACCCACGGGGAATACTCCTCGTGCAACATCCATGACGTGGACCCCAGGCGGTCCAGTGTGCGCGTGCTGGTGGCCGACCTGCGGGAAGGGGAGAGGCGGAAGTACGGATGTGACGTCAAGGCGTTCACGGCCAGGGGTCAGACGTCAGAGTTCAGCAGGTTCATCGTGGTGTCACGTGCACGTGAGTTGTGAGGGGAAAGATTGCAATTGTTGTGCTTGTTTGTTTGTTTATGATGTTTCTTTGTTTTATTGCCTATTTATGTGTGGATGTATGTGTTTTTCTTTCTTTCCTATAAAACTGCTCATTGGTCTTTTCGTCGGTCCATCCTGTCCATGTGTATTAAATAACTGTGTGTGTGGTGTGTGTGTGTGTGTGTGTGTGTGTGGTGTGTGTGTGTGTGTGTGTTCTCTAGCGTGGTGTGCCTGTATGTGTGAGTGTCACAATGCTGCTGCCTATATTCTTAGCTGCTGACAGTGCTCGGGTTATTTAACAGCAGAGCTGACCACTCTGACTGTAGACCCCTTTTGACCGCCCTCGCATCCTTAAATGGACCCTCAAGCACAGGCTCAAAGAATTATCCTGATATGTTATACGGTTTACATATGATTTTAGTGTTCCACAACTTATTCCTTTACCACACTTTCTTTTCGTTTTGCTTTTCTACCCTTCACTGGCTGCTTTGGGGAGCTGTTGGGTTCCGTTTTTGAACCCTTGGTGGTGAGAATACCATGGAATTGTAGACTGTGGTATATCTCCATTTGGTGCCAAGGGAGCACAGACACTATCAGCCGTCCCTCCCTGACGAGTCCGATCCAGCGGACGAAAGGCCTCGGAGCAGGCAGTATGAATAGTTCTTTTTCAGGATGGGTTACGATGGTCCCCATAAGCTGCTAGTGAAGAAGTTTATATTTATGAAATATTTCCGTGACTTTTCATTCTCATTTTCTTTAACCTCCCCCCACCCACCGCCCACCCCCCACCCCTGCCTTTTTTTTCTCAAATCTTTGCCATTATTGTAATGATGGAGGAATTGTTTGCCCTGCACTTGTTTTCCGTCACTACTGAATTGTTCAACCTAGTCCACACACACACACACACACACACACACACACACACACACACACACGCATATATAATATATATATATATATATATATATATATGGTGTGTGTGTGTGTGTGTGTGTGTGTGTGTGTGTGTGTGTGTGTGTGTGTGTGTGTGTTTATATACAAAATCGTGTATTGTAAACTCAAGGCATGCAAACTTGATGAAGACACTGGCTAGAAGTCTTGAGAATCGATGTTCATTTTTCTCCCGGCCTTCTCTCTCTCTCTCTCTCTCTCTCTCTCTCTCTCTCTCTCTCTCTCTCTCTCTCCTCTCTCTCTCTCTCTCCTCTCTCTCTCTCTCTCTCTCTCTCTCCCTCTCTCTCTCTCTCTCTCTTTCTCTCCCTCTCTCTCTCTCCCTCTCTCTCTCTCCCCCTCTCTCTCTCTCTCTTTCTCTCCCTCTCTCTCTCTCTCATAACTTGTCCAGTTACAAATCATATGAAACTGTATGTACAGGTATTTTTGCCTTATTTTTTCTTCCTCTTTATTTCTTCTTCTTCTTCTCCGGTGAACGGCTGCTGTGTACATTTTCGACAAAATGTAGATGTATGTGCAGTTGTTGCTTAAAAAGACAAGAACACAACACATTTACGCTCATACACATGTGCACGCGCACTGAGAGAGAGAGAGAGAGAGAGAGAGAGAGAGAGAGAGAGAGAGAGAGAGAGAGAGGAGAGTTCCTGCTTGATAATTGGTGTAATGAAAATATAAATTATTTGGACTGACAGTTTACACGGCTTGACGCGCTGTGTGTGTATAAAGGGAAGTGGGGGTAGGGGTGGGGGTAGGGGTGGGGGTGGGGGTGGAAGACACCCACACACATTGAGAATATGGACTCAGTGGTAAAGAGAAACTAGAATACCTTCAGCTGCGTTCTTCCAATAAATTTATGCTTTGAGAGAATATCTAGTAGGATATGTTTTGCTAGGATTAAACTCACCAGAATCCCCATATCCAAACTATTTAGGTAAGCATGTGAAATGTTAATTGGACACAATTAGAGCAAAACTGGGGGAGGGGTGGTGGTGGTGGTGCTGAGTGGTATCAACAATGGTTTGGGTATTGTTTACACCACACACACACCACACACACACACACACACACAACACACGACCAAAACACACACACACACACACACACACACACACACACACACACACACACACACACACACACACACACACACACACACACACACACACCCCACACACACACACACACACACACACACACACACACACACACACACACGTACACACACACACACACGCACACACACACACACACACACACACACACACACACACACACACACACACAAGCGCGCGCGAACACACACACACACACACACACACACACACACACACACACACACACGAACACACACAACACACACACACACACACACACACACACACACACACACACACACGTCAATGGAAATAGCAAATGATGCCCTATGATGAAGTTCTCACGTCTGTTCCTTTGACGACCCGAACCGAGGGGGGGGGGGGGGGGGGGGGGGGGGGTTGGCCTGTACTGCGGAGTTCGTCACCATTGCTTCTGGCGCCGGTCCTTTCGTGGACAAGAATCAAAACTCACAAACTTGACAACCCTACGGGGCTTTATCCATTCCCTTTCTTTCCGCACATCTGTAGAAATGATGTGACTGGTCGCCAGAATTTTTCTTCAAAGACATCCAGGCTGGACGAGAGAGACTGATCCTCCTTTTATCGAAATGAAAACTCGTGTGTGTGTGTGTGTGTGTGTGTGTGTGTGTGTGTGTGTGTGTGTGTGTAAGGTTTAAGTATTTGTCTCTAGGTGTTCAATATGGACGCTTAATGTGAACAGCAGATAAACACTTTTCCTTCAAGATTATGAAATTGTCAACGGATGTTGTAGTCAATGTAGGTTTCATCGCGCTTGGCCATCTTATTCCCCAAAAGTTGGAGAGAGGAGAGAGAGAGAGAGAGAGAGAGAGAGAGAGAGAGAGAGAGAGGAGAGATTTGCACTGCATTCTGAAATTTAAAGACCAACAGTTGGATTGCATATATAATTTAGTGACCAACTGAACCTCAAATGGGACAGAACTCGGTGTTTCTGTAAGCCATCCAAGGGAAATAACCGCCACATATTTGTCTGCGCACGCTCCGAGCGAGACCAACGCGACATTTGCCGAAGTGACACAGAGAAGAAGCAGCGCCATGATGGAAAGTCAGCGCTGGACAAAGATGTGGACGTGTGTCTGGTTTTCTGTGTTGCTTTCCCTCACCCGATCGTATGGGACACCCAACGGTACGTGTTCTTTGTTTTTAAACATTTTGATTGCCGAAATCTGCGATAGGTTTAGCGTGTAGCGAATACAGTGTTGTTTTATTAGTGTGGTTGAAATGAGAGTGAAAGAGATTCTGTTTTGTCTGCTGGGGAGAGAGCCTGATTATTGATGTAGGAGGTGAAGGAAGCAGGAGCAGTAGAAGCGCCTTGGTGGAAGTTGTGTGGCTGGTATTGTGTTCAGTCCCGGAATTTCATATGTTTCTGTTAAGTTGCTCGGATACTGAGCTTACTTAGGATTTGGAAATTCAGTATAATTTCTTTCTATTCGTTGTTCTGTAGTGTGTGTGTGTGTGTGTGTGTGTGTGTGTGTGTGTTGTGTGTGTGTGTGTGGTGCGTGCGCGCGCGCGCGCGCTATTGAATGTAGGAATGTATTGACGGAAACAAAGTTATACCGTTGTTTCGTTGTTTACGGTTTAAACTGCAACTTGTTTTTAATATTGGAGTCTACTGGGAATGGTGCAGTGCTGTCGTCAAAAAAACAACAACAAACAAACAAACAAAACCCCTGCTTATGTTCTTTTGAAACTGTTTGTTTGTGTGTGTGTGTGTGTGTGTGTGTGTGTGTGTGTGTGTGTGTGTGTGTGTGTATGAACATAACATAACAAAGATTTCTTTTGTTTTCGTCAAATAGCCTATTGAATTTTTATGTATTTTTCTCACATAAATGAATATTCTTGTGAAATCCCGGAGCTTTTGTTATCCAAATAGAACGTAATGGTAGAAATATGCAATGTTTAACCTAGTAGAACCCCATAGATGAATTTCAGGGGGGAAAAACACACTGAAAAGTCAACTTCTTTCTAAAAGCATAGAGTAACATATGTAATTGTAGATGATATAGTCAGAATGCCTATCACTTTGTATCAGTTATTATCTTAACCTTCCTCTGCACTGATCGTTGGAAATCGAGTAAAGTCCAGGGTTTAAGAAAGAAAAGAAAGGACACATCCGATCTGTAACTCCTATTCCAGATTTTTTCATGGATTGCACATAGTAGAATGATAACACAATCCCAATATTGTTACACTCTGCACTCCGTTTCAAAGTGCCAGGTTTTAAATTATGCGATGGCGGGATTTGACCCGCAATGTGTGTGTGCGCGCGCGCGCGCCCGTGTGTGTGTGTGTGTGTGTGTGTGTGTGTGTGTGTGTGTGTGTGTGTGTGTGTGTGCTGAGAGCTCAATCACTGCTCCGACAAGGCACCCAGCTTGTCACACTCCCCGTATGCATTGTGAGAGTGCGTTTCCGGATTATCGTAGATGGTTATGAGTGTATCATCAGCCTAGACACTCGTCACTCTGCGCGCCCGTATTTCAGGCATGTCCTTCCGGAACTTCCGGGGGCTGTCCGGCCTGCAGGAAGTGGAGTGCGCCGGAAGGAACCTGGGAGCGGAAGTGAAGCTGATCTCCCTGATGATGTTCGCCTCCCCGGGCCGCGAGGTGATCGCCTCTCTGAACGTGATGGCCAGCAGCTGTCTGACTCACCACCACTACGCCTCCTGCACCCTGGACACCCGACGCACCAGAGGTCAAGTTGAGGGTGCTGGAGACGCGCTAGGGGAGGGGAGTGAGGGAGTACGGGTGCGAGGTCAACTCGGTCACGCACGGGGCAGGACCAACAGCACACGTGGTACATCCTGGTGTCCGGCGCACGTGAGTAGTACAGTGGAGGAAGGGGAAGGGAGGGGGCACAGGTACAAGGTCAAATACAGTGGGGAAGGGGAAGGGAGGGGGCACAGGTACAAGGTCAAATACAGTGAGAAGGGGAGGGAGGCACAGTACAAGGTCAAATCAGGGAGGAAGGGAGGGAGGGGCACAGTACAAGGTCAAATACAGTGGAGGAAGGGGAAGGGAGGGGCAGTACAAGGTCAAATACAGTGGGCAGGGGAAGGGAGGGCCAGTACAAGGTCAAATACAGTGGGGGAAGGGGAAGGGAGGGGGCACAGGTACAAGGTCAAATACAGTGGAGGAAGGGGAAGGGAGGGGGCAAGGTACAGGTCAACATGGAGGAGGGAGACAGGTACAAGTAATACAGTGGGGGCAGGAAGGGAGGGGCACAGTACAAGGTCAAAACAGTGGGGAAGGGGAAGGAGGGCACAGGTACAAGGTCAAATACAGTGGAGGAAGGGGAAGGAGGGGGCACAGGTACAAGGTCAATACTGGGGGCAGGAAGGAGGGGCACAGGTACAAGGTCAAATACAGTGGGGCAGGGGAAGGAGGGCACGGGTCAGGTCAATAAGTGGGGAAGGGGAAGGGAGGGGGCACAGGTACAAGGTCAAATACAGTGGAGGAAGGGGGGGGGGGGCACAGGTACAAGGTCAAATACAGTGGAGGAAGGGGAAGGGAGGGGGCACAGGTACAAGGTCAAATACAGTGGGGGAAGGGGAAGGGAGGGGGCACAGGTACAAGGTCAAATACAGTGGGGGAAGGGAAGGGGGGTGGGGGGGCACAGGTACAAGGTCAATACAGTGGGGAAGGGAAGGGGGGTGGGGGGGCACAGGTACAAGGTCAAATACAGTGGAGGAAGGGGAAGGGGGTGGGGGGGGCACAGGTAAGCAATACGTGGGGAGGGAGGGTGGGGGCACAGGTACTGTATACAGTGGAGGAAGGGGAAGGGGGGTGGGGGGGGCACAGGTACTAGGTCATATACAGTGGAGGAGGGAGGGGGTGGGGACAGTACTAGTCATACGTGGAGGAGGGAAGGAGGGCACGACGGTCAATACAGTGGGGAGGAAGGGGTGGGGGGAAGGTACAGGATATACAGTGGAGGAGAGGGGGTACAGGAGTTATTCGTTAAAGCTGCAGCAGCAACAGCACAGAGTGGTTGTACTTGGTATCCGATGCACGTGAATCACTCCGCGGCGCGTGATAGAATGAGAAATGATACTAGGACAGCTTTGACAGCTGAAGAGCGAGGCTCCAACCCTGCGCCAGTTCAACGCTGTTCCTGGAGAGCACACAAGAGTGTCGAATGATCGGTGGCCTCAGGCCAGTTTTGCAGCGACAAGCGTGGTTTTCTTTCGTTTTCACCCAGGCAGCTCTGCAGAGCTCTTTAAGGGTTGTCGCCAAATACACAACAGTAGGAGTCCATTCTCTGTCATAGGGAGATACGAACGACAGACATATCACAGTACGTACAACAACAGCCCGAGAAAGGAAATGCGAAAGAGGCCATACAAACAAACAGCACTGCAGACTGGAGAGCTGGTGCCCTTCCTGTAAATGAGTTCAACGAAGTGGCCAGATTACAACATAGAAACTAGCAGGGTATAAATTGTGACACGGAGAAAAATAGGTGTTAAGACTTTTCTAGAACAATAACAGGTGAATAGACTACAGAGGCTGGGGAACGGAAATCGACGGAAAATAGAAAAGGCAGAGTCGACCAGAACAGAAAATGGGAAATTACTCTCATAGAATTAAAACAAGTTCGATATTGAAAGATTATCCCCCATAAATAATAATAATAATAATAATAATAATAAATCGAGCTTATATAGCGCTCTTCGATGAGAGAAGACATCCTCAGAGCGCTTCACAATACAGGAAAAATAAAAGTTTCCATAAACATTGCACAATATTGAGAGAAAGGCATCAGAACAATAGGTCACAAAGCAAGCACTAAAACAGATGCACAAGCCACATCCCCCCCCCCCCACTCTATCCTCCCCCACCTCCCCCCCCCCTCCAACACCGCCACCCCACACACACCACACACATGACATTATATGAACAACGCTCGACAAGAATTTGGAAATAGAAGAAAAGAACCGACTCCCATCCCCACCCCCACACCCACCCACCCACCCAACCGCCTCCAATTTCGTGAACACTGCACGGGATACAATATAAAACATGCAGAAGGGAGGAGCACCCACACCCGCAGACACACACACACACACACACACACACACACACACACACACACACACACACACACACACACACACACGCAAACACACACACACACACACACACACACACACACACACACACACACAGAGGGCAAACTCAACACGAGGCAACAAAATCCCACGGGCGTAAACGCACACACACGAACGCACACACGCAAAAGCACATAAGCATTCATGCACGGAAGCGCGCGTGCACATACAAGAGGGGAAGGATGGAGAATGCATGGGAAACACGCATTAACTCGTACGCTATGTAGAAAGACAAAAGGACGTTGAAAGAGATGCATTTTGAGACCAGATTTGAACGCAGAGAGAGTCTGTGAAGAGCGGAGCTGGGAGGGGAGGGAGTTCCAGACAAGGGGGGCTTGATAACGGAAAGAACGTTGGCCGAAGGATTTCAGTTTCATGCGGGGAAGCTTGAGAAGTTTGTCACTGCTAGAGCGGAGAGTGCGAGAGGGTTGATAAGTGACAAGTGTGTTGGAAAGATAAGCAGGCAATGTTTCATCAAAGTGTCGGAAGGCAAGTGTTGCGAGTTTATACTGAATGCGCGCATGAATGGGAAGCCAATGCAGTCTAACAGAGGTGTAGTGTGGGTTCTTTTGGACATTTGGAAAACAAGTCTGGCTGCGTTGTTTTGTATGCGTTGAAGTCGGTTTATATCGACAGCAGGAAGACCGGCAAGAATGCTGTTATAGTAATCGAGTTTTGACATGATGAGGGAACAGATAAGTTGGGCAGTCCCTTTCTGTGTAAGATATGAGCGAATTGACGCGATCTTTCTCAAAGCCAAATTGGCTGAACGACACAGGTGACCGATCTGGACATACATGGACAGCGTACTATCCAAATGGACACCCAGATCCCTCACACGGTCTTCAAAGGGAATTTTGTTGGTTCCAGCTTGAATAGATTTTTCAGAAATGCGATCCAAAACAGAACGAGGTGCTGCCAACATTCCCACCGGAGGGAGGAGGTGGGGAAAAGAGGGAAGACAGAGAGAGAAGGGAAGGAGGGGGTGGAGACGTTGAAACTTCGTTTATTCCATTTTGTACCGATCTCAAAGTATAACCATCTTGTCAAATGTGATTGAAGCATACAGTTACCTTTAGCTCTCTGTTTCCGTTCATCTCTCTCCTTTGTAGTTTCAGACACGTTATGTCATCGTCACAATATGTTCAAAAGAGGTAGTGATGGTGTACTGCAGTTACACGTTATGTCATCATCAGAATGTGTTCAGAAGAGGTAGAGATGGTGTACTGCAATCACACGTTATGTCATCGTCAGAATATGTTCAGAAGAGTTAGAGATGGTGTACTGCAATCACACGTTATGTCATCGTCAGAATATGTTCAGAAGAGTTAGAGATGGTGTACTGCATCACACGTTATGTCATCGTCAGAATATGTTCAGAAGAGTTAGAGATGGTGTACTGCAATCACACGTTATGTCATCATCAGAATGTGTTCAGAAGAGTTAGAGATGGTGTACTGCAGTTACACGTTATGTCATCGTTAGAATGTGTTCAGAAGAGGTAGTGATGGTGTACTGCAACACACGTTATGTCATCGTCACAATGTGTTCAGAAGAGTTAGTGATGGTGTACTGCAATCACACGTCATGTCATCATCACAATGTGTTCAGAAGAGGTAGTGATGGTGTACTGCAATCACACGTTATGTCATCGTCACAATGTGTTCAGAAGAGGTAGTGATGGTGTACTGCAATCACACGTCATGTCATCATCACAATGTGTTCAGAAGAGGTAGTGATGGTGTACTGCAATCACACGTCATGTCATCGTCACAATGTGTTCAGAAGAGGTAGAGATGGTGTACTGCAATCACACGTTATGTCATCGTCACAATGTGTTCAGAAGAGGTAGAGATGGTGTACTGCAATCACACGTCATGTCATCGTCACAATGTGTTCAGAAGAGTTAGTGATGGTGTACTGCAATCACACGTTATGTCATCGTCACAATGTGTTCAGAAGAGGTAGTGATGGTGTACTGCAATCACATGAAATCAAGTTTCGTTTTCCGCTTCAAGCAAAATATTGGCATATTGGCATTATACCTGCAATGTTGAGAAAGTTGCAAGGCCATTAATTATGTGAGAAGTAAAAAAAAAAAAAACAATAAAAAAGGGAAGCAAAGAGTAAAAACGAAGCAAAGCAAAACAAACAAAGGCAACAGACAACAGCAACAGACAAAACGCCTCCAATTACTCATAAAGCAAGAATTTAATCAACCTCTCAACGATAGAAGACGACCTCATATTATCAGAATACATCGCGTTCTTCTCTGTCAGATAGATGCTGCATATACAATTTGTATAGCTGCGTTCGACAGGATAGTTCACAACATCAGCGGGTCAGTAAATAGTTCGAACAACAATTTGAGGCAGAGGGAGGGTTTGGTTGTTGAAACCAAGGTTTTCGTTAGATTGTCTTAGCAGTTGCACGGGAAGGCAGGAAGACAGCCGGGCTGGAGGCTTTGGGTAGGTTTTCTCCCCTTGTCCATACTGACCCCGCCAATCATTCTGTGGCATTTGATGACACTAGAACGCGCAAAACCTGGGCGACAGACGTACAGACTTGGCTGTGAACAGTAATACGCCCCACAGTGCTCCGCCAGTGCAAAGGACAGTGTGAAAGGATGGTGACGTCCACATGTGTGGAATATGTAACAGATGACGGTCAATGAAGGTGTGTGTGTGGGGTGGGGTGGGTTTGGGTGTAGGTGGGTGTGTTTGATGGTCATTTCTCTGTGTGTGTGTGTGTGTGTGTGTGTGTGTGTGTGTGTGTGTGTGTGTGTGTGGAGAGAGAGAGAGAGAGAGAGAAAGAGAGAGAGAGAGAGGGAGGGAGGAGAGAGAGAGAGAGAGAGGTGGTGCCAATATCATATTGATGGAAAATGGCACATCTGATTATATCCGTATGTCCTCTGATCCTCTGAACTACAAGATATAGTCAAAGATCTAGTCAACATAATGTACTGCTCGTTGATTCCAGTGCGCCGTCAGTGTGTGTGTGTGTGTGTGTGTGTGTGTGTGTGTGTGTGTGTGTGTGTGTGTGTGTGTATGAATGTGGCGGTCTGTCTCTCTGTCGGTTGGTCTGTCTCTGTGTGTGTGTTCGCGCGCACAAACGTGTGTGTGTGCTTATGAAAGAGAAAGAGAGGAGAGGAGGGAGGAGAGTGGTATCGATATCATACTGATGGAAAATGACACTTCATCAATTATATCGGTTTTTCCGGTATACACAGATCCTCTGAACTACAAGATAATGGTGGTGGATTCAGTCAGCGTAATGTACTGCCTGTTGATTTTAGTGAGCCCTGTGTGTGTGTGTGTGTGTGTGTGTGTGTGTGTGTGTGTGTGTGTGTGTGTGTGTGAATGCGCGCGCGCGCGCACGCGATGAAATATGTTTGTTTTTTTTTCCTGGTGAAATTTTACATATAATGCGATGATGCGAATTTAAAATATCTGCTGAATCCCTTCTTTCAGATCATCAATACATGTGTTACTTTTTGTTTTTAAAGCAGTCTTTCGTTCATTCTTCCGTACTATCTAACTCATTTATTCGTTCTCTCGGTTCTTCTTTCCTGCTTTCGTCGCTTTTTCATTCTCTCATTCGCTTGTCCATTTTTTGTCAAATTCCTGCATTATGCTGGTGTTTTGAACACAATACTCCCCCCTCCTCCCCAAATAAACTCTTTCTCGGTACCAAATTAACACTTTGTGAAGAATACCTCTTTGCAGCGATATGGGAAACCACTCGTACTGTCTTCAACCGTACAGGGGAGTAATCCACTGCCCTCTTGCAGACTGAACTGTTCGTGCAGCAGACGACAGGCAGAGAGTGAAAGGCTGTGTTCGCCATGATGGCTGGTCGTGGGGCCGAGGTGATGAGAAATTGTGTTAGTGTTTTGCTGATGTTCTGCGTAGTGGAGACCTCAGGAATGATGAACGGTATGTTTTAAGGGATTAATTCGTTCGTTCCGTATTAAATTTTACTGTAAATGGGGAATTTGAATAGCTACCAGAGGCTTTTTTGTTGAGTAAATAATCATCCTCTGAAACTGGTTTGTCGAGGCTAAACGGAGGTAGCGTTGATACGGTTTTGCCACGAAGCTGTTGCCAGAAGGTCTGCAAATCCAAGCAGTTATGCGCGTTTTTTTAATCTTAATGTTACATTCTTCTTTTGAACGGATATAAATTTATTATAAAGGTTTATATTTCAATATTTTTTTTCCAACATCGTCTCTCAGTGCCTTGTAAACATGGTACAGGCGCCATATTTTAGGTGTCACAATCGATATGAGTGGCTTGTGCCGCTGTGTCACAGAACCCGTTCATGACTTCGTGTTTGGGTTCATTGTGATGATCATGACATCAAACGTTGAACTGGAAAATGCGTTGTTTGTGATTAAGAAGATATAGCTGAAAAGCAATATTCATAAGAAGTCTTAATTTTGCGTGAATGCTTGATCTTTCAGTACAAAAGAATAGATGTAATTGACGATCAATTTTTTGTTGTTGTAACAAGCGATCATTGAAAGAAACCATGTTTCGTTATGCAGAAAAGTGTTACTGATTCAACTCTACCATAATTTTGTTTTAAAGAAAGGAAGGAGAAGAATATATGCCAAACAGACCGATTAACAACTGTAATGATAAACGATTTTCGATAAAGATAGCACGAGATGAAAATAAATCTATTTGTTTTGTTAATGCCGTACGAACTTAAAAACGTTGATCCAAAACGTTGATCCCTGTCAAAAAATATGAACGAATTGATAACAGACCCAATCTTCAGTCCACCAATATTTTTCACTCGGAGAAAAAAATCCTATACAAGGCCCCATTTTCCAGGAATGACAGCCACACAGTTCAAAGGTATCTCCAGCATACAAGAAGTAGTCTGCCAGGGTACCGCCCTCAAACCCAACGTCAAACTCCTGTCCTTGAAACTGTTCAAAACCTCCGAGGACGACGTGCAAGCGTCTCTCAATGTCCTGACCAGCACGTGCTTAACGTACGCGGAGTACTCGTCCTGTGAGGTGAACTCTGTGGACACTCACCGGTCCAGGCTGAAGGTGCTGGTGTGGGACCTGAAGCCGGGCCAGAGCAGGAGGTACGGCTGTAAGGCCACTGTCCTGATGGCGGAGGGCGACGCCGGGGAATTCAAATGGTCCGTGGTCGTCACCCGCAGAGGTCAGTTGGGTGGGGCTTTAAACACAGTCGGTCCTCTGCTGTTTCGTTTGTTTCTGTCTGTCTCTGCTTCTCTGTCGTTGGTATGTCTTCTGTCTAAGTACTCTTTTTTTAAGTGAAAAGATCTGAATGCTCTCTCTCTCTCTCTCTCCTCTCTCTCTCTCTCTCTCTCTCTCTCTCTCTCTCTCTCCTCTCTCTCTCTCCTCTCTCTCTCTCCCTCTCTCTCTCCCTCTCTCTCTCTCTCTCCCTCTCTCTCTCTCTCTCTCTCTCTCTCTTTCAACCAACCCCAGCCTTCCCCCCCCACCCCTCCGATTGTCACTCTCTCTCCCTCTGTCTCAGTCTCTCTGTCTGTCTGCATGCCTGTCTGTCTGCTTGCCTGTCTGGCTGGGTGGCTGGCTGACTATGTGTTTCTGTCTGCCTGTCTGTCTGTCTGTCTGTCTGTCTGTCTCTCTCTCTCTCTCTCTCTCTCTCTCTCTGTGTGTGTGTGTGTGTGTGTGTGTGTGTGTGTGTGTGTGTGTGTGCAGTGGGCCACTTTGGTGTTTGAGATGGGAAAACATGACGACAGGCACACCACTGCATCGTTTTGCTTTTTGACAGTGATCACAGTATCTGTTGTCGTCGTCATCGTCATCATTATCAGCATTAGCAGCTGTCACTCTCTTCCCCCCTCCCCCTCTCTGTCTCTCTCCATCTCTTTCTCTGTCTCTCCGTCTGTGTGTCTGTCTGTCTGTCTCGTCTCTCTCTCTCTCTCTCTCTCTCTCTGTCTCTGTCTCTGCAGTGGGCCACTTTGGTGTCTGTGACGGGAAAACATGACAGGCACTATACCGCATCGTTTTGCTTTTTGACAGTGATCACAACAGCTGTCGTCGTCGTCGTCGTCACCATCGTCATTATCAGTATCATCAACTCTCCCTCTCTGTCTGTTTGTCTGTCTGTCTGCCTGCCTGCCTGTCTGTCTGCCTCTCTTTCTCTTTCTATCTCTCCTCTCTGTCTCTCTCTCTCTCTCATTATCATCGTCGTCGTCGTCGTCGTCGTCGTCGTCGTCAACATCATCATCATCATCATGATTCCATCATCTTTTTTGTTTTTATCTTTGTTGTCTACGCGTCAGTGAAATGAACCTTAGAATCATTTGATGCGCGTGCGCACGCGCGCGTGTCTGTGTGTGTGCGCACGCGCGCGTGCGTGCGTGTGAGTGTGTATGTTTGTGTGTGTGTGTGTGTGTGTGAGAGAGAGAGACAGAGACAGAGACAGAGAGACAGAGAGAACAGCGGCAGCATAACTGACATTATCCTCACCATCCCTGTTCTCATCGTCGACTTTTCCAGCCATTTCTCAGCCTGTGCAACTGAACGTCAAAATTAGTTATTAATCCTGGCTAGCTGTTGACCCATTGGAACCATGTTGTTACAGCATACATGCGTACTTTGAAAGAAAAATCAGTTCCTAAATGAACGTGAACAAATAGGTTCCTCAACATAGTCTCTTTTGGCGATCTACCAAGTCCACTGGAGTCAACAGAAAGGTGAACGTAGTCTGTGGTAGCAATCCGGGTCGACTGCTGGAGAGCACCGAAAGGTGAAAGATGAACCGCACATAAAAACACCTACTCTGTAACCAACATTGCTCCAGGAGGTAAACAGTAGCATACAAATAAAGACAAAAAGCTGTGGTACCAGTTGACCTTGAAATCTAGAATTTGAAGGAGTGAGGTGTATAAGTCCATCAAGAGAGTTGAACCTTGGACCTTTTGAACGGAAAAAAATCCCTTGTGGGATTCTAACCAGGGACCTTTGGTATACAGTTCTGAGTTTCTGTCCACCCGACGACAGAGCATTCTGGTTGTTTTATGAGTTCTACATCCTATACTACATCACTTCCCCGTATCCGGGTACTTACATCCCTTCCAATATCTGTACTACATCGCTTCTAATACCTGTACTACATCGCTTCTAATACCTGTACTCCATCGCTTCTAATGCCTGTACTACATCGCTTCTAGTACCCGTACTACATCGCTTCTAATATCTGTACTACATCGCTTCTAATACCTGTACTCCATCGCTTCTAATACCTGTACTACATCGCTTCTAATACCTGTACTACATCGCTTCTAATACCTGTACTCCATCGCTTCTAATGCCTGTACTACATCGCTTCTAGTACCCGTACTACATCGCTTCTAATATCTGTACTACATCGCTTCTAATACCTGTACTACATCGCTTCTAATACCTGTACTACATCGCTTCTAATACCTGTACTCCATCGCTTCTAATACCTGTACTCCATCGCTTCTAATGCCTGTACTACGTCGCTTCTAATACCTGTACTACATCGCTTCTAATACCTGTACTACATCGCTTCTAACACCTGCACCACATCGCTTCTAACACCATACTACATCGCTTCTAGTACCTGTACTACATCGCTTCTAACACCGTACTACATCGCTTCTAACACCTGCACCACATCGCTTCTAACACCATACTACATCGCTTCTAGTACCTGTACTACATCGCTTCTAACACCGTACTACATCGCTTCTAATACCTGTACTACATCGCTTCTAACACCATACTACATCGTTTCTAACACGATACTACATCGCTTCTAGTACCTGTACTACATCGCTTCTAACACCGTACTACATCGCTTCTAACACCATACTACATCGCTTCTAACACCGTACTACATCGCTTCTAGTACCTGTACTACATCGCTTCTAGTACCTGTACTACATCGCTTCTAACACCGTACTACATCGCTTCTAATACCTGTACAACATCGCTTCTAGTACCTGTACTACATCGCTTCTAGTACCTGTACTACATCGCTTCTAATACCTGTATTACATCGCTTCTAATACGTGCACTACATCGCTTCTAATACCTGCACTACATCGCTTCTAGTACCTGTACTACATCGCTTCTAGTACCTGTACTACATCGCTTCTAGTACCTGTACTACATCGCTTCTAGTACCTGTACTACATCGCTTCTAGTACCTGTACTACATCGCTTCTAATACCTGTACTACATCGCTTCTAATACATGTACTACGTCGCTTCTAGTACCTGTACTCCATCGCTTCTAGTTCCTGTACTACATCGCTTCTAATACTGTACTATCCGCTTCTAATACTGTACTACATCGCTTCTAGTACCTGTACTACATCGCTTCTAGTACCTGTACTACATCGCTTCTAATACTGTACTCTACCGCTTCTAATACTGTACTACATCGCTTCTAATTCCGGGACTATATCGCTTCTAATACTGTATTACATCGCTTCCAACACTGTGCTACATCGCTTCTAATACCTGTACCACATCGCTTCTAATACATGTATACATAATTCTAACACCTGTAACTACATAAGTTCTAATACCTGTACTACGTAGGTTCTAATACCTGTGCTACGTAGGTTCTAATACCTGTACTATAGATTCTAATACCTGTACTACGTAGGTTCTAATGTTTGTACTACATAGATTCTAATACCTGTACTTCATAGGTTCTCGCTTTTACTACATAGATTCTAACACCTGTACTACATGGATTCTAATGCCTTGACTACATAGATTCTAATACCTGTACTACATCTCTTCAGTGATGGAGGTCGTGTGCTGCAGTGTGACTTTGGTCGTTTTCGATCGTTTTATTGTGACAAAACGGAAGAGTTCATGAATCGTTCAGTGCCGAACTCTGGTGTGTAGATGCTACATGAATATTGATTGAACTTCCCAAGTCTGAATGCTCAGTCGTTTCTTACGTCCACAGGCACGTGAAACAAACAGGTTTCTTTTTTTATTTGTTTTACCATCATTATCATTGTCGTGGTCATCTGGTTACAATCCATTTGTCAGTTTATTTGAACTTGGCAATCATTCGTTTGTGTCTTCTTTGTTCCTTGGCGCGCGCGCGCGCGAGTGTGTCCGTGTGTGTGTGGTGTGTGTGTGTGTGTGTGTGTGTGTGTGTGTGTGTGGAGAGAGAGAGAGAGAGAGAGAGAGAGAGAGAGAGAGAGAGAGAGAATAATGACTGCCTCACTATCTTTTTCAGTATGTCGGTCGTTTGCTAGTAATATAGTCAATCGATATGATTGTTTATCCCCGTAAACAACTTTTCTATAGATTTTCAGCTCCTTTTTCAAGTACATAAGCATGCGCACGCGTGCACACACACACACACACACACACACACACACACACACACACACACACACACACAACACACACAAACAAGAGAGAGAGAGAGAGAGAGATTTTCACGTCGAACATTCCAACAGTCACTAATGGCCCGCACGATACTGACCCAGGCGAACATCTGTGACACATCGTGAGAGGTTCATTGTACTCACGTACGTGCATTTGAATCTTTACCTCTCCTTCAAATCCGTCACATGAACACTCGCCTCAAGAGAGAGAGAGAGAGAGAGAGAGAGAGAGAGAGAGTCACATTTTTTAAAGCTGAAATTTGTGATACATGTGTTCTGATATTCTGAAGTTTCAACTCTCTCTCCTCTCTCTCTCTCTCTCTCTCTCTCTCCTCTCTCTCTCTCTCTCTCTCTCTCTCTCTCCTCGTTTTTCCTGGGTCACTTTTCTCCAGTTTGCCCTCTGTGATCGGTTTCGAGCGAACATGGTGATCCAAACGAGTGAACAGTCATTGTATACTTTTTGTTTCTCTTCTTTGGGGGAGGAAGGGGGAGGGGGGACTTTTGATGCATTTTGTGTCTTTGGGTATGAATTGTGTAAAATGAAAAAAGCTTCTGAAACCAACGTAAAACAAACCTATAAACGTCCACAGCTAATACAACGATGACGATCAACGAAAGGAGATCATGGAAGCAAATCGTGACGTGTTAAAGCGTTCCAAGGGAACTAACTCGGCGGTATTTTCAGCTGAACTATTTTGCAGCACACCGAGCAGACGACGGGCTGGGTGAGAATGCTGGGTTCGCCATGATGGCCGCTCTGGACTTGCACGATGAAGAAGTGTGTTGGTTGTCTGGTTTCTGCGTCTCTCCCTGTCTGGGTTACAGAACGGATGGAGAGTCTGATATGTTCTCATCGCGGTTAGTCATGTAAATGCAGCGATTTTGTTCAGTTTTTAGCGAATTCTGTAAAAACCAAGCGGTGAAATATATGCAGGCTCAGCCAGGAAGTGGCAGTATTGATGTGGTTCCCCTCTCAGAGAATTTTACTCATGATATGTCTGTCGTTACCCTGCTTCTGACTGCTGTTACCTTCTCATAGTTCGTATAGTTCTATTCTTTTCTTATTTACACTGAAAGAGTGTAGCTCTGTTTTCTTTCTTGGAGCGTATTCATACGTATATTTTTCATAATCGCTTTGCTATGATACGCGTTGTCGCTCCCCCTTCCTTTCCCCATCTCTCCCGAATAAGGAGAGTCGTTGCAATGAAGTTTTCGAACTGGAGTATTTTTCAATCGGGTGTCGGATTTGAAAATAAGCTATGTTCTTTTCTTTTAGTCGTTAGATTCGTCACTCATAAATGGAATTAAGTTGCATGAATGTCTTTGCTTACAAAAGTAATCATTTATAAAAAAAAAAAAAAAAAAAGGAAGAAAAGAGTTCCTTCTTACGGTGTATTGCTGGCAAGTTTTCGATCCCTTTTTTTAAAGTTGAGGCGTCTGAATGCATATTTTTCAACCTTCTACCATTGACTTTTCAATAATTAGACAAATCGCTTTTTAAAAGAAATTCACATGAAACCTTTCATCTGGGAAAAAAAGACAAAGGGCCCATGAAAGGGGGAGGAGGGGGGGGGGGGATTTTGCGGAGTTCCAGTACATTCATTTTACAAGCTTCCCATTTCAGGAATGACAGTGAGAGAGTTCAAAAGTATTCCGAGCTTACAGGAAGTCATTTGCCAAGGTCAGGGCCTGCGAGCGGAAGTGAAACTGATGTCGCTCAAGTTGTACAGCGGGTCCGAGAGTAACGTGCAGGCTTCTCTGAACGTGTTCACCAACACGTGCCTGACCAAAGCGGAGTACTCGTCCTGTGAGGTGAACTCTGTGGACACTCACCGGTCCAGGCTGAAGGTGCTGGTGTGGGACCTGAAGCCGGGCCAGAGCAGGAGGTACGGCTGTAAGGCCACTGTCCTGATGGCGGAGGGCGACGCCGGGGAATTCAAATGGTCCGTGGTCGTCAGCGGGAGAGGTATGTTGTGTGTGCAAGGACGCAGTAGTCTCACGTTAGTTCCTGCCTGTGAAAGTAGTGCTCTGCAGCAGAGTACTGTTGTCAGTATTGTCTGTCTGTCTGTCTGTCTATCTGCCTGTCTGTCTGTCTATCTGTCTGTCTGCATGTCTTTCTCTCCGAAAGACAGATGTAAAACAGCAGAGCGGATCCTGATGTCAGTTTACATGGAAGGTTCAAGGTCTGCAAGTGATGGTCATTATTGTCATCATCGTGAACATCGTATCTTTTTGTTCTTTTCTTCTTTCTTCCGTTTTTCGGTTATAACTAAAGGTTTATGGTCGGTAGTAGTAGTAGTAGTAGTATAGTGTGTGTGTGTGTGCGGTGTGTGTGTGTGTGTGTGTGTGTGTGTGTGTGTGTGTGGGTGCGTGCGTGCGTGCGTGCGTGCGTGCGTGGTGTTGTGTGTGTGTGTGTGAGTGAGAGGAGAGAGAGAGAGAGAGAGAACATTTTAACCCATCATTATGACAACCACACTCCGTGTACGGTAATAATGCTTAAACATGACACCCAGTGTGTGTGTGTGTGTGTGTGTGTGTGTGTGGTGTGTGTGTGTGTGTGTGTGTGTGTGTGTGTTTGTGCGTGCATGCGTGCGTGCGCGCGCGCGCGTGTGTGTGTCCATCCCTCCGGTATCCGACAGCCTATTTCCTACGATTCAT
>CM065748.1:12335013-12350013 GCA_033310375.1 Conus canariensis
CTGATCCTGTCTTATGTCCTCTAACTGTCTAGATTGTCTTATGTCCTCACTCTTGACCATCTGTCTTATGTCCTCTAACTCGTCTGGTCTCACCGATCCTGTCTTATGTCCTCTACTGTCTCAGACCCAGTCTCTCCACTCTGGTCTCACGAAGTCTTATGTCCTCTCACTGTCGGTCTCACCTGATCCTGTCTTATGTCCTCTCACTGTCTGTCTCACCAGTCTGTCTATTCCTTACTGTCTGGTCTCACCTGACCCAGTCTTATGTCCTCTCACTGTCTGGTCTCACCTGATCCAGTCTTATGTCCTCTACTCTCTGGTCCACCTGATCCGTCTATGTCCTCTACTGTCTGGTCTCACCTGATCCCGTCTTATGTCCTCTACTGTCTGGTCTCACCTGATCCCTGTCTTATGTCCTCTCACTGTCTGGTCTCACCTGATCCTGTCTCATGTCCTCTCACTGTCTGGTCTCACCTGATCCTGTCTTATGTCCTCTCACTGTCTGGTCTCACCTGATCCTGTCTTATGTCCTCTCACTGTCTGGTCTCACCTGATCCTGTCTTATGTCCTCTCACTGTCTGGTCTCACCTGATCCTGTCTCATGTCCTCTCACTGTCTGGTCTCACCTGATCCTGTCTCATGTCCTCTCACTGTCTGGTCTCACCTGATCCTGTCTCATGTCCTCTCACTGTCTGGTCTCACCTGATCCTGTCTCATGTCCTCTCACTGTCTGGTCTCACCTGATCCTGTCTATGTCCTCTCACTTCGGTCTCACTGATCCTGTCTCATGTCCTCTCACTGTCCGGTCTCACACCTGCTCATGTCCTCTCACTGTCTGGTCTCACTGATCCTGTCTCATGTCCTGTCACTGTCTGGTCTCACCTGACCAGTCTTATGTCCTCTCACTGTCTGGTCTCACCTGATCCTGTCTCATGTCCTCTCACTGTCTGGTCTCACCTGATCCTGTCTTATGTCCTCTCACTGTCTGGTCTCACTGACCTGTCTCATGTCCTCTCACTGTCCGTCTCACCTGATCCGTCTATGTCCTCTCACTGTCTGTCTCACTGATCCTGTCTATGTCCTCTCACTGTCTGGTCTCACCTGATCCTGTCTCATGTCCTCTCACTGTCTGGTCTCACCTGATCCTGTCTCATGTCCTCTCACTGTCTGGTCTCACCGATCCTGTCTCATGTCTCTCACTGTCTGGTCTCACTGATCCTGTCTCATGTCCTCTCACTGTCTGGTCTCACCTGATCCTGTCCTGTCCTCTCACGTCTGTCTCACCTGATCCTGTCTTATGTCCTCTTTCCTCTTTATTCTTCTACCCTCTCTCTCTCTCTCTCTCTCTCTCCTCTCTGGTCTTACCTGGTCTTGTCTCATCTTTTCTTACTGTCTGGTCTTACCTGATCCCTTTTTTCACTATCATGTCTTACATGATTCTGGCTTATCTTCTCTTCATGTCTTCTCTTCATGTCTTCTCTTCATGTTTTCTCGTCATGTCTTCTCTTCATGTCTTCTCTTACCTGATGCTGCTTCGTCTTTTCTTACTGCCTGGTTTTGCCTGAACCTGTCTCGTCTTCTTTACGGTCTGGTCTTACCATATCTTGTCTTCTCTTATGTCTGGGCTTACTAAATCCTGTCTTGTCTTCACTTACTGTCTGACGTGATCCTGTCTTATTCTTTCTTACTGTCTCGTCTTTCTGATCCTTTCTTGGCTTTACTTGCCTCTGGTCTTACCTGGTCTTATCTTCTTCTACGGCCTGGCCTTACCTAATCCCGTCTCGTCGTCTTTTTTTTTTTCTACCTGGTCTTAGTCTTACCTGACCCTGTCTTGTCTTTGCTGTCTGGTCTTGTCTGATCTTGCTTCGTATTTTCTCTTGTTGCCTCTTTTATCTTTTTCAGATTTTATTTGGTGGTCTCTTTTCTCTGAATTTGTCTTATCAAGTCATGTCTTGCTTTACCGTCTTTGGGGGCGCTATGATAAAGTTGTTGGAGAGTGAAAATTTCGCTGCTTTCCCAAATGATATCTTGTTTTTGCAACATCGCAGCATTTGTGGATCTCACATGTTTTTTATTATGTTTGCCGACATAAAAGTATGTCATAGTCATAGAATTCAGGAAAGGAAGGTTTCTTTTTGCATTGTTGAGATGATTTTTTATGTATATGAAACCCAATACAGGAGCACCCTCCTCAAGTAATACGACTAGCGGCGATGGGATTAACAGTGAAAAATTAATGGTAAAGCCCTGAAAGTATTATTGCCAACTAGCTTTTGGCTAATGAGTACCAAAAAAATGCCTGTCAAACACAGACGTTACCAGCGAAAACAAAGCCAACAATGCAGATAAAAACAATCTTTGATTTCACACTGGTTAATTACTGTGTTATAAGCAGCAAAGTGGGATTAAAATTGATCTTCGAAAGTGCTACGTTTGCCAAGGTGAGACCAGTAAACTTGTGATATAATGTGATTACAAAATAAATTTGCCGCATGGTGTCAGCAAACACAAAAGAAATGATCTTGACATTAGTATTATCTATTTTCAAGCGAACTCCGTGTTGTTCCTAATATAAACAGTAATATTGTTTCTTTAAAGTAGCACACCAATAACATCAAATTCAGAGATATATATTATGGGTGTAAAACAAACATTTTAGTGTTCTTCCCATCAAACAAGACTTAATTTTCACCTAGTATTTACAGGTTTTAGATAAAGACCATGAAAAACTGATCGACTAGCATTTTATTTGATAAAATTGCAGGAGAGACATTTGCTTCACTTTGATGATACTAAGCATAATCGTATGAAAATGAAAGGAGAATAAAAAGGCAAACTTGAACAAACATTTCGAAAAAGAGGAAGAATGATATGAAAATGGATTTGCCATAAAAGAAGAAGAATGATATGAAAATCGATTTGCCATAAAACTATAGATTTCTTTTTTTTTTCTTGGTCTTAAAAATGTACAAGTAAGGAAATCAGTTTTACCTTCTGATGGCAGACTTTTAGCATTGAAAATCAGATTACATAGCACTGACATTATAATTCAGATTACATAATGCCGCCATGTTCACTTTTTCCTCTTGTGCATGCGTGGTCAGTTTTATCACTAAACAATTAAACAATCCTTGGCTCATTTTTTTTTCCTCAAAAGTTTCTGCCTCGGATGTCGATGCTTTGGAGCTTTTTATTTCGAAAACCCAGTGATTTGTTGACTGTAGTACCAAAGTGATGGACATTCTGTTCACCGTACACAATACATTTGGGTGATCCGATCTGAAAACCTACAAGATGATTTTGTTGCGAAAGATGTACAATATTTCTTTTGTTACTACGCACCCATCTTCTGCTGTTGGAATTGTGTTCCCATATATATATATATATAGAGAGAGAGAGAGAGAGAGAGAGAGAGAGAGAGAGTGTCTGAGTCTGAGATGATTTATTTGTTAGGCCACAGGCCCATACAAATGGAGTTCACATGTGCAATGGTGTTACATAACAATAGCTATGTTTTCAAGAGCATCTTTTCTTATCATATATGCTTTGTATACATATTTACAGAGCATAGAGAGAGAGAGAGAGAGTGAGCGAGAGAGAGAGAGAGAGAGAGAGAGAGAGAGAGAGAGATCATTACCCACAACCCTCCTTTCCCTCAGTGGCTGCAACAACAGCAACCAGCCTTACATGAAAGCAACAGGATGAGACAGGCCATGTTAGAGCTCCCCATTGTCGGAGAAAGAAATTCAAATTGTCTACGAAACATCCTGATGCCTTCCATGCCTCCTCCACCTGAGCCCTCTACTGACTACCCGGGAAGCCACAGGTGTACCAGAAAACGCTGTCACTTGTAGGGAGTATGTGGTAGAGGCACGTCAGTTCAACAGTGACGTTAGTGGCGAGACATTCACTATTCGCCATGAGATGTTCTGCAGCACAAGAAACATCGTGTACCTGCTCTACTGCACCGAATGCGAGAGAGCTCAGTACGTAGGAGATACATGCAATTCGATCAAACAACGTTTTTACTGACATAGGTCACACATCCAGAACGATACAGGCACCCACGTCACACATCATTTCAACATGCACAACCACTCACTTCAAGACATGCGTTGTATGCCCGTTGAAAAACGGTACACAGACAGTGACATTCATAGAGATCTCAGAGAAAAATTCTGGATTCGTAAGCTACAAACAAAGCATCCACAAGGCCTGAACATACATGACTAATTATTAGTTGCACGTACTGAGTTCCCTTGCATAAATTTAATAGTGACTCAATTGTTCCCTCTGGTACAGCTAACATGATGATCGCCCAAGAGAGAGAGAGAGATTGGAGGTGAGGGTGGAAGAGAGAGATGGTAAGGTGTGTGTGTGGGGGGGGGGGGGGGGGAGTAACGAAATGATAACAAAAGGATGATGTTTCAGACTGCATTACTTGGTGATGACATTACTGTCATGAAGCAAATTTTCTTTTAGCATCGACCCAATGATGTCACGCCACTTATGACGTAACTATACAATCTGTCGTCCTTGAAAAATAGAGCAGCCGCTCGAAATATTGGAATATATTTAATTACATTGCTCATTTTGTTCTCTCTCTCTCTCTCTCTCTCTCTCTCTCTCTCTCTCTCTCTCTCTCTCTGTTGACATGTGTGTGTGTGTTGGGGGGGATGGAGCCGGGGGAGGGGAGCTGTGTGCATTATTGCATGCATACTGGAAACTGTGTGTAAACACGTGCATGCATGCACACATGGGAGCGCTGTCATGGACACGTGCGCAAACGTACACACACACACACGCGCGCGCGCGCGCGCGCGCACACACACTCTCTCTCTCTCTCTCTGTTTCTCTTTGTCTCCCAAACACACACACACACACACACACACACACACACACACACACACACACACACACATCAAATGATGTATCTACATAGTAACTTGTCCTATATTTGCTTGCTTTTTTCGGGGGAAGAGGAGTAGGGGTGTGAGGGGAAATCTTGTAGTGTGATTCAGCGAATATATCTAGTCCGGCTCACGATTACAAATAACACACGCACGCATGCACGCACGCGCATAAGCCAGCAGGTGCATACGCACATGCGAACACTTGAATACAAATGCACGTGGTCGTGATTGCTTGCACATGAATGAATTAGGATCCAAAATGATGGCAGACCCTAAATGTAATTCACTGACCTAACGGCGACAGAAGAATGGACATACAGCACACATTGACGAAACCAGGCGCAAGAAGAACCGTTGACTTTGGGGAAGTTTGTGCTGAAAATGGGAAGCAAATCGTGGAGCCCTCGCGAGCCCAAGGGAGGCCACTTGTGTCTCTCTGTTTAACATATCATTCCGCGCAAGGTGAAGCGGACTCGCCATGATGGCTGCACAGAGTGTCGGCAGACTGTGGTTTGGGGCCTCTTTACTCCTCCTTCTCTGTGTCCTCCGTGCCTCTGGAACCTTCGGTGGTATGTGCAGAATATTTCTTATGTTCCTTGCAAATTTACTGGTAAAGATGAAAGCCGTTAGGAGGAGCTGTCGTGTGTAATCAATTGTTTTGATATCTGTGTTTCCGACTCACTTCGGCTGAGCGGATTCAAAGCTCGATCGAATGCACCTGTGGAAAGAAGCCAGCAGAGTGGTATTTTGTAGTGTTGTAATCAAAAATGCATTGTACCTATGCTTGGCTTTGGATAAAACTAGTAATACACGTTCTCTCGATGGTTTGAGTTTCTGGGTGGATTGTGCGAAGAAAATGTTTCTTTTTGCCGCAACGGGACGAAATAATTGTTCATTAACGTAGCTGGTGGAAAAACAAACGTTTAGATGTCTTTGCATACACAACCATGATGTTATGAAACACAAAAACAAACGTTTAGATGTCTTTGCATACACAACCATGATGTTATGAAACATTTTCATGAAAAAAGTATTTGCTTCAGTAGGACAACAGTAGCGTTCGAGTATGAAGCATGAACGGTTTATTCAGCATGTACTTTCGTTGAAATTTGAATCTTTATTTTTTTGTCTGAAAACATAAATGCTGTTGTGAAGAGGTGAGAGAAAGGGTTTAAGATATAGTGAGATCGGCTGCTGTAACATCAACAGTAGTAGTACTTAATCGCCAAAGAAACAGTAGTAATATTCGTTTGGACAGTGGCAACAACATTAGCAACAAAACTAGTGTCCTTTTCTGTGCAAGTTCGATGGACATCAAAATCAAAACTGGGATACTTATTTCGCTTCAAAAATGGTCAATAAAACGCAGAAAGGGTTGAATGTGAGGATATGAAGAAAACTAAATTGGATGTAATAGATCGGAAATAACAATAAGCATATTGTCAGCAGCTTATCATCCTTCAGTGTTACAGTATAAATGAATGAAAAAAAGTCAAAACTAGAAGAGACTAGAACAACGATTTTCACTTTAATTGAAGTAAGCGGACGATTAGTTCAATCAGTCCAAACTTTAGCTAATGAAGAGAAGAAAAAAAAAACGGAAAAAGGAACTGGTAGACACAATGAAACCTGAATCTGTTCTTTTTTTTTTAAATGAAAGAGCCAGTAAAATACGTGTGTTTACGCTCATCCAGGCATGAAGACCCGAGCGTTCAAAGGGATACCAAGCTTACAGGAAGTGGAATGCTGGGGCCATGGCCTGAGAACGGAAGTAAAGCTCATATCCCTGAAACTGTATACCGTTTCGGACAATTCTGTTTTGGCCTCCCTTAACTTGCATACCAATACCTGCTTGACCTCCACCCAGTACTCTTCGTGCTGGGTGGACCCTGTGGAAGGTCACAGGTCACGGGTGAGGGTGTTGGTGTGGGACCTGAGGGAGGGGGAGAGCAGGACCTACGGCTGCAAACTGACCGTGTTGGATTCTGCTGGGGATGCCAGCGACGTCCAACGGTCCCTGGTCGTCCGCATACCGAGTGAGTTGTGGGACTGTGTGCGGCGTCAGCCCTCGTTTAATCGTTTGTTGGTCGTCTGCTCGTTTGTCTGTCCGCTCGTCTCTCGATGGTTTGATCCATTGTTTCTTTGTTGTCTGTTTTCTGTTGATGTCTGATTGTGTACCTGTACGTTGGTCTGTCCGCTTATATATTGGTAGTTTGTTCGTTTGACTGTTGGTAATCCGATGGTTTGTGTGCTGATCTGTTTGCGTAATTTCTGTTCGTTTGTCTGCTGGTAGAGCACCTGTTTGTAATTGTTTGTTTGTTCGTTTGTTCAGTCTTGTCGCTGGTTCTTATGATGTCACTATAAGGCGATTTGGGAGCACAGGTAGAGATTCATACTGAAGGAGAGACAGGTGAGGAGGGGGAGAGAGAGAGAGAGAGAGAGAGACAGGTGAGGAGAGAGAGAGAGAGACAGGTGAGGAGAGAGAGAGAGAGAGGTGAGGAGAGAGAGAGGTGAGGAGAGAGAGAGAGAGGTGAGGAGAGAGAGAGAGAGAGAGAGAGAGAGAGAGAGAAATGGGGATTGGGGTGAGGATGAAGGGGGTGAGGATGAAGGGGGTGGAACGAATGAGGAACATTTTTGTTAGTTTGTGAATTAATTGTGATTTGCAAATAAGGAAGCATATTGTCAAGATGTATCTATTAATTCTTTATTCATTTTTCCCGTGTTCTCTGTTCGGCAGTCTGGCTGTCAATCTGTCTGTCTGTCTCGCTCACTCTCCCATCAGATACAGACACACACACACACACACACACACACACACACACACACACACACCACACACACACACAAAAGACTTGCGCGCATGCGTTGCGCTCTCTCTCTCTCTCTCTCTCTCTCTCTCTCTCTCTCTCTCTCTCTCTCTCTCTCTCTCTCTCTCTCGATATATATCTTTGTCAAGTCATTGTGTCTCGTTCTCTCTTCCATCAGATACACACAGACACACACACACGCACACACACACACTGTTTTGAATTCTGGCCCGTGGCCGATAATCAGTGAAAGATTTTTGTTAGTTCATTCGTTCTCCCTGTCTGTCCCTGCCTGCCTGCCTGCCTGCCTGTCTGACTGACTGACTGTCTGTCTGTCCGTCCGTCCGTCCGTCCGTCCGTCTGTCTGTCCGTCCGTCTGTCAGTCTGTCTGTATGTCTTAATGTCCCGGCTGACAGACCATCGTGAGTACCAGGACTAAAGTTGCGAGGTCAGCAGTATGGGAGGTTCTGTCAGAAGGAATATGTTTTACAAATCCGTATGCAGGAGCAATTGAGCAATAAGCTGCAGACGAAACTCTTTCTTCGGACTTGGAATTGTCAGTATATATTCTTTGAAAGCATGGACATTTTGAACAAAGGGGAGAGGGGGGGGGGAGGGGGGATCCTGTTTAACAGAGAGGTGATGGAGTCCCCATGGAAGCAACGGAAATCAAAGTGGAACTCCGGTGTTTATAAAAGTTCATCGCATTGTTTTTTGGTTGTTGTTTTTTTGTATGAAAACTACCAGTCCAAAGTCAGTTTCAGCGTGTTGCAGATTGGGAAGTAACATACTCATAAGGGAGAAATTGAACCTGGGATTCAGTTTCTTTCGGAATGTTGGTTGATAAACACAGTCATACGCAGAGAGTTCTGAGTTCCGAGAAGAGGTTCAAACAATAGTTGAAAATGAAATTGATTTACCGGATGGGGAGTAATGGTTCCCTCGCCAAATTTACGGTAAATATCACCAGGTGAGGGGTGAATGGGTTATTTCTCATTGCATATTCCATTCGGAAATTTCATCAACCTTTTACAAGTTTATTTATTTATAGATTCTTGGCAATGGGCCTTTCAAAGAGATGTTGATAAGGGGATGAAGATTGCACACGCTCGTGCAAAGACAAGATATGTTCCAAATCAAGAGACTAGCAAGCAGGCGGGAACGCAGGAGGGGGAGAAAAACGAAATTTAGAGAGAGGAAGACGGGATAAGGAGAAGAAACAGGATTCAGAGAAAGAGCGGGAGAGATGTGAAAAAAAATTAAGGAAGAAACGGAACCTAGAGAGAGAGAGAGGAAAGAACAAAAATAGGATGTGTGTGTGTGTGTGTGTGTGTGTGTGTGTGTGTGTGTGTGTGTGTGGTGTCTCTCTCTCTGTCTCTCTCTCTCTCTCTCTCTGTATCTCTCTCTGTCTCTCTCTCTTTCTCTCTCCCTCTGTGTGTGTGTGTGTGTGTGTGTGTGTGTGTGTGTGTATGAGAGAGAGATTTTGAGTAGTTGATTGTTGGATTTTTTTGTGGAAGTTGTGGTGGGGGGTGGGTAGCTGGCGGGGGGGGGGGGGGTGGGGGGGTTAGAGTTATCCCTTGATTAGAAAGATGCTTTGCACTAATGTACAGCTTGATACTAAATGAATAATTCTGTATATACGGTGTATGCGATCCAAGCAAGATGGAGATGCATACCCGTTTAATACCGTTCTTCTCTCCTCTTGCGTTCATTTCATGGGAGAGAAATCGGGATCGACTGTGAACTGAATAAGGGAAAAAACTCTTGTTGCTTCGTTCATTTGCGAACCGGAGTTATTGTCGGGGTGCGATGTGAGAGAGCAGCCAAGAAGACGGTCGCCATGATGGCTGCTGGAGTTGGTATCCTCCTGTGTTTTTTGCGGATTTTCACTTGTTTTCACACGGCCTGGGCTGCAGAATCAAACAGTGGTATGTAACACTTTGTTCTCATCGTTTTTTCCTGTTTGTTGAGAAGCCCATTTGAGTAAATACCATGTGTTGTTCTGTCGGTTTTTGTTTCGACTAGAAAATATCGACTGATTTAGTGTTGTCGGATGCAGCTTAGCACAGGCTTAGGTGAGTGATCATGACACTGTATACTGTTAAAACGCTACTTAATACTGCTATGTAATAGTTTTAAAAGGGAAACAGTAGAGTTTTCATCCGTGTACTGGTAGGCCAAACGTTTTGCCATATCTCCTCCATTAATATTATAATTGCACCATCGTCTCCTCTGCCTGAGCGAGGGCTGGCTGTGTGAGGTTGCTGTGTCGTGGTAGAGCTGTTTCTTTCTCGGTAGCTGTCTGACTGCGTTGATTGACAGTCACAAGATTTGATGTACTGTGAGCCATGTACGCTTTTCGTGGAATGAGATACCTCAATGTGTAATCGCAAATCATTTAGATTGATATGAAGAAAATGTATACTTCAAGGAAAAGCAAACGGAAGGATGATTGTTTATAACAAAATGGGGATTTTTCACACATGTTTTCGTTCGAACGAGGAAGTCAAAGGCGGTGATTCGCCCTTTTTTTTATGATGGCCTTAAGTATTTTTTTCCTGCCTTGTTATGTCGAAGAAAGTGTGTCACAGAAAGTTTTTTTTCGAACAAAAACTACATACGCGTATGAGGAGGAAGTAAAACTACAATCTAAATATTGTTGAAGCTTGGAATTTGCGTGGGTTGTATGTACATCACGGCTAATGTTGACGCGGTAAATAAAATCTGGATTTTAAGGACCATAGAAGTTTCACTTCAGTTACACTCACGAGAGAATGAACGTTGGATTGGCGCTTTTACCACCGGGTACTTTCAGGCTATCCGGAATAGCACACCTCCTGAATGTCTTCCTCATGTCCCTATCAGTTTTCTACACTAGAACATTGTCCGTAAATCACACTGTTGCTGTCTGGACTAACGACTAGTCAGTCATGCCAGTGACCTCTGACGCGCTGAATTAAACCAGTGACCTGGTAACCGTGTGTCTGAAACAAAATTTACCGTTGGTTGCCGCCAATATGATATGGCAACTTTTATATTTACAAAGGTTTGTTTCTTTTTTAAAAGGAATTTGTGAGGGCGTTTTGTTGGATCGCTTTTGAGGATACAACAACGATCTCGTTGTGAATGAGAACGATTTTTGACATTATCTAGAACGTAACAACCGTAGTAATTATGCTCGTAAAGCACCGCTTTAACACGTGGATTACAATCAGAGAATATCGGAAGCACAAGATATACATGAACCGTTAAAGACTTTCGTTGACTTCAAAGGTGAGAACAAGAGAGGTAGTCATATCAAGAACGGTTTTACAAAACAGGATCACGTTCGAGGTAGGTTTTTTGTTGTTGTTGTTTTTTTTTCCTTTTCTCAGAAGGTAAGAATTTACGCCACCGAAAGGTATGAACGAAAAGCACGCAGCAAAAGAGCAGATGTTGATGAGGAAAGCTGCTCTAAAATTCCTTGGAAAAAGATGGACGGGGAATGGAACTTGTGAGGAGTGGGGTCATGAGTCGTGTGGCGGTGGACAGGTCAGAGCAGTGTGTTCACATGGCCAGGTAACCTGTTCACATGGCCAGGTAACCTGTTCACATGGCCAGGTAACCTGTTCACATGGCCAGGTAACCCGTTCACATGGCCAGGTAACCTGTTCACATGGCCGGGTAACCTGTTCACATGGCCGGGTAACCTGTTCACAAGGCCAGGAAACGGACGTTTTCAGAAGATAGGACTGCACTCGTCTGTAATGTCAGTACAGTAGGAGGAAGGAACGTTTTACAGTATCATCTTATGATCCGATTTTGACTGTCAATATCAAGCAAGGTTTGGCTGATATTAAAGACGGAGACGCGAGATTTTGTGGCGTATAAGTACACGAAACTTTTGAATTGAATATAACTTAAGAAAAACGAGGTAAAATAATTATAATGATTTTCATCGATATATGTAGGTAAGCAATCAGTGGGAAACGCTATATCAACAATCATGTAAAATCGAAGTATTATGTTATTGAAGGTTATTGATTTCATGAGTTGCCATTTACATTTAATGTTATAGATCTGTGGAGGTTTGCAGTCAATTACGAATGTCTACTGGTATGGAGCAAATGGGTATAGTGAGTGTATGTGAGTAAGGGCTATATTGTATTCATACGAAAAGTTGTATTGATGTTATCGCGATATTTTTTTTTACCATAGCTATATTTTCAACAATATGTCGGCATCAACAGATACCTCTATCCTATCGGTGACCTGAAATGAAGAAAGTGTGTTGTTTGTATGTATTTATATCACATCTGCATAAATCCAAAACCACACACACACACACATGCGCGCGCGCGCGCGCGCCACACACACACACACACACACACACACACACACACACACACACACACACACACACACACACACATATATATATATATATATATACACGCGCGCGCGCGCGCAGAAAAATCTCACAGTTTACACCGGCCAAACAAAAAAGTTCTTGAGAGTAAATAGTTGTTTGTTTTTTTTAATTATGATTTAGTTGGACATCTCTCTTGAGAAAAGAAGCAGATTGAAAGAAGTTAGACCCGAAATCAAAACGTATATTGCGCACATACATCTGCATGCAACAAGACTATTTTTAAAGAAAAAATAAAATTTACTGAAAGGATGAAAAAAATAGTACGATTTCAACTCTACGGTGTATTGAGCTGCAGCGATCCGTATCGAGATATCGTGTGGATGTACATTCGAATTGGTATTTGAAAACGTATCGATTCATCGCTAGTGTGTATGTGTGTTGAGGGGCGGGCAGTGAGGGGATGGGGTCGAGTGGGAAGGGGGCTGTTGAATGTAAGCAATACAAAGGGCCCACGTCCTGCAGGGATGACGTCACGACCGTTCAAAGGGATCCCCAGTCTTCAGGAGGTGCTGTGCTCGGGTCGGAGCCTCCAACCGGAAGTGAAGCTGCTGGGCCTTCAGATGTACACCCAGCCGGGCGGGCGGCTCCTGGCCTCCATGAACGGCTACTCCAGAACGTGCGTGACCCTGGAGCAGTACGCCTCGTGCGCCCTGAACACGGAGAACACGCACGAATCGGAGCTGAGGGTTCTGGTGGCGGATCTGAAGGACGGGGAGAGGCGCGGATTTAGGTGCACGGCGAATATTGTGGACCCTCACGGCGTGTCACAGATGATCGGCTGGGTCATTGTGGCGCAGGCCATCAGTGAGTGTTGGGAGGATGTGAGAGTGCTCTGGCTGGCTGGCTGGCTGGCTGGCTGGCTGTCTCCCTGTCTCTCTCTGTGTCCCTCTATCTGTCTCTGTCTGTCTCTCTCGCTCTCTTTGTCCGTCTCTCTCTCTCTCTCTCTCTCTCTCTCTCTCTCTCTCTCTCTCTCTCTCGTCCCCCCCCCTCCACTCTCTCAGAGTGGATGCACAGGCTTTTTTTTATTTCTTGGCTTGTGAACGTTTTCTCTGTGTGTGTGTGTGTGTGTGTGTGTGTGTGTGTGTGTGTGTGTGTGTGGTGTGAGTGAGTGAGAGAGAGAGAGAGAGAGAGAAGAGAGAGAATACGAATGGTTTATTGAAGATAGAATGGACAAGTTACAGCAAGCGTTTTTACTCCATGCCCTCTCTCTCTCTCTCTCTCTCTCTCTCTCTCTCTCTCTCTCTCTCTCTCTCTCTCCTCTTACCCCCTACATGAATGTACGATCAACATATTTTCAGCAGGAGAAAGCCATGCAGGTCTGGTGCAAAAGCATGTCAATCACGGTGTTCTTCACCAGTGACATCCTTCATGGTCCTCATCCGCTGCCCGGAAACAACGGCTAACGGATTGGTTTCCCGGCAGCGTGGGAGCTGTTTTGATCAGCCCACACGGTATTTACTCCCTGGCATGTTGCTGCGCCTGAGACGACTGTTAGTTTAGCTCAGCTTTGGCCTTGCGATTTTGCATCGTATTTTTATCGCATTGTGTTGCGTTGCAATGCAGTACTTTCGTCTTGATAGACTTCTTCATGGGAATTGGACTTTTCTCTTCCTGGAGATCATATTGCCACAACATGGCGTCACCTTATGTAGTTTTGTCCTTGCTGCCACCGTGTTTTCTGTCGTGTGCCTGTACACTGAACTTTTTTTTCTCGTAGAGACTAACCAGAAAGTTGTTTCCTGGTAGCCGTAGGTTCGTTCAGGTGCGCTTAGTGTCCTGCACGTCTGCGGTTACGCGGTTCCTCGGTTTATTGTCATTCGGAAGACCACCGCTCAGATCAACTCCTGTCGTCTGTTGAGGAAGGGAGGGGAGAAACATCACGTGAGATGCAGGTTCCCCTGTCTGGGATTTTCTGGCTTCCCATGCGCGTGCTCTCTCTCTCTCTCTCTCTCTCTCTCTCTCCTCTCTCTCTCTCTCTCTCTCTCTCTCTCTCTCTCTCTCTCTCCATCATGTGTGTGTGTGTGTGTGTGTGTGTGTGTGTGAGAGAGAAGAGAGAAGAGAGAGAGAGAGAGAAGCGCTTCCTTATAGGGACTGGTGCATGTGTTCGTTTTTGCGTCTGCGTGCGTGTGTAAGTGTGATGTTGGTGATTAGATTATCATTGAGGTGTGTATGTTAACGTGACGTGGAAAACTTTCATGTAATGCGCCATGAACTCAGATGAGGAGATGCAGTATAAAATATTTTTATTATTGACCGTTGGCCATCATTCCATATTGGCCCAACGTGAAAGGAAAAACAATGACATTGGCCAAACTGGTGATTGCCAGTAGCAGAGGACCCAGACGCCACAGCCGAGCAGACTGTCAGTCACAGAGTTCCTGTGTCGCACCCTCGCCAGGCTGGTGGGTCAGAAAGGGGAGAGATGGAAAGGAGGGTGGGGTTGGGTGGTGGTGGTGGATTAGGGCAGGGTCGGATGGAAGAGAAACAGATTTTTTTTTGCCGTCAAGACCAACGTACGTCCATGCAGATTTGCTAATGTCTTACCCACCCCCACCCCCCACCCCTCACCCCCTGGCCTCTCTCCCTCTCCTTCCTCTGTGTGTTTTCCGCACACGTTGAGCTGGAAACGCCCAGAAAGTCGTGTCAAAGCCCCGTGCTTAACGAACATCCCAACGTGCTCCACAATAATTATTTGAAGAAGATGGGTAGACTCCGGCCTCCCCCCCCCCCTCTCTCTCTCTCTCTCTGTCTCTGTCCTCTCTCTCTCTCTCTCTCTCTCTCTCTCTCTCTCTCTCTCTCTCTCTCTGTCTGTCTTGCTGTATCTGTCTTAGTCTCTCTCTGTCTCTGTGTGTCTGTCTGGTGTGTCTGT
>CM065748.1:12355013-12365013 GCA_033310375.1 Conus canariensis
TTGGGAGATTGAGTTACCGAAGTGCTACAGGAGCACGTTTTCTTCTGTTGGCCTACATATCCGTCAAGCTGGACTTCTACTGTAGAATCCTACAAGAGCTGTTCGCCTTAGACCTGCACATGGGAGGAAGAGGTGGGAGAGGACGGGGTGGGGTGGGGGGATTGGGCAAAGAAAGTGACGGATATGATAGAGCATTTTTGCAGGTTCTTGCACAGATAGGTTTCGGACAAATGTTCTCATTCCATGCATTTATCTTACAAACGATAGATAAACTGATGTAGTGATAAAGTTAATTAAAAGTGTCATGCAGCCATGTTATAAATGCTCATGCTATTCACTCTCACCTGTATCCCAGTCTCCCACGATACCATCCCCGTACTTCCCTCAACACTCACCCCACCTCCATCCCTCCCTGCTTTATCTCTCTCTCTCTCTTCTCTCTCTCTCTCTCTCTCTCTCTCTCTCTCTCTCTCGCACGCGCACACACACACCACACACACACACACACACACACACACCACACTCACTCACTCACTCTCTCTCTCTCTCTCTCTCCGTATGACTTCCCTCTCCTAATGCACACATACACACACGTGCGCGTGCTCTCTCTCTCTCTCTCTCTCTCTCTCTCTCTCTCCTCTCTCTCTCTCTCAAACACGCATAGACGCGCACGCAGTTCACTCTCTCTCTCTCTCTCTCTCTCTCTCTCTCTCTCTCTCTCTCTCTAAGTTACAGTCACCTATGTCCAATGATGCATTACGGCTATTCTTTCGGTACTGTCAATTTTTTAGTGGGTGATGTATGTTTCTTGTGCTTTGATAATTTATTCGGTTTAAAGATATTGTCGGGTGCCGTCACAGGTTTCTATTTCCAAAGCATTGGTATAAATTTGGTTCAGAGCTGCTGATTATCTGTACTCTGTTTTTCAAAATTTGACTCGTGTTCAAAAATTTTCTGTTGCACAATACTTCTAGCTCTTAAAATCACATTTACTCGGTAAATTCATGACATGAAAAAAGGGGGATATGGGAGAGAACTGTTGGAGTCTTCTGCAGTCCAAGGGGAAGAACTGGGGTGTTTCCCGTGCCAGCCAGCGTTACGCTCAGTTGTAAGTGATGTAGAGAGAGCTGCGAGCAAGACAGACGCCATGATGGATGCACAAAGTGTTAACCTTCTGTGTGTTCTCTGCATTCTGATCACCGGTTTCCACAAGATCTCTGCTTCTGATTCCAACAATGGTTTGTGCTTATTGTTATTTCTGGTTTTAAGAAGTGGATGATCATGAGGACGATGTCTGCAGCCAGATTGTCAGAGTGTTTAAACATGAAATGCAAAAGGAGCATGGTGTCAAAATGGGTTTTACTGGTGGAACAGTCTGGGGCTCGCTCAGAAAATCACGAATCCTGTTTAGTCTGGAAGTAATTGTTTTGTTTTTTTTTAAACTACTTAAAGAATGCTTTTGTCTTTATTTTCCCGACTCATAAAACAGAAAGTATGAGGTTTAAACTGCTCTTTAAGTTGCATTTGAAAATAGAATCTGTAGAGTTTCTATGATTTATTGATTGATCTGTTGTCGTCTGCTGGGCGCGTTTTAAGGGGAATAACTGTACTCACAGTGAGAATTTACGTCATTACATTTATCACAGCTCTACTCTCTGTAATTTGAACATGTAAATTGTATACTTAATGAATGTAATCATACGATCTGAATAGTCTTTGTTTTTTGGGTGGGTTTTTTTTTGGTAAGAGTGTTATAATATTAAGAATTTCAAACATCCATTAACATGAATGTTTATAGGCAAAATGATAGCTCGCATCCTTGATCCAACTCTGTGGTCCTTAAATGAAATTGACGGCATGTTTACGAATTGCACCATTATCCAAAACATAAACCGTTTTCAGGAATGACGTCACGCCTATTTAAAGGGTTCTCTGGCCTGCAAGAGGTTGTATGCTCCGGAAGAAACCTGAAAGCAGAATTCAAACTTGTAGGTCTTCAGCTGTATAAACTGCCAGAAAACACGATGCTGGCGTCGTTAAACGGCTATTCCCAAAGCTGTGTGACACTGGGAGAGTACTCCTCCTGTGTGGTGAACAGTCAGGACACACACCGCTCAGAGCTCAGGATTCTGGTGACGGATCTGAGGGAGGGGGAGAGCAGGAGGTACAAGTGTACGGCCACTATTATGGATTCCTATGCGCTGCATGAAAGTCTGACGTGGACGCTTTCTGTAAAGTGGATCAGTGAGTATGACACGTGTAGCTTGTGTTGTGTGACTTTAAAGTAGATCAGTGAGTGTATTTTACACAACTTGTGTTGTCTGAAAATAAGATAGGTCAGTGGGTACAATATCATAAAGTACATCAGTTGGTACAATATACACAGCATCTTGCTGGGTGACTATAAAGTAGAGATGATACGAATAGCTTGGGTTGCGTGATGTGGTGGTTTGTGTTTCTGCCCACTTTTCATTGTATTGTGCTGTAGTGATCTCTCTGTCTCTCTGTCTCTGTCTCTGTCTCTCTCTCTCTCTCTCTCTCTCTCTCTCTCTCTCTCTCTCTCTCTCTCTCTCTGTGTGTCTCAGTCTTTCTGTCTCACTGACTGTCTGTCTATCTGGCTCTCTGTTTTTCTGCTGTCTCTTTCTGTCTGTCTTTCTCTTTCTCTCTCTCTCTCTCTCTCTCTCTCTCTCTCTCTCTCTCTCTCTCTCTCTCCTCTCTCTCTCTCTCTCTCTCCCTCCCTCCCTCTGTCTCACTTACCCTCTGCATGTCGGTCTGTCTGACCCTCTCTCTCTCTCAGTCTCTCTGTCTCCCTCTCTCTGTGTTCTTGTCTTTCTGTCTCCCTGACTGTCTGTCTGCCTGCCTGCCTGCCTGCCTGCCTGCCTGCCTGCCTATCTGTCTGTCTGTCTCTCTATCTCTCTCTGTCTCTCGCTCTCTCACTCTCTCTCTCACTCACCCTCTCTCTCTCTCTCACTGTGTTTTCCCAAAGTTCAGTCTATCCCATTAAAGCTTCGTCATGCCCTGTCCTTTCGAAGGTGCGGACACTTTGGCTTCTCGGTGGGGAGTGTAACGGTGCAGGTGCTTTGGCTTCTCGGTGGGGAGTGTAACGGTGCAGGTGCTTTGGCTTCTCGGTGGGGAGTGTAACGGTGCAGGTACTAGAAGCATGCAAGTGTTGATTATGAACTAGTCAAGGTTGTTTTATCGTATCATCCACACTCCCAGAAGAGTAAAACAATGATTGAGTATTCTGTGTCAAATCACCGAAAAAGAAAATCGTCCTGTTAGGCTGCCATTGCTGCAGTCTGTCGACAGTACAAAGTATGAACGTCAGGTTGAGTGGCGTACGGTTTGTTTGTTTTTTTTAATCTTATCTAATACGATATTTCCTCAAATGCTGAAATTCACCTGTGTTTCCAACATTGTAACCTGACCGGATATGCACTGAAGTGAACTTCGGGTTGAATGACATCAAACTAAACCACATATTATGGACTGAGCTTTGGCGCCGCGAGCGTTCCATTAACTCGTTTTGCAGTTTGATGGTTGTCTCGCTTTCTCATCACTGTAGCTCCTCTGAAGGGGAGAGATCAGGCAGATTTCACGAGAGAGAGAGAGAGAGAGAGAGAGAGAGAGAGAAGAGAGAGAGACTCTGGGTTTACTGTCCAAGTGGATTTTCCCTGCAGAATGCTTCCAGAAACTGCCTGATTAAAGCCACGCGTCTTGCACAGGGGTTATGTCTCATCCAAAGGGCTAGCGCCCACACCACCACTTCAGGCTGTGGTGGAGAGGATTTAAGAAGGGAGGGTGGGTGGAGATCAGAAAACGGAGGAGCAGGTGACATTGTCAGTAAACAGTTGACATTGTTAGTAAACAGATGACACCGTTGATAACCATCTGAACAGTTGACATTGTTAGTAAACAGATGACACCGTTGGTAACCATGTAAACAGTTCATATTGTTAGTAAAGGCATGACATCGTTGGTAACCATATCAACAGTTGACATTGTCAGCAAACGGATGATACCGTTGGTAACCCTATGAACAGTTGACATTGTTAGTAAAGAGATTGACACTGTTAGTAAACACGTGAACAGATCACACTGCTTGTAAAATAGATGACTGTAAATACACAGCAGAGCAGATGGCACTGTAAAGTAAACGGAAAACATCGACAATGTCAGTAAGCAAATGACAGTGTCAGTAAACATGCGCAGATGACATAGTAGTCAGATAAACATATGGCGTTGTCAGTAAACATGAGCAGATGGCATAGCAATCAGATAAACATATGGCGTTGTCTGAAAACATGAGCAGATGGCATAGCAGTCAGATAAACATATGGCGTTGTCAGTAAACATGAGCAGATGGCATAGCAGTCAGATAAACAAATGGCGTTGTCTGTAAACATGAGCAGATGGCATAGCAGTCAGATAAACAAATGGCGTTGTCTGTAAACATGAGCAGATGGCATAGCAGTCAGATAAACATATGGCGTTGTCAGTAAACATGAGCAGATGGCATAGCAGTCAGATAAACATATGGCGTTGTCTGTAAACATGAGCAGATGGCATAGCAGTCAGATAAACATATGGCGTTGTCAATAAACATGAGCAGATGGCATAGCAGTCAGATAAACATATGGCGTTGTCAGTAAACATGAGCAGATGGCATAGCAGTCAGATAAACATATGGCGTTGTCTGTAAACATGAGCAGATGACATAGCAGTCAGATAAACAAATGGCATTGTCAGTAAAGACATGAACAGACACTGTCAGCAGACAGAGGGAAATTAACGCTCTCAGGAAACAGATGAAAATATGATGCTTTTGGTAAACACATGAGAGATGACACTGTCATTAAACAAATATGTCGGTACATAAATGAGCAGATGATACTGCCAGTACACAGGTGAACAGACAACACCGCCAGTATACAGATAATACCGTCATTGACTAGATGAACAGATGAAGCTGTCATTAAACAGATAACGCTGTCATTAACAAAGAAACTGATAAAACTGTCAGAAACCGACGACACTGACAATAAGCAGATGAGCAGATGACACTGTCGGTAATCAGACGAATGGATTTAACTGTCAGTACGTAGATAAGCGAATCGTAAAAAAAAAAAAAAAATTCGGGATAATGGGCTGTGCAGTTGAGCATAAGTTGAAATTCTTGCTCTCTGAAGTACAGGAATTTGCGTAAAAGGGAAGCACATTATGAACTAACGTTTAATAGCATTGTCGGACAATTACAAAGTGCGACTTGAATGTATTCTATGAATAATTACACAGAACCCGGACAGTGGTTATTTCTTGGTTCTACAGGGACGGTTTTTAGTTGTCTAGCATTGATGTTCGCCATAGCGTGCATACATAACATGCGTGCATATTGCACAGACATAGGTGAATTTCTATGCATCACATAGACAAATTAATGGATGTGTCGATCCGAATTGTGTTCACATTTGTAGGTATAAAGCCTTATAATCTGAAAACGTCAAGGAGAGAGAGAGAGTGTGTGTGCATGTGTATTTGTGTTGTGTGTGTGTGTGTGTGTGTGTGTAAGGGAGAGAGAGAGAGTAAAAAAAAAAACACACATACACACGGACGCACGCACGCACGCACGCACGCACGCACGCATGCACGCACGCTCGCACGCACGCACGCACGCACACACACACACACACACACACACACACACACACACACACACACACACACACACACACACACACACAGACAGAGGGAGGGACGGAGAGAGAGAGACAGAGAGAGAGAGAGAGGTAGTGATATTCAGTTTCATTTTGAAATTTGTCTCCATCAGTTTCTCGCCCTCGAGAACTTGCTTATTTGGCTCGAAATGAAAACTACAGGGAGACCACTGTCTGTTTTAAATCTACAACAACAGCAACAACAACTACAACAACAACAACAATCACACACACACACACACACACACACACACACACACACACACACACACACACACACACACACACACGCGCGCGCGCGCACACACACACACACGCACACACACGCGCACCTACGCACACATACTTTTGTGTATACATACATACATACACTCAGTGGTAAATATATTACTCTAAGGGTTGTGCTACACTTCGGTTTGTGATGGGATTGAAATATGCTCATGGTGCTATAGAATTTCGTACTGGCTGAAAATGTGATACGTTTTCAGCTTCTTGTTGAATTAAAGAGAAAACGCTATCGTATTCCATTTTATCAGTCATGATGGAACTTGGTTCGGAACCGTAACTTTGCATTTCTCTGCAGCTAAAAATATGAGTTGACTATTTAAAAGATAAACTTTTGCACAATGACTTCAGTTCTTCTAAAACGCATTGACTTCATGAATCCATGGTCATGAGCAAAGAGGAAAATGGGAGAGAACTGTTGAAATCTTCAACAGTCCAAGGGAAAGAATCGGTTTTTTTTTTCCTGCCAGCCAGCGTTAGTTGCAAGTGATGCAGAGAGAGCTGCAAGCAAGACAGTCGCCATGATGGCTACACAAAGTGTTCACCTTCTGTGTCTGCTCTGCATTCTGATCGCCGATTTTTACACCTCCTCTGCTTCTGATTCCAACAACGGTATGTTCACATTGTTCCTTTAAGCTGAAAGTAGTGAATCCTAATAATCAGGACGACCAACACTAGATTGTTTCAAGGTTTTTTGAGTGTTGGAAAAATGAAGTGGAAAAGAGGCTGTCTGTCGAACGGTGAGAAAAATGCTCGGAGAATAATCACGTTTGGTCTGAAGTGTACCGTTTAAGAAGAGACGTTAGGGACGCAGTTGGTATTTTCTAAGTAAAAACATGAAGTATAAGCTTTACATTGGTTTTGAAGATTCGTTGACATGGGATCTCTCATATTTCTATGATTTATTGATTATTTGTTACTGGCGGCTGTGCACGTTTCATAGGGGTATAGTTCTACTCACAGTGTGTAATTATTAAATAATTTTTCCCGTTACTTCACTTCTCTCTGTAGTTTGAACATGCAGTAGACATAATCACTGAATGTAACGCATTAAAAAAAACGTTCTTACTTTTCCATAAGAATGTTAAAGTTAGTATCTGAAAAGGAAGGATCCTGTATATTTCTTATTCGGCTCTGTTCCTAAAGAGTTGTACGCAAAGTGACAGAACAGGTACAAACTGTACAGTTACACGAACCGTTGACTTTTCAGGGATGACGTCACGCCTGTTTAAAGGTTTCCCTAGCCTACAAGAAGTAGTATGCTCCGGAAGAAACCTGAAAGCCGAATTCAAACTACTGGGTCTTCAACTGTATAAACTGCCAGAAAACACGATGCTGGCGTCGTTAAACGGTTATTCCCAAAGCTGTGTGACACTGGGAGAGTACTCCTCCTGTGTGGTGAACAGTCAGGACACACACCGCTCAGAGCTCAGGATTCTGGTGACGGATCTGAGGGAGGGGGAGAGCAGGAGGTATAAATGCACTGCCACTATAATGGATTCCTATGCGCTGTCTGAGAGTTTGACCTGGATACTGACTGTGAAGGGCGTCAGTGAGTATGATCTGCATAGCTCCTGTTTGTCACTTGGTCTTTGGTGTTTTTGTCCCACGTTGTATTGTGCAGGTTGTACTGCTGTTGATAACTGGTATGGACATAACTGCTTTTTGTGTTTGAAATTCAGTCTTTTTTTTTCTGTGTGCACTTAAGTTTATGTGTAGATTTTTGTGAATTATTTTGCATAGACATCCCTAACTCTCTCTCTCTCTCTCTCTCTCTCTCTCTCTCTCTCTCTCTCTCTCTCTCTCTCTCTCTCTTCTGTGTGTGTGTGTGTGTGTGTGTGTGTGTGTGTCCCTCCTCTCTATCTTACTCTCTGTCTGTCTGCCTCTCTCTCTCTCTCTCTCTCTCTCTCTCTCTCTCTCTCTCTCTCTCTCTGTGTGTGTGTGTGTGTGTGTGTGTGTGTGTGTTCCCTCCTCACTCTCTTACTCTCTGTCTGTCTGCCTCTCTCTCTCTCTCTCCTCACTCTCTCTCTCTCTCTCTCTCTCTCTCTCTCTCTCTCTCTCTCTCTCTCTTTACCCCACGTTCCCTTCCTCCCTCTCCTCTCCTCTTTTCCTTTCCTCCCTCCCTCACAATCCTCTCCAAAGTCCAGTATTCAGATCAGATAAACATGTCTGCTCCTTGCGACACTCGATCCGTGGATCTGGAACCCTGTCCCGCCTCCCATACAGGCCGGCGCCCTATCCACCTGGCCACCTGTCTATTCCTGTCTTGGTGTCTCCCATACACCTGGCCACCTGTCTATTCCTGTCTTGGTGTCTCCCATACACCTGGCCACCTGTCTATTCCTGTCTTGTTGTCTCCCATACACCTGGCCACCTGTCTATTCCTGTCTTGTTGTCTCCCATACACCTGGCCACCTGTCTATTCCTGTCTTGGTGTCTCCCATACACCTGACCACCTGTCTATTCCTGTCTTGGTGTCTCCCATACACCTGGCTACCTGTCTATTCTTGTCTTGGAGCCTCCCATACCGGCCGGCGCCCTATCTACCTGGCTACCTGTCCATTCGTGTCTTGGTGACCGAGAGCGATGGTGAACAGAAACAACCAAAATCACGTCAGCGATGTCAATGCCTGGAGACACGTTAGACAGGCAGTATGAAAGGTAGCGCTGCGAACACTCACGGTGTCAGGTTTCCTGGATGTGAACAGGGACAAACAAATTGAACGGTGTGTCGTGCTGGGTGTTTCCTGGTCAGTTGTGTCATCTGATCATCTGGACCCTCTCTCTCTCTCTCTCTCTCTCTCTCTCTCCTCTCTCTCTCTCTCTCTCTCCTCTCTTCTCTCCTCTCCTCAGCCTCTCTCTCACTCACTCACAGAGAGAGAGAGAGAGAGAGAGCAGACATTTGATTAATCTTGCCTTCTAATGTTTGTTCACATATGTGACGATCTCCGGCGCAGTGACTCCGAATGATCATTTAGTCACAGTCAAGTGCTGATTTTTGTTCGTTCATTTGTTTGTTTTTGTTTGATACATTACTGTATCTGAATTGTGCTTTCAACGCTGTCTACAACATTAAGATCCAGCCAACGGTACCACACTACTGCCTGTTTCTGAAAATACCCTTCGTCTAAGCTGTTTTCAGAAGAATGTGTCGTGTACAGGTATCTTCGATCAATTTCCATGGAGAATGTTACATGGGCAGTGTACCTTATATTTTACCGTTGAATTCCCGTCTTTCTTCAGTAACGCCGTGAGGAAGAGGGTCTGTAGAGAGAAAAGGTTACCGAAATCTCAAATTGGATTTGCAATACTGTTCTGTTCTGTAAATCCTACTTTCGACTTTGATTCAAACATCGTGAAAGGTGACATCGCTCTCCCCATTTCAATGTATGATCCGTTGGGAACTGGGGGAGAGGGGAGGAGAGGGTATGTCCTTTGTAAAAAAAAAAATAAATAAAAAGCGTTCCAAGAGTTCAGACACAAAAGTTGTAGCATGTTCGAGACAGTTTGTGAAAACTTTTTTCTGCCTCATGTCTGCATCGCTGGTAGTATTACTCTGGGATTAGTCAGTCAGTGAAAATGAGGAGAACAAATGAGAATGAAAATAAGAATTATTGTGAGAGTCATCATCATTATTATTGCTATCGTTAGTAATAGTGGTGGTAGTAGTAGTAGTAGTATAGTAGAAGTTGTAGTAGTAGTAATATATTTATTCATTCATTTATTTACTGATTGATTTTTTCCCAAGAATGAGTTGCGTAAGTTGTGTGTTCAGTCTTAGATATAGCACCATCCCCACAACCTTCCCCCTCTCACCACTTCGTAAACACAGGGGCACACTTGGGTCGCGCGTGCGGGCGCGCGCACACACACACACACACACAACACACACACACACACGCGCGCGCGCGCGCGCACGAGAGCGCAAATACGCACGCATGCACGCATGTGCACACTCACACATTTTCATTTTCATTTTCAATCACTCAACCATTTTCACA
>CM065748.1:12380013-12382513 GCA_033310375.1 Conus canariensis
TGAAATTGCAGCTTCAGGTTTTTAGGTGTAGACGGTAGTTAAAAAGGCCATTTAAGAAAGATTTCATGCGGTGTTTGAAGACTGAATGAGGACGAAGCCTGACGCTGAAGTGTGTGGCAATGGCTCAGACGCTGAAAAGCTGTGTGCAGTTTGTTCAGTGCTCAGCGTCAGGCAGTCAGCATTTGGAAATGACTGTGGAAAATAAACGGTGACAATTGTAATTTTCTACGCATGTAGGAAAAGCCTTAAAATTTGGTTTTGTTCAGGTCTGCAAAGTTTTGTTCAAGTCTGTACAGTTTTGTCAAAGAATCGTTCCTCTAAAAGCTTGATCTTTATTGATTGATTCGTGACGTGTTGCTGGTTAGGCTTTGTCTAAAAATACCGGCATTTGCTGGGTGTTTATTATTTGGTCGAGACTTTACCTGATCCAGTGTTTCTAACCGCTTGAAATTCATAACTGTTGAATATATATCAACATCGTCTGATCGCTTGAAATTCGTAACTGGTGAATATATATCAACATCGTCTGATCGCTTGAAATTCATAACTGGTGAATATATATCAACATCGTCTGATCGCTTGAAATTCGTAACTGGTGAATATATATCAGCATCGTCTGATCGCTTGAAATTCATAACTGGTGAATATATATCAACATCGTCTGATCGCTTGAAATTCATAATCGGTGAATATATTTCAACATTATATTTATTTTGATGAATTAAACTTCATTCGAAAGAACAAATGCAGAAAATGTTGTTTGTTTTTTAAAAGGAGATTTCTTTTTCTATTATCCAAAACCTGAGAATTTTAAATGTTATAACCACACCCCTGGGGTATGCAAGTGCCATTTTTAGCACAAACGTAAACTGTTTCAGGAATGACGTCACGTCTATTTAAAGATTTTCCAAGTCTGCAGGAAATCATATGCTCTGGAAGAAAACCTTAAAGCAGAATTCAAGCTGCTAGGCCTGCAACTGTATAAACTGCCAGAAAACACTATGCTGGCGTCGCTGAACGTGTTTTCCAACAGCTGTGTGACACTGGGAGAGTACTCCTCCTGTGTGGTGAACAGTCAGGACACACACCGCTCAGAGCTCAGGATTCTTGTGACGGACCTGAGGGAAGGGGAGAGCAGGAGGTACAAGTGTACAGCCAATGCTGTTGATTCCTATGCGCTGTCTGAGAATCTGACGTGGATACTGACTCTGAAGAGGAGCAGTGAGTATGAGATGCCAACCTATGACGTACTGTTTTGTATTGTCGGCAACTTTGGGTTGTAGCATGTGGACTTGAGTGGGTGAAAGCATTCTCTGTGTCACATTCTATTATCTCTCTGTATCTTTGCGTAGTTTCTCTATACCTCTCTTTACCGGGGCGGGACGGAGAAAAAAAGCGACAATTGTAACAACTAAAAACAAAACTTTGCGTATTCCTTTTCCCTCATTAATAAGAAATATTCGTTCGTTCATATCTTGCCTCTCTATTCCGCTGTCTGTCTGTTTCTCTCTCTCTCTCTCTCTCTCTCTCTCTCTCTCTCTCTCTCTCTCTCTCTCTCTCTCTCCTCTCTCTCTTCATTTTTCTACATTTGTTGTTCACCTTCTTGTCTATCGACCAGGAAAATTATTCATATGAGATTCAAACCGCCAAGCACTGGTAAAATATATCGTATTTCCATCGCTGGAATCTGACCTGTGCACTCGAAACCTTCGGATTGAACAGCATTAAGCTGTACCCTCACCATAATTACCTTCAGTGTCATCAGTGTTACTGTCACCCACTGAACAACATCGAGCTGTGCCCTCACTATAATTACCTTCAGTGTCATCAGTGTTACTGTCATCCACAGAACAGCGTCAAGCTGTCCCCTCACTATAATTACCTTCAGTGTCATCAGTGTTACTGTCATCCTGTGAACAGCATCAAGCTGTGCCCTCACTATAATTACCTTCAGTGTCATGAGTGTTACTGTCACCCACAAAACAGCTTCAAGCTGTACCCTCACTATAATTACCTTCAGTGTCATCAGTGTTACTGTCACCCACAAAACAGCGTCAAGCTGTACCCTCACTATAATTACCTTCAGTGTCATCAGTGTTACTGTCATCCTGTGAACAGCATCAAGCTGTACCCTCACTATAATTACCTTCAGTGTCGTGAGTGTTACTGTCACCCACTGAACAGCGTCAAGCTGTGCCCTCACTATAATTACCTTCAGTGTCATCAGTGTTACTGTCATCCTGTGAACAGCATCAAGCTGTGCCCTCACTATATTTACCTTCAGTGTCATCAGTGTTACTGTCACCCACTTTTGAGCATGATATTGTCGGTGCTTCTTGTGTGGACAGCATCCACTGAGGAAAGGTAGAGCTGGGTTTTCTGCTGGGGAGAGCGAGGTACCTAGAGCGACATAGCGTGATGTTGTTGTTTTACCTGGCAAAGTGGATTTGATCCTGTGGAATCGTGCATGGAACTTATTCTTCTAGAATTAAAAAAAAAG
>CM065748.1:12385013-12390013 GCA_033310375.1 Conus canariensis
ATGGTAATAGTAGTAGCAGCAGTAGAAGTAGTAGTAGCAGCAGCAGTAGTAGTAGTAGTAGTAGAGGTAGTCGTAGCAGTTGTAGTAGCAGTAGTAGTAGTAGCAGCAGCAGCAGTAGTTGTTGTAGTAGTAGTAGAGGTAGTCGTAGTAGCAGTAGTTGTGTAACAGCAGCAGCAGCAATGGTAGTCGTAGTAGCAGCAGTAGTAGCAGCGGCAGCAGTAGTAGTAGTAGTGGTGGTGAATAGTATTTACAGTGTGCAATATCTAGCATTGGCAACTCAGTGCGCTATCCAGTGCGATGTCACTGTTGTGCTACAGTCTGTATTTCTCTAGGGATTAAAACGTTATCTATATGCTGTAGTAATTGATTGATACTTAGTGAAAGTTAAGAGTCGTCAGTTGTATCGTCTGGAAAAGAGAAAGAAAAATTGTATCACAGTATTTCATTTCATTTGCTATAATACGAATTTGGTTGAAATCAGATTTTTTTTTTTGTTACTATGTGTGCGAAAATGTGACTCGCCTGTTCAAAAATATTCCAATACACAGAGTTGTTAGTTCATCAAAGCTTTGATAAACTCATGGGCCTGAGCAAAGCGAAAAATGGGAGACAACTGTTGGAGTCTTCATCAATACAAGGGAAAGAACTGGGGTGATCCCCTCTGCCAGCCAGCGTTAGTTGCAAGTGATGTGGAGAGAGCTGCAAGCAAGACAGTCGCCATGATGGCTACACAAAGTGTTTACCTTCTGTGTGTTCTCTGCATTGTGATCGCCGATTTTCCATCCTGTTGTGCCTCTGATTCCAACAACGGTATGTTAACCTTGTTATTTCAAGTTTTATGCACTGAATGTTAATTATCAATACGTCCAAAGACGGATTATTAGAGTGTTTGAAGAAGAAATGGTGGAGGCATAGTATGACGATAGGTTTGGCTGGTCGAACAGTGTAGAAACTGTTCAGAGAATCACGAATCATAATTGGTATGGAACTGATAGTCTAAAAAATCACGTTAAGGAATGCTGTCTCTTTTTGATTTAATATACAAAAGCCTTAAGTAATTTCAATCTTTTTCGAAGTTTTAACTGAAAATAGAATTTTGTGACATTTGTTTAATCTGTGTATTGATCTGTACGTCAACTGCTGCTCACGTTTGTAGGTGAATAGCTCTACTACTCACAGTGATAATTTATCTGATTTTATTAATCGTCACATTCTCTCTCTCTCTCTCTCTCTCTCTCTCTCTCTCTCTCTCTCTCTCTCTCTCTCTCTCTCTGTAGTTTTAATTTGTGAAAAATCTAAAATGCATAAGTATTTGAAGCTGCTTTGGCAATTTTCTTTCTGTGCGAATTTCAAAATGAACAATTTCACATATCTGTACACATATGTTTTTTTTTTTACACGAACGAATTCTTTATAACACTGACCTGAAAGGATTCTTTATATGATTGATCCAACTTTGGTTCTTAAACGACGCTTGAAAATACCTGTACAAATTGTACAGTGATCCCAAACTATAACCGTTTTCAGGAATGACGTCACGCCTATTTAAGGGGTTCCCTAGCCTACAAGAAGTAGTATGCTCCGGAAGAAACCTGAAAGCAGAATTCAAACTACTCGGTCTTCAACTGTATAAACTGCCAGAAAACATTTTGATGGCGTCGCTGAACGTGTTTTCCAACAACTGTGTGACACTGGGAGAGTACTCCTCCTGTGTGGTGAACAGTCAGGACACACACCGCTCAGAGCTCAGGATTCTGGTGACGGATTTGAAGGAAGGGGAGAGCAGGAGATTTAAATGCAGTGCCAATACCATGGATTCCTATGCACGTTATGAAAGTATGACATGGACGCTTGCCGTGAAGTGGATTGGTGAGATAATACACAAAGCTTGTGTTGTGTGATGTGAGAGTTCGTGTCACTGAACAATATTTCATTGTGTTGTTTTGTACTGGGTTGCAACACTATATTGCTACATCAGATGTCTGTGTGACTTTGCGGCTGGTCCCCTGAGAGGGGCAGGAATGAGAAGGAAGGGGTGCACTGCATATCAGGCGCCTTCTGTCGTTTCGTCTATCTCTGTAGTCTGTGTGCATAGCATAATGGGTTTTCTCTGTAGTCTGTTTGTATAGCGTAATGGGTTTTCTCTGTAGTCTGTGTACTTAATGTAATGGGTTTTCTGTGTAGTCTGTGTACATAGTATAATAGGTGTTCTCCCATACTCTGCCATGTTCTACTCCCCACATCCCTGTATGATCACACTCACGAGTCTAGTTACCCTGAACACGCCTTCTCACTCTATCGGTTCTTCATCTGACACAAGACTTCTTCGGTAAAACCGCACCAAACGTAAAATCATTCTTCCGTTCCTTCTCGGTCTACAGTCTTTGCATCTGGAACTTCCCTCCATTCGAAAGCAGACATTCCTCTTCCGTGGCATCTTTCAAACTCAACTTAAGAAAAAGTTAGATGTTCAAACAGCACTTCCAGACCCAGAATCCCCAGTGTTTTCGCTGCTTGTTCTTGTGTCCCATTTGTATGGTGAGGAAGGAAGTCTGTGAAACTGTGTGTGAGTGTCTTGCGCGCAAGCAGCTAGTTCCACAGGTGACACCTGTGTACACCCATTCAACTTTATTACAACTGCAGCTACTACTGCTGCTGCTACTACTATTACTACTACTACTACGACTGCTACTACTACTACCACCGTCACCGCCACCATTATATACTGCTGCTACTACTTTAATATTGCAACGACTATTAGTGCTGATACTACAGCCACTAGTACTACTATTACTACCACCACCACCACCCCTACTACTGCTATTACTAATACTGTCGGGCGTTTTTTACTTATACGATGTGCATGCCGTTCACTAGACTTGGGTGTATTCTCTCTCTCTCTCTCTCTCTCTCTCTCTCTCTCTCCTCCTCTCTCTCTCTCTCACACACACACACACACACACACACACACACACACACACACACACACACTGTGTGTGTGTGTGTGTGTGTGTCTGTCTTCTGTCTGTCTGTCTGTCTGTCTCACATGCACCCCTGTTCTGAATTATTCAAATTATCAATCCCGCATGCTCCAGATGCTTCGGTCATATTGTGTCATTGTAATGTATTAAAAAAAATCACGTTCAGTGATTGAATGACTCACTGTCGGCGAGAGACAGACAGACAGACAGACAAAGAGATAGGGAGGAGGAGGGGGAGGAGAGGAAAGAAGTGCAGAGAAGAATTTTTCCTTGGTTATGTTTTACTGTAAGGGAAATTCAGATAAGCTCTCTCTCTCTCTCTCTCTCTCTCTCTCTCTCTCTCTCTCTCTCTCTCTCTCTCTCTCTCTCTCTCTCTCTCCTCCCTCCCACCACCCGATTCTCCGCTGGCACTGTTACCCATCATACTCTACAAAATTTTCGTCATGTGTGTCCGTTGATCAAAGGTGCGCGTAGCATTGTTTATTCGATCAACTTCGTGCATGGTAGTGAAGTTACTATATTGATACATTGAGTGTTGATTCAGGACCACTCCAGTAAGTTCTACTGCATCACCCAACTCCCAAAGGGGCAAAGGGATTTCATTTCTTCATCCTTTAGAGTTCTGATTGTCCCCCAAACGCTGAAAGAGTCGTCCTAGCAGGACCCCATCTCAGCAACCTGATCAACTGGGCACTTGACCTGAGCTTCAGGCTGAACAATGTATGGTACTCTGTCGTCCCCAAAAGTTGAAATCCGCCTGTGTTCTCATGGTTGTAGCCTGACGTGCGGTGTACTGGAGTCCACTGTATGTTGAATAACACCAAACTGTTTCTACATGACGAATGAATTGCAGCTCGACGAGTGGTATTTCAGCATGCTTTTCAGCTTGATTGCTGCATCTCTGTAGCTTGTCTGAAGAGAGAGAGAGAGAGAGAGAGAGAGAGAGAGAGAGAGAGAGGAGAGAATATCAGGTTGCTTTCTGTGGGGAGAGCGAGTTGCCATTTGAAAGGAAAAAGGAAGGAACAGTTGTTTTTTTTACTGCTGGTGTATATTTTTGTTTTACTTATCCGAATGGATTTCATTTCGTGCAGACTTCTGCCAGGAATGATTCCTTGTTTGTTCTGTGTGCTCTGTGTTGTCATATCTGCTAGGCGATTCGGTGTCATAAGCAGCAAATCGTTTGGAGTTATGGGCGTGTATTCACTTTGATCATGGGAGCAAGAGTTACCCTGCTAATTTGTTATTTGCTACAAATGGTACATAGCACTGTCTGTAAAGAATGAGCACATGACATTTTCTGTAAAGAGATAAAGCACATGACATTTTCTCTAAAGAGATGAGCACATGACATTTTCTGTAAAGAGATAAAGCAATGACATTTTCTGTAAAGAGATGAGCACATGACATTTTCTGTAATAGATGGGCACACGGCATTTTCTGTAAAGAGATGAGCACGTGGCATTTTCTGTAAAGAGATGGGCACATGGTATTGTTTGTAAAAAGATGGGCAGATGACATTGTCAGTTAACGCATGATGAGTCAGTAAACAGACGAGTAGCTAACACTGTTAGTAAAAAGACGTGCTGATACCATTGTTATTTGAAGGAAGAAGAAAAAAAAAAGAATAGCAGACTGCAATTGTCAGTAAACAGTGACTGTAAACAGATGAGCAGATGGCATTGTCACTGAACAGATGAGCAGATGGCATTGTCACTGAACAGACGAGCAGATGGCATTGTCACTAAGCAGATGAGCAGATGGCATCGTCACTAAACAGATGAGCAGATGGCATCGTCACTAAGCAAGATGAGCAGATGGCATCGTCACTAAGCAGATGAGCAGATGGCATCGTCACTAAACAGATGAGCAGATGGCATGTCACTTAAAGATGAGCAGATGGCACTCTCAGCGAACAGACATGCAGATGACAATCTCAGTGGAGATGACACTAGTCAGTCAATAGATCAGAAGGTGCCATTGTCAGTGAACAGATATTGTCAGTGGACAGAGAGACGGATG
>CM065748.1:12400013-12417513 GCA_033310375.1 Conus canariensis
CGTCGCTGAACGTGTTTTCCAACAGCTGTGTGACACTGGGAGAGTACTCCTCCTGTGTGGTGAACAGTCAGGACACACACCGCTCAGAGCTCAGGATTCTGGTGACGGATCTGAGGGAGGGGGACAACAGGAGATACAAGTGCACCGCCACTATTATGGATTCTTACGGTCTGTCAGAGATTCTGACCTGGCTCTATGATGTGAAGGGGATCAGTAAGTATGCAGTGCGTCACGTGTCTTGTGTTGAGGGTCCCTGCAGCGTTTGTCACACTATTACATTTTTAAGATATTATTCTACAGAGTACTTGTGGCGGTTTGTAATTTGATGGCCTTTTTCTTTAATGAATCTAATTCCACCACCACCCTTCCCACCTCACTCACACACATACACAAACACACACATACGCACGCGCGCATGCACGCACCGGCATGCCACGCACGCATGCACGCTCACACGCTCACACACGTACATACGCACGCACGCACGCACGACACCACCACCACACACACACACACACACACACACACACACACATACACACACCACCGCGACACACACCACACACACACACACACCACACCACACACCAAAACACGCGACCACACACCACACACACACACACACACACACACACATCTCTCTCTCTCTCTCTCTCTCTTCCCCCCCTCTCTCTCTCTCTTCTCTCTCTCCTCTCTCTCTCTATATATATATATATATATATATATATATATATATATATAATCTCACTCACTCACATCTGTTACAATTACAGCAGTTTGACATTTTTCCGTGCAGGTTTTGTGCAAGGAATTACGCACGTGTTTACGGAGTGTGAATTCAATAGAGGAAGTTAAAGCAAGGGTAAAATGGGGTGGGGGGGGAGGGGGTGGAGACTGGAGCAGGAGAGGGTGTTTGTGTTGAGAGGTGCTGAAGTTTTAAGTGACTTATCACAAATATTGTGTCCTGATAACGGTGGGGTTTTTATTCATTGTGCAGTAGAATACTTTTTCACTAAAAGGGATCTGAAGCAAAACGAAAGTGTGTGCACCGAGTGAGGGAGAGGCTAATGTACAAGTGAGGTGGAGGAGGGGGGTGAGGAATGTATCGGCTTTGTATACATGTACTTTGGGGCACAGTGGTATGTCTGTTTAGATATATGGATATGTCTGTGCAAAATATTGTGGAACTTAGTTTTCCAGTCGTACAGAGAAGGTAATGAAGTGTGTGACTGTGTATGTGTGCTCCTGCTCTGTCCACTTTACATTATGGCAGTTGGAATAAACTCTCTCTCTCTCTCTCTCTCTCTCTCTCTCTCTCTCTCTCTCTCTCTCTCTCTCCTCTCTCTCTCTCTCGTGTCCGTGTTTTAAATCCATTTTAGAGCAAAGTGTATTCATGCGCCTTTCTGGAAAACAAGGTGCTGATTAAACCTCGGCAACACTTTTTCAGAGGGTACAGATTGAACTAAGTGGGGAATGGGATATGGGGGGGGGGGGGGGGGGGGGGGGGGGGGGGGGGGGGGGGGCTTTGACCAAGCAAAAACATCGTGCATTGAACTGAACGTGTGTTAAAACGTAGGGGAAGGGTGGGGGGTGGGAGTTGGGGGGGGGGGGGCACTTTGACCATACGGCATCATCGTATTCATCTCATCGTTCCATCCAACAACAGGGACGTGACGAACGTTTCGCCAACGTCGCCGTCATGGAGACTTTCACAATCCAATAATGTGAAAGCTTTCAAAGGGAGTGTACTCTGATGGTGCTGGGTCAAACTGTTTTCATCGACGAGAGTTTGTGTTTGTTAAGGACTCGGAGACTTAGTGGCTTCTGGTTAGTGTCTTTTAAGTCGGGTGGAGTTGATCTTGTTCAAACCGCATACCCCCACATCCAATTATCAGCTGGTGATGAGACCTGTGATAATAGTATGACACGTGTTCATACTCCCCCACGCTTTTTTTCTTGAAAGGGTACTATACTCATATTTCTACGTGAACTAAAACTCTCTCTCTCTCTCTCTCTCTCTCTCTCTCTCTCTCTCTCTCTCTCTCTCTCTCTCTCTTCTCATCATCACTTACACACACACACACACACACACACACACACCTTCGTTAGTCATAACTATCAGCTTGGCCGTCACTTACCTGGTAACCCATGCTGGAGGCTGCTGAGGCACCAGTGAGCAGACCGTACCCTCCACCTGTTCTCAACTTGTGTGGCTGGGTGGGAGGTGTTTCAAGGGCGAGCTGGTTCAGCAACTGACTGGATGTCGTCTTTTCATTTGCCTCTTTTGAGTTCCTCGTGGATGTATCTATTGTTGATGACGTGCAGGACCATCATGTGTCGCATACTGAAAACAGCTCTCTCTCTCTCTCTCTCTCTCTCTCTCTCTCTCTCTCTCTCTCTCTCTCTCTCTCTCTCTCACACACACACACACACACAACACACACACACACACACACAACACACACACTCGCGCATGCACTCACGACGCACGCACGCGTACGCACGTGCGCTCACACACACACACGCGCGCGCGCGCGCGTACTTAGACCGGCTCATTCACTGTCCACACACTGGATGACTCCCACACAAACTGATTACACCCTCAAATATTTAGTACTGTAGCCCGCTCGTCCATCACATAAGGTACACACTGACACTGCTGTTATTAAAACTGGGTTTATTTACGCCTCTGAGATACGTGTTGTGCTCGCGAGTATTTTTTCTGTAACATGTTTTAAACCGGTTGCAGAGAATTTGTGGAATAAAGAGTCATATTGACCTAAAGTTATATCCAAATTCGTGACTTTTTTTTTTATTCTCCGGAAAATAAATTATCATAGAACTTTTTCATCCATCACGTGATCTTAGGCTAGTTATGTGAAGAGTGTTGGCTCTTTCATTGTTTAGAATTGCAAGAAAAGTGCTCTTCTATTGTTTAGGGTCGCGCAAACGTCTCTACATTAAACTTTTTTTGAGAAAGTTATGCTGCCAAAGTGGGAGAGAACTGTTGGAGTCTTCAGCAGACCAAGGGAAAGAACTCGGGTAGTTCCTCATCCCGCCAGCCAGCGTCAGTTGTGAGTGATGCAGAGAGAGCTGCAAGCAAGACAGTCGCCATGATGGCTTCACAAATGGTTCACCTTCTGTGTGTTCTCTGCATTCTGATCACCGGTTTTCACGTATCCTCTGCTTCAGATTCCAACAACGGTATGTTCACAGTGTTCTTTCAGGTTCTGAGAAGTGAGTCATGATGATCAGGACGTCAAGTTCAAACCTGTTAGCGTATTTGAAGGGAGATAAAATGGAAAGGGAGCACAGACGTACAATGGTCGTGCTGATCGAGCGGTGTGTAGACCTTGCAGGGAATCACGAATCATACTTTGTTCAGAGATTATCGGTTTGTTTGGGGGGGTGGGGGTGTGGAAAAGAAGGCGATTACCTTCTAGTAACTTTTACGCATTAAAAACATTAATATATGATAGGATTCAGCTGTTCTTAAATAGCCTAGAATCTAAAAACGTTATTTACTATAATTTATTGATCGATGTTTCGTCTACTGCTGTTAGTGTTTTGTTGGAGAATAGCTCGACTCACTGTTGAAAATGATCTGGTCATACTTTTTCTATCTAATTAGTACACATAAAAGCCAGAATTACTCAACGTAACGTCTGATTTTGTTAGAATTTCTGTGTAACGGAATTATAATCGATTTTTTCATAAACATGTCTCCATAGATGTTTGAGACAGAGTTGACAGGAATTCTGAATTTAAAAAAAAAATCGGTCTCTATGTTGTTGTTGTTTTTTTAAGTTGTAGCCAGGGAAACAGTCTAGAACTCCAGGAAACTGTCAACACGTTCCAAACATTAACTGCTTTCAGGAATGACGTCACGCCTATTTAAAGGCTTCCCAAGTCTGCAAGAAGTAATCTGCTCCGGAAGAACTCTGAAAGCAGAATTCAAATTGCTGAGCCTGCAACTGTACAAAATTCCAGAAAACGCTATGCTGGCGTCGCTGAACGTGTTTTCCAACAGCTGTGTGACACTGGGAGAGTACTCCTCCTGTGTGGTGAACAGTCAGGACACACACCGGTCAGAGCTCAGGATTCTGGTGACGGATCTGAGGGAGGGGGAGAGCAGGAGATACAAATGTAGTGCCAGCATCATGGATTCCTACGGTCTGACCGAGATTCTGACCTGGAGTTTTGCCGTGCAGGGGATCAGTAAGTATGCTGTGTGGTTCGGATTGCTCACTGAACTCGCTCATGTAAACGCGTATGGTAAAGAAAAATCATATTCGACTGAATAGTGTTGGACAGTTAGTTTTGGGATGGCCTTTTTTTCCCAGAAATGTCCGCTCACCCTTCATGCACCCGTCCTTGGCAATCCCATGCGCTCCACCCCCACCTCTCTCTCTCTCTCTCTTTGTCTGTATTTCCGTCTGTCTATCTGCCTCTGTGTGTGTGTGTGTGTGTGTGTGTGTGTGTGTGTGTTGTGTGCCTTGCCTGCCTGCCTCTGCTATCTGTCCTGTCTGCTGTCTGCTCTGTCTGTCTGTCTAATTTCTAATTCCGCCCCCCCCCCCCCCTTCCGTCTCTCTCTCTTTCTCTCACTGTCTGGCGCTCTCTGTCTCTGTACTGTCTGTCTGTCTCTCTCTCTCTTTCTCTCTCTGTCTGGCGCTCTCTGTCTCTGTACTGTCTGTCTGTCAGTCTCTCTCGTCTCTCTGTCTCTCTCTTCTCTCTGTCTCTGTCTCTCTCTCTCTCTCCTCTCTCTCTCTGTGTCTCTCTCTTTCTCTCTGTGTCTGGCTGGCTGGCTGGCCCTCTGTCTCTGTACTGTCTGTGTCTCTGTCTGTCTGTCTGTCTGTCTGTCCGTCTCTCTCTCTCTCTCTCTCTCTCTCTCTCTCTCTCTCTCTTCTTTATCTCAATCTCTCTAGTGTGTGTGTGTGTGTCTCTCTCTCTCCGTCTCTCGTCTGTCTGTTTCTGTCTGCTCTCTCTATCTCTCTCTCTCTCTTCTCTTCTCTCTCTCTCTCTCTCTCTCTCTCTCTTTATCTCAATCTCTCTAGTGTGTGTGTGTGTGTGTGTCTCTCTCTCTCCGTCTCTCTGTCTGTCTTTCTGTCTGTGTCTGTCTCTCTTCTCTCTCTTCTCTCTCTCTCTCTCTCTCTCTCTCTCTCTCTCTCTCTCTCTCTCTCTCTCTCTCTCTCGCTGTGTACACACACACACATTGAAATGCACGCACACATACATAAACACACAAGCGCGCATGTGTTCTGTCCTATGACCCCCTCGTATTCCTAACTAAAAGAAATGAAGACTATCTGTTTAATAAAGCGTCAAGCTGAATATAACTTGGAGAGGGAAGGCAGAAGAGGGTGGAGAGATTTTAGAGGGCATTAGATTAGCGGGTCATGTCAAACATCAGAGAACGTGCGTACTTGTTTTTCTGTAAATGTGTCGCTTCGTGAGAATAGTTTTCGAGTGTCACCCCGATCTGGTTTTTCCCCCCACTCAAGCTTCTTGTTTTGTTTGTTTTTCATTCCTTGCAGAGACGGTAATACGACTGACTAGTCGAAAGTTTTGTTTAACATGTCTAAATGTGCCCATGTGCCGGAAAATTATCAAATATACCTTTGCATGTTCATGCAAACATGCACGGATATATTTGCACTCGCGCGCGCGCGTTTTCACACATACACATGCGCGCGCGCGCGCGCACACACACACACACACACACACACACACACACACACACACACACACCACATCACACATACACGCATACGCGTGCGCGCACGCACACACAAACGTACGCACGCACGCGCGCGCGCGCGCCACGCACACACACACACAACACACACACACACACACACATACATGCTCTCTGATTTTCTCATAGACTGTTCACACAGATTATGAGTACTGTGGTTCGTTCGTCAATCACAGAAGGAGGTTGCCTCCTATACCGCCTGTTATCCTTGAAGGCTTTTCTGAAGTTTGAAATTCGGGTGCATGGAATTTCTGCTGCAAATTGTCTGATTTCATTTTAATGCGGGGAGTGGGGAAGGGGAAGAAGGCAAGTTGGGTTGGGAGGTGTCGTATTGGCCGATGATATTTTTGACACATCATTTTAGTCTTGTTGCACTGTGTTGTAGTCCACCCAATGATATTACATTATATGCACTGAAATGGCTAGCTTCGCTGTTTCTAATGCAGTATCGTACAGTATAGTTCTTCAGCCAAAGTGTATTTTCCAGTGTTTAGAAATCTGGAATGGCCAAAAATGGGAGAGAACTGTAGGAGTCTTCAACAGTCCAAGGGAAAGAACTGGGATAGTTCCTCTGCCAGCCAGCGTTAGCTGTGAGTGATGCAGAGAGAGCTGCAAGCAAGACAGTCGCCATGATGGCTACACAAAGTGTTCACCTTCTGTGTCTGCTCTGCATTCTGATCGCCGGTTTTCACGCATCCTCTGCCTCTGTAGCACAAAATGGTACGTTCAGATTGTCAAGTCTTGTTTGTTGAATAAGCAGGAATGATTATGAAGACATTTTGTTAGCAGCATTCTCTATTATTTGAAGGCGAAATGGAAAGGAAGTAGATTCGTTGTAGAAAGACTAGTGGTGGGAGAGTGCAGACATTGTCGAGATCCGTGTCGGTCGCTCTGAAGGCGGTAGTTCAAGGGTTGGATAAAATACTCTCTGATAAATACATGGCTTAGGAAGTTGTCATTTCATGTTAGAAATCGCTTTGTTCTGAAATCTTCACGTTATTGAAAGCTTTTCGCCGAAAAACAAGGTTCATTTTTGTCATTCATTGATCGATATCGTATGGCGCTGTGGACGTTTTGTATTGAAAGTATTTGCAATGAGCACACAAAAGTGTGTATTTCTCCACTGTTAATCATAATTCCAAGTATGCGAGTGATTGATATAGCACGATAGTTGTCATTGCAAGTGGGTTTCCGATTTTGATGCGCTGGAGATTCTGCAAGCTCAAATAACAAAATGAAAACACAGGTAAATGATAATAAATGGCTATGAAAGGAAAAAAGACCCGGCCGTGTTGTCGTGGAGATAATCATAGAATTAAACAAATGTAAATTATACGATTCCTTAATCATTAATCACTTCCAGGATTGACGTCACGCCTGTTCAAGGGGTTTCCGAGTCTGCACGAAATTCTGTGCTCGGGAAAAAACCTGAAAGCGGAAGTCAAGTTACTGAGTCTTCAGTTGTATAAGCTGCCAGAAAACGTCATACTGGCCGTCGTTAAACGGTATTCCCAAGCTGTGTGACACTGGGAGAGTACTCCTCCTGTGTGGTGTAACAGTCAGGACACACACCGCTCAGAGCTAAGGGTGCTGGTGACGGTCTGAGGGAGGGGGAGAGCAGGAGATACAAGTGCACGGCCACAGTGGTGGATTCCTTGGGTCTGTCTGAACTCCTGACTTGGGTGCTCACTGTCAGAGGCCTCAGTGAGTATGACTGCTCTGGGTGTGTGTGATGGAGTGTGTCAGAGGCCTCAGTGAATATGACAGCTGTGGGTGTGTGGGTGGAGTGTGTCAGAGGCCTCAGTGGGTATGACAGCTGTGGGTGTGTGGTGGAGTGTGTCAGAGGCCTCAGTGGGTATGACAGCTGTGGGTGTGTGGTGGAGTGTGTCAGAGGCCTCAGTGGGTATGACAGCTGTGGTGTGTGGTGGTAGTGTGTCAGAGGCCTCAGTGAGTATGACAGCTCTAGGTGTGGTGGAGTGTGTCAGAGGCCTCAGTGAGTATGATGCTGTGTGGTGGAGTGTGTCAGAGGCCTCAGTGAGTATGACTGCTGTGTGGTGGAGTGTGTCAGAGGCCTCAGTGAGTATGACTGCTGTGTGGTGGAGTGTGTCAGAGGCCTCAGTGAGTATGACTGCTGTGTGGTGGAGTGTGTCAGAGGCCTCAGTGAGTATGACTGCTGTGTGGTGGAGTGTGTCAGAGGCCTCAGTGAGTATGACAGCTGTGGTGTGGAGTGTGTCATAGGCCTCAGTGAGTATGAGTCATACTGCTCGGGTGTAGGGTGGAGTGTGTCAGAGGCCTCGGTGAGTATGACAGCTCTGGTGTGGTGGAGTGTGTCAGAGGCCTCAGTGAGTATGACAGCTCTGGGTGTGTGATGGAGTGTGTCAGAGGCCTCAGTGAGTATGACTGCTGTGTGGTGGAGTGTGTCAGAGGCCTCGTGAGTATGACTGCTGTGTGGTGGAGTGTGTCAGAGGCCTCAGTGAGCATGACTGCTGTGTGGTGGAGTGTGACAGAGGCCTCAGTGAGCATGACTGCGCTGGAGTGTGTGCACGTGCGTGTCGCGGCATCGCCTGCTTTGTCACTGGGTAGCATAAACAGTCGTTCGGAGGAAAGCTTTGTCCTCCTCGTCTTGGCTTCTTTGTCTGTGTATGTCTGTGTTTCCAACTAAGCATGCTTATGTCGACAGGGCATATGACTACGTTATGCAACTTGGCAAAGTGTGTTTATCACTCACTGAAAGACCTGTGTACCATTTGGTCATAGTAATAAGTAAAGCGTCATGTAGAGCATGACTATTGCCCTTGTGTGCGTGATGAATGCTTCCAGAATCGCTTGATGAACCTTGAACATGTATCATCTTTCTTCTTGTGGACAGAAGGCTTTGTTTGCTTTACTTCGCTATGACATTGTGTCCCCCTTCTGTAAGGAGCTGGCTGGAGCCTGGATCAGAAAAACTAGCGTCTCGTCTTGTCTTGTCTCTTCTCGTCTCGTCCTCTCTCTGTCTCTGTCTCTGTCTCTCTCTCTCTCTCTCTCTCTCTCTCTCCTCTCTCTCTCTCTCTCTCTCTCTCTCTCCTCTCTCTCTCTTGTATTTTCCTGTCTGTCCGTCTCTCTTCCTTTCTCTGTCTGTTGTCTATTTGTCTGTCTGTCTTTCTGCCTGTCTGTCTCTCTGTCCCACTCTCTCTCTGTCTCTGTGTCCTGTTTTGTTTCCCCCCCCCCCTCCCCGCCCGGTTATTTCATTGTCCTGTGCACACTTTGTTTTGAAGCACATTTTAAGCAGCTATGTTGCAAAAGTCATGAAGACACCTTTTCTCACTAGGAATGAGAACTGATTTGCATGGATGACAGTGAATGTACAAAAGATGGTCATTATCTCCTATGTGTATGAATATCACACACACACACACACACACACACACACACACACACACACACACACACACCAAATACACTATACTATACTATACTATACTATACTATACTATACTATACTTATATACTATACCATGGTATGCTACGCTACGCTACGTTACTCTTAACTACAATATTGTACACTATAATGTGCTATACTGTGCTATGCCATATGTTATGCTATGTTATGCTAAACTATGCTATACTGAAACAACCACAAAAACAATGGAGTGAAATTAAGGAGAGATTCCAGGGAGAAATAGAAATCACTCAGCTGTAACCAGCTGTCGTTACAGCCGGAGATAGTGACGCGGTGGGGCGTAAGCTAGGAAGAGAAGGTCGCTGGAACTGTACAGCAGACGTCAGTACAACGGACTTCTGTACAAGTGGGGTTTATTGTGTATATATACTGAACACAAGTGAGACAGTACAGCCGCGAGCCGGCAAACGTGTTTTTTAAGGATAAAGTTACAGGAAGGATCAGAACCAATGAGATAACGTGTCTGTCAGTGGTGTTCTGGAAGGCCAGCCTTCTCAGCTTTCTCTTTCTTGTCATATTTGTCTCCTCATTCATGTATTTGTACATTCACCGGGCTATGCGGTTCTTGGAATACTGCAAACGCCAAGCGATTGGTGCTCACTTGGTGTGTCGTTCATCTGTTGTAAGAACCACAGAGCTGATCCCAAATGTTCTGGTGGCGATAGGTAAGGCTCTCAGAGGCATAGCAGCCTGCTGGGTGTGTTAGAAGGATTTGACTTGCTGAGTCCGAGTCTTAAGGACACTTTTCCACGTCTTTAGTTTTGTTTTGTGCTGGCATGCTGTGACTTCCATATTTTGTCTGACATGGTGAAGCGAGTTTAGATAGTCCATCAACCATGTCATTGATTCCCCTCTGACGTAAATGAAGAACGATCTCTCTCTCTCTCTCTCTCTCTCTCTCTCTCTCTCTCTCTCTCTCTCTCTCTCTCTCTCTCTCTCAAAATTTGTTTAAGATGAGCGAAATATAGCAGGTTATGTTGTACTTACATATTTATATAAGCTGTACTTTCAGTTTGAATTCAAAGGCATGTACTTTCAGTTGTTGTTTTTTTTATCAGTCAGAATATTATTTACATGATTATGATTACTGTCCGTCGTGAGTATCTCTCATCATGCATTGTCTTTTGAGTGTGTAAAAAATCGATGAAACACCACCATACTTAACATAATTATATAGCTTGATTCCGTTTAGACTTTGGAGACAGCTGTTGAGATAGTGTACTGACTCGATGTCGACCCCAAAATGGGAGAGAACTGTTGGGAGTCTTGCAACCAGCCAAGGGAAAGAACTGGGATGGATCCTCTGCCAGCCAGCGTTAGCTGTGAGTGATGCAGAGAGAGCTGCAAGCAAGACAGTCGCCATGATGGCTACACAAGGTGTTCTCACTCTGTGTGTTTTGTGCGTTTTGATATCCTCTGTTCAAGGTGGTTCTGCTTCAGAATCGGATAACGGTATGTTGAGTTTGTTGTTTCACATTTTGTGTCATTCTAATAATCATGAAAGACGTTTTAAGCTGGGTTTCTGGAGTATTTGAAGCTCAAATGGAAATGAAATGCGAAATCACAGTGCTAGAACAGCGCAGCCATTGTCGATCTGCGCATAAGAAGCACAGTAGCTAGGCGATCCGCTGAGAATGTATGAATTATTGTTGAAACTTCTCACCTTTGAACTACCACTGTGGCTGCTTTGTATTGTAAATTATTCGTAAATCAGATAAGACTGTCCCTTCTGAATATTATTTACATATCATAGTTTAAGTTTCTGCTGTTAAATCGTTTAACTGTCGGGTGATTAGTGCTGGGTATGTTACATGGGGAAAATAGCAGATTGAGTACTTCAGTCTTCCGAGAAAATTAATGGGGTTTTTTTCATCTATATAAACCGGAACATTTCTATTTTGTTTGCTGAAAATTAATCGAGAAATGAAATTTTATTCAGAGGATTAATTTTGTCCGTTTCATAAGATTATAATTTTGATGCATCATCCCCGTAAGATTTCATTTTTGATTGGAAGATTACAAAGTTGACGTTTCACAGGCGCATTTGAGATTTTTCCCGAGTGGTTGTTGTAAGACAATGTCTTACGACAAACCAGATGCACAGCAAGTGGTTGTTGTAAGACAGTATCTTAGAACAAACCAGATGCTCAGTAAGATGCTCAGTAAGTGGTTGTTGTAAGACAGTGTCTTAGAATAGACCAGATGCGCAGTTACCCCAAACCGAAACGATTTTCAGGACTGACGTCACGCCTGTTTAAAGGCTTCCCAAGCCTTCAAGAACTTGTGTGTTCGGGACACAGACTGAAAGCAGAAGTCAAGCTGCTCGGTCTGCAGCTGTTCGAACTTCCCGACAACGAGCTGCAGGCCACGCTCAACGTGTTCTCCAACAGCTGCGTGACTCTAGGGGAGTACTCCTCCTGTGTGGTGAACACCAAAGACACGCACCGGTCGGAGCTTCGCGTGTTGGTCGCCGACCTGAAGGAGGGGGAGAGGAGACGCTACAAGTGCACGGCCAACACGGTGGATGGCTATGGGTTTTCCCAGTTTTTCACGTGGACGACTGCCGTACACAGGATCAGTAAGTACCGGTATTCCCCCGATCATGCTGAATACCTCCAGCTGTGTTCATGGCTTCAAAATCTGTCGTTATATTTCCCAATTCGTGTGAGCGTGCCGAACTTCCGCCGTTCCGTGTAAGAAGTCGGTTGTCTCATTAATTGTACAGGTAGGGTTGGAACCATCACTGCAATGCAAATGTACCAGTGTAGTTGTTTTCACCACATGGAGAAAAGTAAACAGAGGATGTGAGTAGTTCGCAGATTTATATGGAAGGCTGGGATGTGAGTAGTTTGCCATAACGACTTGATACTGGCTGCTCGCTGTAGACTGCCGATGCTGGGGCTGCGGCAGGACGATCCAGGGTGGCTGTAGGAAGGGGAGCGGAATGAGCGGCGTGGGGGGGGGGGGGGGGTGCCACTGAAGATGCTTAGAGGATGAGACAGAAAAAAAATAACTGAATATGATGTGAACGTTTTTTTTTAGGATTCCTTGAAAAATATCTCTCGGTTTCTCTGTCTTTGTCTGTCTCGCTCTGTCTCTCTGTGACTCTGTGTCTGTCTGCCTGTCTGTTTCTCTCTCTCTCTCTCTCTCTCTCTCCTCTCTCTCTCTCTCTCTCTCTCTCTCTCTCTCCTCTCTCTCTCTCTCTCTCCTCTTCCTCTGTCTCTGTCTGTCTGTATGTCTCTCTTTCTTATTGAATGTGTTTAATTGTAGAATGGGATCACATACTTTTCTAAGGGCAAGATGTTAAGAAGAGTTTATGAGCTTATTCTTTTCCCTCAGTTAAAAAAAAAAAAAGAAATTCGTGCTCTCTCTCTCTCTCTCTCTCTCTCTCTCTCTCTCTCTCTCTCTCTCTCTGTCTGTCTCGCTCTGTCTCTCTGTCTCACTCTCTCTGTTGTCTGTCTGTCTCGCTCTTCTGCCTGTCTCGCTCTCTTCTGTCTGTCTTATCGCTCTCTCTGTCTGTCTCGCTCTCTCTGTCAGTCGTCTGTCTCACTCTGTTTTCTGTCTCCTTTTCTGTCTGTCTCATTCTCTGTCTGTCTGTCCTGCTGTCTGTCTGTCTGTCTCGCTGTCTGTCTGTCTCACAGTATCTCTGTCTCCCTGTGTGTCTTCCTGTCAGTCTCTCTGTCTATATGTCTGTCTATCTGTCTGTCTCGATGTCTATCTGTCTCCCTTTGTCTGACCGTCTGTCTCGCTCTCCGTCTGTCTGTCTCACTCACACACACAAACGCATGCACACAATCTCACTCTCACGCTTGGACACACGCACGCTCACAAACACACACATACACTAGGAAGGGCACACGCTTGCACGCATGCACGCGCGCACGCCATAAGTTATGTCTATATTGAGAGAAGAGAGAGAGAGAGAGAGGGGGGGGGGGAGAAGGAGAGAGAGAGAGAGAGAGAGAGAGAGAATTGGGATGGGGGGCATTCTGGGATGAAAATATATTTGTCCTCATGGGGGGCATAATAGATATGGGGGGGACATTTTAGATTGCCCCCCAGTGGGACGTGTCAGCATACCCAACATGTCCCCCGGGGGACATTCTAACATATCCAACATGTCCCCCGGGGGACATTCTGGTATACTGAAACGTCCCCCGGGGGGCATTCTGGGATACTGAAACGTCCCCCGGGGGCATTCTGGGATACTGAAACGTCCCCCGGGGGGCATTCTGGCATGGGGGGCAATCTGGGGTGTTACACCGGTATTGAATGTGTTTAATTGTAGAATGGGATCACATACTTTTCTAAGGGCAAGATGTTAAGAAGAGTTTATGAGCTTATTCTTTTCCCTCAGTTAAAAAAAAAAGAAATTCGTGCTCCTCTCTCTCTCTCTCTCTCTCTCTCTCTCTCTCTCTCTCTCTCTTTTCTCTCTCTCTTCTCCACTTACAAAGCTTTAAAACGTTTGCGTACTGCTTCAACATAAAAAGTACTATTGATGGACCAGATACCTATGAAATTTTTGTTTTGTTATGCTTTACTTTGTTCAATTTAGTGCTTGACAAATGCTTCATGACAAGTGTCTAAACTCCCATGGTATGTATATATATATATATATTATATATATATATATTGTGTTGTGTGTGTGTGTGTGTGTGTGTGTGTGTGTGTGTGTGTGTGTGATTATATGTGTCGGTGAATGGACTATCCCCTCCAGATAGGGACCTAGGCCTAAATGTGAATAAAACACTTCGTATTCGTATTCGTATCGTTCTCTCTCTCTCTCTCTCTCTCTCTCTCTCTCTCTCTCTCTCTCTCTCTCTCTCCTCTCTCTCTCTCCCCTCACCCCACCCTGCCTCCCCCCCCCTCTCTCTCTCTTAAATGCGCGTATGTGCTTGTGTTCCGCCCTATTGATTGGTAATGACTGTGGTGGTGGCATCGAAGTCTTCTGCGAGAACTCTTTAAAACATGAGATAACTAGTGTCTTTCATGCGCTAGTGTCGTTGAAAATAAACCGTATGCGTTTTCCCCCAACTTAATGTCTGTGTTTTATGTAGTTGGTATTCTCCTTTAATGTTGGGGAAGAACTAAAATTCGGTGACAATTCCGTTCTCTGACCACATGCTTGCTGATCGAGTTCTGTTATTTCTGCTATGCGAGTTACCCTTCGGGCTGCTTAAAAAAAGCACTTGCGTATAACTCTGGTATCTTAGAAATGAAAGACTATGATCATCACCATCACTGCTCTCTCTCTCTCTCTCTCTCTCTCTCTCTCTCTCCTCTCTCTCTCTCTCTCTCTCTCTCTCTCTCTCATTGCCCCTATTTCCGTGTGGTTAAATGTATTAACATGCGTAAGATGCTAACCAGATTTAGAATTGGTATGTTACCGTTGCGTTCACGTTCTGTCAACTTTCGCAATGTTAATATGGATATATAAGGTTTTTTGTCCATTATGTACAGATACTCTTGAAACAGAACTGCACTTTCTATTGGTATGCCCGAAATATACTGAACTGCGTGGACAATTAATATCTCGTAAATATTACAGATGTCCTTCAATGTTTAAAATGTCTTTGCTGCTCTCAAATGGAAATGATAATGTAATTTTCAGGCTCTGTATATATGTATACAAAGCATATATGATAAGAAAAGATGCTCTTGAAAACATAGCTATTGTTATGTAACATCATTGCACATGTGAACTCCATTTGCATGGGCCTGTGGCCTAACAAATAAATCATCTCAGACTCAGACTCTCTCTCATTGTCAATCTTCTCCAGTGTTTTCATATTTCTTCTTGTCACACTCTTTTCAATTCTTAACCACTCAAATGTAATGAAGTTTATTAAGTGTTAATCATTGTCACTTTATTCAACTGTCTTATAGTTTACAACATCTACCAATTCCAAGTAAATGAATACATTCAACGCATATCATATACTTGATCAAGGGGGGAAAATGGGAGAGAACTGTTGGAATCTTCAGAAGTCCAAGGGAAGGAACTGGTGTAGTTTTACTGCCAGCCAGCGTTAGTTGTGAGTGATGCAGAGAGAGCTGCAAGCAAGACAGTCGCCATGATGGCTACACAAAGTGTTCACCTTCTGTGTCTGCTCTGCATTCTGATCGCCGGTTTTGGCTGTTGCCGTGCTTCAGAGTCACAAAGTGGTACGTTGACGTTGTTGCTCCACGTTTTAGATGTGAGAAAGTGATGATCAGGGAACGTAATGTTTACTTTACTCCATAATTTGATCTTCCTAAAGAAGCAAGTCGAAACAAAGGTGTCAGGGCAGCCGACATTGAGGCGCTGCATGCAGTCACCGTGCATGCTGTAGTGCTTGTGCTAGGCTTTAAATGATTCTTTGATACATTTGCATCGATTGTAACTCTTTTTGAAGAGGACTGCCGGTTATCACATAAGTACTTGTTTCTTTGCTTTTCATTCATGATTTGTCACAGACTCTGTTTTGATGAATCTCCATACGTTATTGATTAATTTCTTTTTTTTGAGGACTGTGTTCGCTGCGTAGGAAACAATACGAGGTAGTGGTTGTTGTTTTTTAACTTCAAAGTTATTTCTTTAAATCCTTTTGGTATCAAACTGAGAATGTACGTATTCTTGATTAATTGTGATTAATATCATTGAGATATCCCACCTTATTCCATTTTTCACGTGCAGATAATTTTATGGTTATGCATAGTTGACCAAAAAGTAATTATCGTTGTAGTGCTGTGCTTTTATTCTTCGACAATAATGTAGTGTGTGACGTCTTGGTAAGGCATTGTGATAGATAGATAGATAGGTAGACAAATAGATAGATAGATAGATATCTCATTTCAGGAATGACGTCACGCCTATTCAAAGGCTTCCCGAGTCTACAAGAAATAGTGTGTTCCGGAAACAAGTTAAAACCAGACGTCAAGTTACACATTTTGCAACTGTTCAGACTTCCGGAAAACGATCTTGTGGCCACATTGAACGTTTATACCGAAAACTGCATGACACTGGGAGAGTACTCCTCCTGTGTGGTGAACAGTCAGGACACACACCGCTCAGAGCTTAGGATTCTGGTGTCTGATCTGAGGGAGGAGGAAGCAGGAGATATAAGTGTGCTGCTACGACAGTGGATTCCTTTGGCTTCAGCAAGATCCTGACATGGATGAGTACAGTGAAGTGGATCAGTGAGTATCACTCTTTGAAGACTAGAATGTCTGCTTCTCGCATTCCATCCAGTATGTAAGATTGGGGAAGAAGTAAACTGGAGAGTGGGATATGTAGCTAGCGCGCGTGCGCGCGCGCACACACACACACACACACACACACACACACACACACACACACACACACACACACACACACACACACAGAATAGCCCTTGGCGTTCCATTTCATGGTTCCATCATAGGATCTTACCATGAAGCAGGTGTTTTGCCTCTTGATGATCAGCGAAAATTAGCCTGTGCTAAATACATTTTAAGATGCTCTACCATTCAAAATTCAAACCAAATGGAACTTGAAATTAGGTCCGATATTCATTTTCCTAAGCGTGCAAAACGTATCCGATCTAATAAAACTATTCTTACATTTTCTTCTAAACTATTGACAAAATTAAACACTAATCAAAAGAAATTAGCTGTGCGTTTTCCAATAAGTCCCATCCCAACCTGGGAGCTTTCTAAGGCAAAGTTTGATTATAACTATACACAACTGTCCAAGTTTGATAACATCAATGTTCTTGCATATGAAGCTAGATCCCATATGAATGATTTTTATCCCAATCATCTAAAAATCTTCACTGATGGTTCTTTATTAGACAATCAGGCAGGCTGTGGTTTTGTCATCCCCACTTTAAAAATTGAGAAATCTTTTTACCTTGGTAAGGACTTCTCCATTTTCACAGCTGAATTAATAGCAGTTTTAATGGCTATTCAGTATGTCATTGATACACCATTCAATTTCTATGGTGCACTCTTTTGTGTAGACTCTAAATCAGTTCTCCAAGCTTTAGAATCAACAAATCCGAAAAACCGGGCTGAAGTCATCACAGAAATTAAAATACTTATTCATGTTCTTATATCAAGGGGTATCGCAGTTGATTTTTGTTGGATCCCATCTCATTGTTCAATATCTGGAAATGAATGGGCTGATCGTACAGCTCGTGCAGGTGCAAAAAAGTCTTTTAAATCCAAGGATATTCCCATTCTTTTAAGTTTACAAGAGGGTTACTCTTTATTACAAAAAGCTTCTTTTGAAAATTTTGAAAAGATATGTAAAGACTACATGCTTCCCAAAGTACATAAGCCTA
>CM065748.1:12427513-12435013 GCA_033310375.1 Conus canariensis
AATTTGATCTTCCTAAAGAAGCAAGTCGAAAACAAAGGTGTCAGGGCAGCCGACATTGAGGCGCTGCATGCAGTCACCGTGCATACTGTAGTGTTTATGCTAGGCTTCAAATGATTCTTTGATACATTGGCATCGATTGTAACTCTTTTTGAAGAGGACTGCCGGTTATCACATAAGTACTTGTTTCTTTGCTTTTCATTCATGATTTGTCACAGACTCTGTTTTGATGAATCTCCATACGTTATTGATTAATTTCTTTTTTTTTAGGACTGTGTTCGCTGCGTAGGAAACAATACGAGGTAGTGGTTGTTGTTTTTTAACTTCAAAGTTATTTCTTTAAATCCTTTTGGTATCAAACTGAGAATGTACGTATTCTTGATTAATTGTGATTAATATCATTGAGATACCCCGCCTTATTCCATTTTTCACGTGCAGATAATTTTATGGTTATGCATAGTTGACCAAAAAGTAATTATCGTTGTAGTGCTGTGCTTCTGTTTTTCGACAGTAATGTAATGTGTGACGTCTTGGTAAGGCATTGTGATAGATAGATAGATAGATAGGTAGACAAAGATAGATAGATAGATAGTATCTCATTTCAGGAATGACGTCACGCCTGTTCAAGGGCTTCCCGAGTCTACAAGAAATAGTGTGTTCCGGAAACAAGTTGAAAGCAGACGTCAAGTTACACATTTTGCAACTGTTCAGACTTCCGGGAAACGATCTTGTGGCCACATTGAACGTGTTTTCCAACAGCTGTGTGACACTGGGAGAGTACTCCTCCTGTGTGGTGAACAGTCAGGACACACACCGCTCAGAGCTCAGGATTCTGGTGACGGATCTAAGGGAGGGGGAGAGCAGGAGATATCAATGTGCTGCTACAACAGTGGATTCCTTTGGCTACACCAAGATTCTGAAATGGATGAGTACATTGAAGTGGATCAGTGAGTATTACTCTTTGAAAACTAGAATGTCTGCATCTTAGAATGTACGCAGTTGGACAGATTTGGGAAGAAGTAAATTGGAGACTGGGATCTATAGCTTGCACACGCACACTCACGCACGCGGGCGTGCGCACACACACACACACACACACACACACACACACACACACACACACACACACACACACACACACACACACACACACACACACACACACACACACACACACACACACACACACACCACACGCACGCGCACACACACACACGCACACGCACGAACGCGCGCACGCACTACCTAATTATTGCTATTTATATGCAGGCAGCCCATTGAAAATGCTTCCTCACAAACACTTCTGGCCTGTCACCCTGGCGTTTGCCTTCGCGCCAATGTGGTGGCCATTTCAAAATGGCCGCCATCTTGACCCATCCTACACTGTGAAACACCCGAAAACGTGAAGAAGAATGATACGAACAGAATCAGATTTAGCATGCAGATAATCTACGTGCATTGGAGCATATGATCAGGGAAGGATAACCCTGCCTTTCCATTGCTAACAGAATTACCTCCTCTCAGTTTATGGGTCAAACAAACAGATATAGAGAGTCAAATAGTTGATCTGAAGCGCACGCCAGAATGCTGAATGGCATTTCGACTGTGTGCGTGCCAAGAGCCCCAAGCGCACCGTTTCACACGTGTGATTTGGTATTTCTCTCCCTGACTGAACTCTGGAGCTGACTGTCAGGACAAAATTGCTTTGGGCGTGCCTACCAGGGGCATGTGTCCCATGAAAACGCCGGGGTCACTTCTGCTGGACGCGAGCTCCTACACAGATTACCTCCCATGCAGATTTCCGAACATCGACTATTGCAGCGCCAGAGTGGAGCCAGATTAAACCTGTGGACTGCTTATGGTATTGGTAACCACTGTTGATAGCATTTCAGTCGATGTTAATTTATATCATACGCGGCCATTTAGAAAAGGACCGCCACAGAGGACTCTAAGAACTGTATGCAGCACATGAAAATTTTCCAATAGCGTGCGATGATGAGAATGCTAACAAATTGGGCATGTGGATAGTTTACGTTATTGATAAGGGTTTTTTTGTTGTTGTTGTTGCACGAATTCACCCAATAAGGGCAACCGAAACTAGCTGGCAGTCTTCATGAATAGCTTGAAATCATTCAAGCTATGAAATAAACTCACTTGAATATACTATATGGACAGCTGATAATGTTGATGATTATCTTGACTTTATAAAGAGCATTTCGAGAAAGAAACAAACGGACCTTCTATCCTGTTGGCCACCCTGCCATCTCTTTGGTACCACTATGGCGGCACTTCAAAAGGGCCACCTACTTTAACCCTTTCTGCGTTAAGAAACGGATCAACACGTCAATGAGAATGATCAGAATGCAATCAGAAATGCGTGAAACAGATCAAAACATAATAATAATAATAGTATGGATTTTATATAGCGCAGTTCTTGGGATCAACTCATCAATGAGAATGACCAGAATGCAATCAGAAATGGAGTGAAACGGATCAAAACATCAATGAGAATGCTCAGAATGCAATCAGAAACGACGTTTTTCGCCGCTAATATGAGTAGTCTGTGATTCTTTGTTCAGTGATGCCAGTAATGATTCCGGTGTGGTCACAATTGAAAAAAGGTAGCCGAAATATGTTTTGAGTACACTGCAGCACCCAAGGCTGGAAATACCACAGCATGGACGCGTTAAAATTTGGTCAGTTTTACAGCTTGCAGCATCCCTGTGTAATGCTTATACTAACATAACCAATAGCAGTTCCAGGATGGTAGCCATTTCAGTATGACTCCCATAATTATGCTGTTCCCAACAGGCACATCGAGCAAAACCAGAGCGCCACCAACTTCTCAATCCGTATTTGCCTCAAGTTAGTCTGTAGCCTAAAAGAGAAATTGCCATATGTCCTGTCTGGTTGCTGTGTCCATGGCTTTGTCCTCTGATGCTGCTTTCTCTGCTCTTATCTTCCGTATTAGATTGGATGTATACAAGTATATGAGAACGTTTAAGAATTAAAATTGAAGTTTGAAACAGAAAGATAATAGCTAATTCCGGCAACCCATCCCCACCTCCCCATCTCTGTATCTTTTCGTCTCTGTCTCTCTCTCTCTCTCTCTTTCTCTCTCTGTGACTGTCTCTGTCTCTCGTCTGTCTCTCCGTGTGTCTCTCTCTTTCTCTCTCTCTCTCCCCCCTCATATCCCCTTCTCTGTGTGTCTGTCTGTCTGTCTGTCTCTTCTCTCTCTCTCTCTCTCTCTCTCTCTCTCTCTCTCTCTCTCTCCTTCATATCTCATTCTCTGTCTGTGTTTCTGTCTCCCCCCCCCCCCCCGCCCTCTCCCTCATATTCTCCTTTCCCTGATAATCGCTCTAAAGTCTCTGTGTGTGCGCGCGCAAGCGTGTGTGTGTGTGTGTGTGTGTGTGTGTGTGTGTGTGTGTGTGTGGGGTGTGTGTGTTTCTCTGTCTGTGAAGATGTACTCGCATGCACACACCTTTTTTCAGTCAATGACGTGGTTTGGAGGTATATAACAGGAAGATTTCCATTCAGTTACTTTGGGCTGCTATCAGAATCGGATGATAAAACGTATGCTGCACAGCTGGGTCTGTGGCATCACGGTCTGTGCTTCATTACGTCCTTTCCAGCGCCTCTCTGTCTGTCTGTGTCTGTCTGTCTCTCTCTCCTCTCTCTCTCTCTCTCTCTCTCTCTCTCTCATCTCCTCTCTCTCTGCTCATACTGCTGCTGATGTGTTGTGTGTGTGTTGTGTGTGTGTGTGTGTGTTGTCTGTCTGTGTCCGCTCATGTGTGTGTGTGGGTGATTTGTCTGTCTGTGAAGATGTACACGCATGCACACACTTCTTTTCAGTCAATGACGTGATTTGGAGGTATATAACATGAAGATTTCCATTCAGTCACTTTGGCTGCTATCAGAATCGGATGATGAAACGTATGCTGCACAGCTGGGTCTGTGGCATCACGGTCTGTGCTTCATTACGTCCTTTCCAGCGCCTCTCTGTCTTTTGTCTGTCTGTCTGTCTGTCTCTCTCTCTCTCTCTCTCTCGTCTCATTTTCTCCTCTTCTCCTCTTCCTCTCTCTCTCTCTTCTCTCTCTGCGTGTGTATATGTTGTGTGTCCCCTCTCCCCTCTGTTCCCTTCCCCACCCTCTCTCTGTCTCTCTTTCTTCTGTCTGTCTGTCTCTCTCTCTCTCTCTCTCTCTCTCTCTCTCTCTCTCTCTCTCTCTCTCTCTCTCTCTCTCCTCCCTCGTTCTCTATATCTCATCTGCTCTACGACTCTCAATTCTGGCTAAATAAAAAATTAAATCTAAGAAACGTTACGCTAAGAATACCCATCATACCACAGTGTTTTTACTTCATTTAACTGACCGCCCTCTCGTCCCCTTCATTATGAATAGAGATGAATGAGGCAACAAATGGGAGAGAACTGTTGAAGCCTTCAGCAATCCAGGGGAAAGAACTGGAATAGTTCCTGTGCCAGCCAGCGTTAGTTGTGAGTGATGCAGAGAGAGCTGCAAGCAAGACAGTCGCCATGATGGCTACACAAAGTGTTCACCTTCTGTGTCTGCTCTGCTTTCTGATCGTCGATTTTCACCTCCCTTTGCTTCACAATCGCACGATGGTATGTTGAGTCATTTTCATTTTTTCATTTTAAGTTTTGGGGGGAATATGAATGTGTCTTTCAGGTAGTTCTATCTCTCGAAAAGGAGTTTAAGCGATGGTGTCGACAGAGCACTGACAGTAGAAGGCTGTTTGCGGGCCATTCTGTCCGTGTGGTGTCTGTGAGACATTTGGAATTGAGCCCCGGGAAAATTTAACGAAAGGACGTAGTCGTTTCGCATGAAAGTATTGTAGGATTGTATCAACCGTTCTTGATTAAAGTTCAATGAAATATATCTTACAGGCAAACTCCGTAGGTTATTGATTGATTTCTGGTCAGGGGCTGTGTATGTTTTGCAAGGACATGGAGGAAAATGTAACCCAAGTTGACTGTGATGTGATTTTTGCGGTGTCTTCTCCTCTTAGTGTAAGAATTCTTTTGGCTTCATTAATCTTGGTTTTAATTTTACTTATATCTGTCATTTATTTGTAAACCACGAGGTTCGACGTCTCAGTTAATCACCTCAGATAGAGATCATGAAGTAACCATCGATTACATTGGTATGTGGTTTTCTTTGACGTTGATGTTACGAATCTCTACATATCTTGGTTGTTATTCGGTTGACGGTTATCACGTAGACATATCGTTATCTCAAACACAACCCCCTTTCAGGAATGACGTCACGCCTGTTCAAAGGATTCCCGAGTCTGCAGGAAATAGTGTGCTCCGGACACAAGTTGAAAGCAGAAGTGAAGCTGCTTAGTTTGCAGCTGTTCAGACTTCCAGAAGACGAGCTGCTGGCGTCGTTGAACGGTTATTCCCAAAGCTGTGTGACACTGGGAGAGTACTCCTCCTGTGTGGTGAACAGTCAGGACACACACCGCTCAGAGCTCAGGATTCTGGTGACGGATCTGAAGGAAGGGGAGAGCAGGAGGTACAAGTGCACCGCCAACACGGTGGATTCTTATGGATTTCCCGAGATATTGACTTGGACCACGACAGTAAAGAGGATCAGTGAGTATCGGTGTGTACGAATTTGATATAAAGGAAGGAGAACACATCTTCAGTATATTTGGGGGGGGGGGGGGGGGGGGGGCCGCTTGTCAGCTTGTGTGTGTGTGTGTGTGTGTGTGTGTGTTGTGTGTGTGTTGTCGTGGATTCATTGGCCCATTCACCGTTTCTGTGTCTTATTTTGAAATGTACGGAACTGACACGCGATCAATAAATGTTAAAGAAATAGGAGGTGGTTTATTTTGAGAAAAAACGCGCAAGAGAGAGAGAGAGGGGGGGGGGGGGGAAGACAGCCGATTGTTGTGACAGTAGCTCCCAAGGAAGGGACACAGTTTTTACATGCTGAAGTATCTACCAAGAAGGGTAACACCTGATTCTGAGACATTTACACACCTGTGCTGCTGTCAGCGACAGTTTCACGTGCACGCTCTCTCTCTCTCCTCTCTCTCTCTCTCTCTCTCTCTCTCTCTCTCTCTCTTCTCTGTCCTGTCCTCTGTCTCTCTTTTCTGTCTCTCTGTCCTCTCTCTCTCTCTCTCTCTCTCTCTCTCTCTCTCTCTCTCTCTCTCTCTCTCTCACACACACACACACACAAGCACACAAGAACACACACAAGCACGCGTGTGTGTCTACCAATCTGTCTGTATGTTTTGTCTACGTATTGGACAGTCCATTTGCCTCAGTATATAAGTACATTTTTCAATCTGGTTATCTCTGTTTATAATACCTTTTGGCGATCTGCCCGAGTGTATGGTTGTTTATTTATTTGTTTACTTTTCTCTCTCTCTCTCTCTCTCTCTCTCTCTCTCTCTCTCTCTCTCTCTCTCTCTCTCTCTCATATCTCCTTTGTCTTTCTGTACTCTCCTCTCTCTCTCTCTCTCTCTCTCTCTCTCTCTCTCTCTCTCTCTCTCTCTCTCTCTCTCTTCTCCTCTCATATCTCCTTCTCTTCCTGATAATCGCTCTAAAGTGTGTGTGTGAGTGCGCGCCTGCGCAATCGCGCGCGCCGCGCGCGCGCGCATGTGTGTGTGTTTGTGTGTGTGTGTGCAAATGTGTGTGTGTGTGTGTGTGTCTGTCTGTATGTCTGTGAAGATGTACACGCATGCACACACCTTATTTTCAGTCAATGACATGTGATTTGGAGGTATATAACAGGAAGATTTCTATTCAGATACTTTGGGCTGCTATCAGAGTCGGATGATAAAACGTATGCTGCACAGCTGGGCCTGTGCATCACGGTCTGTGCTTCATTACGTCCTTTCCAGCGCCTCTCTGTCTGTCTGTCAGTTTGTCTGTCTGTCTATCTGTCTGTCTGTCTGTCTTCTCTCTCTCTCTCTCTCTCTCTCTCTCTCTCTCTCTCTCTCTCTCTCATATCCCCTTCTCTGTCTGTCTGTCTGTCAGTTTGTCTGTCTGTCTCTCTCTCTTTCTCTCCGTCTCCCTCTCTTTCTCTCTCTCTCTCTCTCTCTCTCTCTCTCTCTCTCTCTCTTTCTCTCTCATATCTCTCTGTCTGTCTATCTGCCAGTATGTCTGTCTGTCTGTCTCTCTATCTATCTATCTATTATCTATATATATATATATATATATATATATATTTCCCTCTCTCTCCCTCCCTCTCTCTCTCTCTCTCTCTCTCTCTCTCTCTCTCTCTCATATCTCCTTCTCTGTCTGTCTGTCTATCTGTCTCTCTCTCTCTCTTTCTCTCTCCCTCTCTCTCTCTCTCTCTCTCTCTCTCTCTCTCTCTCTCTTTCCTCTCCCCCCTCCCCCAATGTTTCTTGCTAAATAATGAAATTAAAATCTAAGAAAAACGTCACAGCTTGAAGAAATGTCTCCGTCATACCACAGTGTTTTTACTTCATTTAACTGACCACCCTCTCGTCCCGTTCATTATGATTAGAGAT
>CM065748.1:12442513-12452513 GCA_033310375.1 Conus canariensis
CTCCTACGGCTACTCCAAGATTCTGACCTGGGTCACCACCGTCCGGAGAGTCAGTAAGTCACCATGGGTAGTGATGGATAGAGTGTGTCTTCTGGGACAGCTGCTGCGTTAAGTAGTCACCCACCTATGTCATTGCTCACTTTCTCTCTCTCTCTCTCTCTCTCTCTCTCTCTCTCTCTCTCTCTCTCTCTCTCTCTCTCTCTTGCACTCTGTATCTCTCTCTCTCTCTTCTCTCTGCACTCTATCTCTTCTCTCTCTCTTCTCTTCTGTCACTGTACTCTGTCTGTCTCTCTCATCTGTCTGTCTGTCTGTCCTCTCTCACTGTCTGTCTGTCTCTCTCTCTATCGCTCTCTCTCTCTCTGTCTCTCTCTCTGTCTCTCTTTCTGTCTGTCTTCACATTGTCTCTGTCTGTCTGTCTGTCTGTCTCTCACTGTCTGTCTGTCTCTCTCTGTGTGTGTCTCTGTCCGTCCGTCTGTCTGTCTGTCTGTCTCTCTCTCTCTCTCTCTCTCTCTCTCTCTCTCTCCCTCTCCCTCTCCCTCCCTCTCTCTCTCTCTTTCTCCTTCGCTCCCTCTCTAGTCTTCTCTTGCACATCTCTTTCGCTTCCTCTCTTTCTTTCCCTCCCATTCTTCATTCACGTCGCTTTCTATCTCTGTTTTGATCCCACTTCAAAATAAACATGTGTAAAACAAACATCTTAGTTTTTCGAATGGGTGTTCATCTGGTGCCACGTGAAAGATGATTGTGTGGAACTTCTGAACGTGCCGTTGTAAACGCCTCAAAGTGTTACGTGTCTTTTTTTCTGTAAAACTACGTTTGTTTGTGCCACAATCTCAAAGGGAAGCGGGCTGTTGTAACCGTTTAAAGCTTATTGTATAACTGTGGAAATGAATGGATAGAATTATTTTATACAATGTTTGGTCCATAGCTAGGGCATGTTGTTGAGTATGGTCTGAGGTAATGGATTTTAGAGAAATGACATGCGTGGGTAAATTACATCAATTGATTATGGAACAACTTTCACAAGTTGACGGGAGTACTCATTAAGATCTGATTTATGGTGAGGCTGGTAGATTTCCTGTTCATTTAAATTGATGAATGAAAGGTGTCACACACTGACAGAAGGTGATACTTATGAATGAATTCAGACTGTTTAATGTTACGAAACACAGGATATGATTGGGGAAACTGCTCGGCATCACGCATTTGATTTGTAATACACAGTATTTGCTTACATCGAAGGGAGGATTGGTTGCATTGATTTTTTTCATTGTTTAAAACAACGAATATCTGGACCGTAAACGGCAGGGTTGGGACAGCCATACTCAAAATACTTGAGTGTCCCTTTACGGATTGTTGAAGAATAAAAATGATCGTTTAATGGAAGCAGAAACTTTTATTGTGTGAATAGGCTTTTCAGACCACATTAACAATGTTCACGTTTGATGTCTCAGATATTACAGTGCATTGTCCCCGCTGATGAGATTTGAGGTCTTGATCTAAATCCACTAGGAAAGATAATTTTCAATATATATTCCTATGCCCCATGCTTGCAGAGCTATGACAAAAACACATTCCACTGAAATCTTCCGACGTCCAGCACTTTTTACGTTAGTCATACTTTGTCATCAAGGAATGAAAATATAAGTAATCTTGCTTTACTTATGCAAGTCCTTTAGAAGAAACAGCGACTTACTACAAGATAACCCATGTCTTACAAACGGTTTGAATGTTTGCACATGAAATATCTTGTTACAACATAATTCTTCGGAATTACCCCATTCAAATGGAGACTTTCGTGAATAAATGATCATGATTTATCGGTTTTTCTCTCCATACCTTTCGTTCTCTCTCCTATGATAACCTGCACATTATTAGCGTGTGCACCTCTCACTGCACCATCTGCTTTGAAGGCATGCTGACGCCTTTGAGCAGTTTTGAATGAGCGAACAAAGAAATAATAATGGAATGTATAACTCGTTCGAAGTAGCATATTGGACTCGCGTCGCGTGACATTGGTTTAGCTGTTAAAAGTATAGCAGCTCAAACAAACTTGATCTAACTCGAGTTTCTGAAGGCGTGCGTCATACACAATCATTCGTTTCTTTGTTTGTACGAAGTAAGCATGGTGATTGTTTGATTGCCTTTTTTTTTTAATTTGCCCACAGGGCTGTGTTTATGTCAGAAAAGACGTTAGCATTTATGTCACTACACTCGTGCAATGAAAATATTCTCTCTCTCTCTCTCTCTCTTCTCTCTCTCTCTCTCTCTCTCTCTCTCTCTCTCTCTCTCTCTCTCTCTCTCTCTCTCTCCCGTGCGTGCCTCTGTGTGTGTGCTGTTGTCTGTCTGTTCTGTATGTCTGTATGTATGTGTCTGTGTGTGTCTATATCTGTGTATGTGCGTGCGCGTGTGCACACTTGCTTTGATATTTGTGTTTGTTAGATAACATGCCACTTTAATATAAGACTGAGACACTGGAAAAACAAAATGTCCCTGAATACTTTTTCTTTATGGATTTACATTTTGTTCTGTCGTACATTTATCATGATAGATATTGTTACAGATTCAACACTTAAAACAATTTCATCATTATCACCATCCACCAAAGCCCTGCTCGTGCAAAGCATACATTTTCTTATAATCATTGGAGTGGCAAATGGGAGAGAACTGTTGAGATCTTCAACAGTCCAAGGGAAAGAACTGGGTGATCCCCTCTGCCAGCCAGCGGTAGTTGTGAGTGATGGGAGAGAGCTGCAAGCAAGACAGTCGCCATGATGGCTACACAAAGTGTTCACCTTCTGTGTTGCTGTGCATTCTGATCGCCGGTTTTCACCCTCCTCTGCTTCTGTTCCAACAACGGTATTGCACTTATTTCTTGCCATGTTATTTCCCTAAAGATTCTTAAGAAAGGCCAGATAATCCACGATATGTGTAGATTTTGAGTGAAAACTCGCAGAATTGGCGGATGAATTTAGGTATTATTCTAGATGCCGTCGTTGCAGCTAGTCTGTGTTGCCTGGTCACACGATGGACTTTGACAGCTCTTAATTTCTTTTCAGTTTGTCTGTACAAGTCATAATCCTTTTATTAAAAAAAATCTTGATATTTTACCTAAGCAATGTTTTCCTAACAGCAGTTGAAGCTGTTTATGATTTGTTGATGATTATTGATTTCTTTTCTTGTCTGTGGTTCTGTGGCCATTTTTCCTGTGACGATACAGACGATGTTTCAATCAAGGTGCATAGTGACGTTAGGAACAATGTTCTGTACGATTTAGCATGCTTCAGGGATACGTTTTGCCCTGTTTGTGCGTTTACCGGTAACTGGTTAGTTGAATGTTTTAATGCATTCATTTATTTCCTAGAATTGAAAACTAGGAGCTCATGGGCTTTTCTTCACAGACTAGCTGTTTTATTTCTATATTTACTTGTTTCTTCGCTTCATGGTCCGCATATTTTTTTTTAATTGTAGTGTAGTTATCGGAGAGTTATATTAAAATAAAACCCATTTCAGGACTGACGACACGCCTGTTCAAAGGCTTCCCAAGCCTACAGGAAGTCGTGTGCTCGGGAAAAGTCTCAAAGCGGAAGTGAAGTTACTGAGTCTCCAGTTGTACCAGCTTCCAGAAAACACATGTGGCGTCGTTAAACGGTTACTCCCAAAGCTGTGCCACATTCGGAGAGTACTCCTCCTGTGTGGTGAACAGTCAGGACACACACCGCTCAGAGCTCAGGATTCTGGTGACGGACCTGAGGGAGGGGGAGATCAGGCGTTTTCAGTGCACGGCCAACACGGTGGATTCCTACGGGGTTCCCCAGGTTCTGATTTGGAAAGTTGGCGTGAAGACGATTAGTGAGTATGATCATCATGCCCTGGTGTGCGTGGTGTGGCGGTGAATGGTGTTTACTGACGGACTCAACGTTCGTGTTATTCTGACTTTTGAGCCTGTCTTCTTTTGGTTCCCTTGTCCATCCCGCCCCACGAATGCTGTCTTCGTACATCTGTCTGTCTGTCTGTCTGTCTTATCTGCTCTCTTTCTTTCACCTGTCTGTCTGTCTGTTGTCTCTCTCTCTCTCTCTCTCTCTCTCTCTCTCTCTGTCTCTCTCTCTCTCTATCTCTGTCTCTGTGTGTGTGTCTGTTCTGCCTGTCTGTCTGTCTCCTCTCTCTCTCTCTCTCTCTCTCTCTCTCTCTCTCTCTCTGTCTCTCTCTCTCTGTCGTCTGTCTCTCTCTCTCTCTTCTTCTCTCTATCTGTCTCGTCTGTTGTCTTCTCTCTCTCTCTTCTTCTCTCTCTCTCTTCTCTCTCTCTCTTCTCTCTCTCTTCTGACTGTCTCTGTCTCTCTCGTCTTTCTCTCTCTTTCTCTCTTCTTCTCTCTTCTCTTCTCTCTCTCTCTCTCTCTCTCTCTCTCGAAAAAAAATGCTGAACCATTCCTCTCTTGCCCTTTTCGCAGTCGCCCGAGTTGTTTATTGTAAATACTGGAATACATGCTGTACCTTTGCATCGCTTTGGTCCTCTCTCTCCGTACATTTCAGTCTCGCCGTTGAGTTTATCTGTATCAGTTTTGGTTGCCTCAACTCCAACACGCTTACCTGTTCTTGTCACCAACCAGTCCTTCACCTGTCTTACTGTTGTCAAGAAGTCGGAGCACTCTCAGATAGTGAAGAGTTAGTGTTGTATGTGTGTGTGTTCGGCCCCGCGGCGCGTGTGTTGTGTGTGTTGAGGAGAGAGAGAGAGAGAGAGAGGGGGGGGGGGGAGTGGAGGGGGGGAGGCTGGAGATCTGAGGATCGGGATCTTCATAATTTTGTATCAGTTGCGACTTCTTAAACATCCATTAGATTTTAATTCTTTCTTTTGGATTTGTCGTTCTCTCTCTCTCTCTCTCTCTCTCTCTCTCTCTCTCCTCTCTCTCTCTCTCTCTCTCTCTCTTCTCTCTCTCTCTCTCTCTCTCTTCTCACACGAATGTACTCTCTCTCCCTCTCCATCTCTAATTCTACTTTTTTTTGAGGGTGGGGGGGATAAGAAATTGGAAGTTTAGTTATGTTCTTCACAATAATTTTAATGGACCCATAGGAAGTGTGCAGAAACGAACAACACCAAAAGCAAAGATTTGATAAAGACCAAACATGGGAGAGAACTGTTGGAATCTTCAGCACTTCAAGGGAAAGAACTAGGGTGGTTTCATCTGCCAGCCAGCGTTAGTTGCGAGTGATTGTGTGTGAGAGAGCTGCAAGCAAGACAGTCGCCATGATGGCTACACAAAGTGTTCACCTTCTGTGTCTGCTCTGCTTTGCGGTGGTGGGTTTTCACGGCATCTGTGCCTCGGATTCAGATAATGGTATGTCCGTCACGTTGCTTAGGATTCTGCTTGATATGAGTTCATTAGGAAGGCATTAAATAGCCATGGTTTCCAGAGGTTTGAAGACAAAAGTCGAAAGACGAGTAAAATGCTAATGCTGGAATAGCAAGTGCTCGGGTTTAGCAGCAGCATGCTGAATGTGCGTTGGTCTCCACGTAAATATTTGGAAATGACTTTATACGCTTAGATGAAAGAGTTACCCATTTTTATGTTGCATTTAAACACATAAAAATGATTCTATTCTTTTTTTTTGCTGAAGTATCACCACAGTTGTTTCCATTATTGATTGATTTTTTTCCCTGTGCTCTAAAGCTGGCATGATTTTTTTCCCTGTGCTCTAAAGCTGGCATAACACCGGGAATGTGTAATTTTGTAATAACTGTTCTTACTGCTCGTGTTGATTTTAATAGACTATTTTGAGTTGGCATCATTTTCAGCTGAATTAAACATGGTCTGTTGTGAAATATATCACCATCCATTATCTTCACTCATTTATCTTTTCACTGAAATGGTGAGGGTTTTTTTTTCTCTTGTAATATCCTCTAGTGATTTTCACTGGTAAGATCGTTTAGTACTGAACGTCTGAATTTTAAATGTTCTATTATTCGGAGGATTTCCACAATAAACGATCGGAATTTAATGTCCATTGCTCGGTTACTTGTCATTGGAACTTGGTCGCTGTGAAAGCTTTAGGTCTTGAGTGCAGGAGAGGGTGGGGGAGGGTTAGACATGTCAGAAACGTATCTTTATCCCAAGCGATGATATCTTTCAGGCATAGTGACACGCCTGTTCAAAGGCTTTCCCAGTATACAGGAGGTCTTGTGTTCTGGTAAGACGTTGAAAGCCGAAGTCAAGTTAATCGGCTTGCAACTGTTCAAACTGCCTCAAAACGAACTTCTTGCGTCGTTGACCGGACATACCCAGAGTTGTGCGACGCTGGGGGAGTACTCCTCCTGCCAGATAGACAGCAGTGATGCCAATCAGTCCGAGCTACGGCTGTTGGTGACGGATCTGAAGGAAGGGGAGAGCAGGAGGTATAAATGCACGGCCACCACCATGGATTCCTACGGCTACTCCAAGATTCTGACCTGGGTCACCACCGTGCGGAGAGTCAGTAAGTCACCAAGTGTAGTGATCAGTAGAGGGATGTGTCTTCTGGGACAACTGCTGCTTTACTTTACTCTTCTTTCTCTCCTTTCTCCCTCTCTCTCTTCTCTTCTCTCTCTCTCTCTCTTTTCCTCTCTCTCTCTCTCTGTCTCTCTCTCTCTCTCCTCTCTCTCTTGCTCTCTCTCTCTCTCTCTCTCCTCTCTCTCTCTCTCTCTCTCTCTCTTCTCTCTCTCTCTCTCTCTTCTATCTCTCTCCATTCATCATTTATCTCCATTTCAATTCCGCCTTGTCTGTGTTTTCCTCCCACCCCAAAGTAAACATCGATACGACACTTTTCTTTCTTTCTAAGGGGTGGGTATCTAGCATCACACGACTTTCGTTGAAAGTCTAACGTTGCGATTGTATTCGCTCGTAAGTGTTGTGCGTGTGTGTGTGTGTGTGTGTGTGTGTGTGTGTGTGTGTGTGTGTGTGGGGTGTGTGTGTTTAATGTACAAGGCTAAATTTCAAGGTATTGATGGCTACAAAGAGCCCATAGTCCAGTAACGTTCGAAATGAGGGGGGTTGAGACATGGGACATAAAGAGAAAGACTACATTTATTTCCTATGAAATGATCCTTGAAATGATCTTTACAAGTTGGTAGAAATACTGCACTTATTTCAATGTGTAGCCAACGTGGCACATTTTCGGTGTATAAAGATTCCGTTTTTGGGGTTTTAATGCGTCAGGTATGATTTAAAGTGGTACGTATAAGTGAACACAGATTACATGCCTGCTGGTTGACTTGAATATGAGGATGGAGTGAACTGCAAGATGGGCATCACATTTATACAACTGGATATGAGATGGAGTGCACTACAAGATGGGCGTCACATTTATACAACTGGATATGAGATGGAGTGCACTACAAGATGGGCTCCATTTATACAACTGGATATGAGATGGAGTGCACTACAAGATGGCATCACATTTATACAACTGGATATGAGATGGAGTGCACTACAAGATGGGCGTCACATTTATACAACTGGATATGAGATGGAGTGCACTACAAGATGGGCATCGCATTTATACAACTGGATATGAGATGGAGTGCACTACAAGATGGGCATCGCATTTATACAACTGGATATGAGATGGAGTGCACTACAAGATGGGCATCGCATTTATACAACTAGATATGAGATGGAGTGCACTACAAGATGGGCATCGCATTTATACAACTAGATATGAGATGGAGTGCACTACAAGATGGGCATCGCATTTATACAACTGAATATGAGATGGAGTGCACTACAAGATGGGCATCGCATTTATACAACTGGATATGAGATGGAGTGGACTACAAGATGGGCATCGCATTTGTACAACTGGATATGAGATGGAGTGGACTACAAGATGAGCATCACATTTATACAGCTGGATATGAGATGGAGTGGACTACAAGATGGGCATCACATTTATACAGCTGGATATGAGATGGAGTGAACTACAAGATGGGCATCACATTTATACAACTGGATATGAGATGGAGTGGACTACAAGATGGACATCACATAAATTTATACAACTGGATATGAGATGGAGTGCACTACAAGGTGGGCATTGCATTTATACAACTGGATATGAGATGGAGTGAACTACAAGATGGGCATCACATTTATACAACTGGATATGAGATGGAGTGGACTACAAGATGGACATCACATTTATACAACTGGATATGAGATGGAGTGCACTACAAGATGGGCATTGCATTTATACAACTGGATATGAGATGGAGTGGACTACAAGATGGGCATCACATTTATACAACTGGATATGAGATGGAGTGGACTACAAGATGGGCATCACATTTATACAACTGGATATGAGATGGAGTGGACTACAAGATGGACATCACATAAATGTATACAACTGGATATGAGATGGAGTGCACTACAAGATGGGCATCGCATTTATACAACTGGATATGAGATGGAGTGAACTACAAGATGGGCATCACATTTATACAACTGGATATGAGATGGAGTGCACTACAAGATGGACATCACATAAATTTATACAACTGGATATGAGATGGAGTGCACTACAAGATGGGCATCACATTTATACAACTGGATATGAGATGGAGTGAACTACAAGATGGGCATCGCATTTATACAACTGGATATGAGATGGAGTGGACTACAAGATGGCATCACATTTATACAACTGGATATGAGATGGAGTGGACTACAAGATGGGCATCACATTTATACAACTGGATATGAGATGGATTGAACTACAAGATGGGCATCGCATTTATACAACTGGATATGAGATGGAGTGACTACAAGATGGGCATCGCATTTATACAACTGGATATGAGATGGAGTGACTACAAGATGGGCATCGCATTTATACACTAGATATGAGATGGAGTGCACTACAAGATGGCATCACATTTATACAACTGGATATGAGAGTGGAGTGGAACTACAAGATGAGCATCACATTTATACAACTGCCAGCCGTGCGTTCCATCGTCCTTATGCCTCACCTCGTACCCCGTTTCTCTCCCCCCACCCACCCCACCCCCACCCCACACACTTTACTCCTTTCTCCCTGCCCCCCCCCCCCCACCCCCCACCCCTCCTTCACTTCTGTCTCATTCCCCTTTCCCCATTTCTTCTTCCACCCGCCCTCTTTCCCCAGCCTTATTCACCCCACCCTCCCTCCGCCTGCCCGCATCCCTCATCTCCCTGAACATACAGAAATGCGACTGTTTACGACAAGAATGATTCCCCCTTGATCTGCCTAATACGCTAACGAGTCACCATGTCTGATTTGGAGCCTGCCAATGAAAACTGGATTTAAGCAAGGTGTAAGTAGACACACGACATAATGTGCTTTTATTGCAAGACGGTTTACCATTTGCTTGGAGTTGGATGGAACATGATGTTGGCTGTGTTGCCAGTTTGTTTTAAAAAGTTGAATAATAAGTTGTACATGGTAGAACTGGCACGGTCATATTGAAAATAGTGAAAGGTTTTACTTTTGCAGGTTGTTGAAAATGATAGCTTACTTGAAGTTTTTTTTGTGTGTGAATATCGATGACTTTTCCTTGATCCTTTTCGACAGTGTTCTTGTTTAGTGCCTCAGATGATGCTGTACGTGGTAAAGATATTTTATTTATACAGAAGAGTAGTAGGTGTGTGCGTGTGTGTGTGTGTGTGTGTGTGTGTGTGTGTGTGTGTGTGTGTGTGTGTGTGTGTGATACAGTTTTCCCAGGAGGTATGATTTTCATATGGTATTTTTATGAGCTTACCTAGCAGATCTACGACAGAAATACATTTCTTCACAATATCATCGACCTTATCGTCAAACAATGAAAATGCAGTAATCTTGCTTGACATTTGGGCAAATTCTGAAATAGAAGGAGTAAACTGAAACAGGATACTCATACGATGTGGACGGATCACATGTATGCAGATGAATATCTTTGTAATAATGTGTTTCGCTATAAGTCACGTCCTTTAGTTGCCTTTGCTGAATAAATTAT
>CM065748.1:12467513-12475013 GCA_033310375.1 Conus canariensis
TTGATGACTTGGAAAGGCTTCAGTGGTTAATTTTACCAGACCGTATTTCATTCCTTGACGATCACTTACTGAACAGGTTAAATGCGTATACGTATCAGAAACCTGGTTATGACCTCAGGGTTACTTACTCATTACAAATAAGCGTTTTTCAAGTGTCCGTGAAGCACAAAGGAAGTCCCGGGTGCCAGTGGGTCGTATTTCGGTCTATGGTCACTTTGCAGGAATGTCAGTCCGAGATTTTCAAGGCTTTTCCAGTTTGCTAGAAGTTGAGTGCTCCGGCCGTCATCTGAATCCAGGGGTCAACTTGCTGTCTCTGAAGTTGTTCAGGGCCTCGGATAGTTCGGTGCTTGCCATCGTCAACCCTCTGAAAGACACGTGCATCACGTATGTGGACTATTCCTCATGCCGGGTAGTGAAAGGGGATTCCCGGAAATCCCTGGTTCGAACTCTGGTGACAAATCTAGAGGCAGGGGAGACAAGCACTGTGGGGTGTAACGTGACCACATTCCTTAATGATGGACATGCGGAGATGCACACCTGGTTCACCAGAGTGCGCCGAAAAAGTAAGTGAAGCCAGACAGAGGGAGAGAGAAAGACTGTGTGTGTGTGTGTATGTGTGTGTGTGGGTGGGTGGGGGGGTGTAGTGTAGTATGTGTGTGTGTATGTGTGTGTGTGCGCACGCGCACGCGTGGTGTAGTGTGTGTGTGTGGTGGGTGGGTCGGTGGGTGAGTGGGTGGGTGGTGTAGTATGTGTGTAGTGTGTGGGTGGTGTGTGTGTGTGTGATGTAGAGTGTGTGTGTGTGTGTATTTGCGCGCGCGCGCGCGCGCGCGCGCGTGTGTGTGTGTGTAAACTAAAGATCTATCACCAGTTGGTGTGGAAAATTCAGTTCAGACTGGGAAATATTTCAAGCAGATAGGCGGATGTGCATATGTGCCGACAAAGGGTAGACTGCGTGTGCGTGTGCATGCGTGAACGGATGTAAGTAACGTCACAGCATGGTGAGGGGAGCGGATGTAAGTGACGTCACAGCATGATGAGGGGAGCGGATGTAAGTGACGTCACAGCATAGTGAGGGGAGCGGATGTAAGTGACGTCACAGCATAGTGAGGGGAGCGGATGTGACGTCACGGCATGGTCAGGCGAGCGGATGTGAGTGACGTCACAGCATGGCGAGGGGAGCGGATATAAGTGACGTCCACAGCATGGCGAGGGGAGCGGATGTAAGTGACGTCACAGCATGGTGAGGGGAGCGGAATGAAATGTCAGTAGTCTGCAGGATGTGGGGCCATACGTCAGCATCAGTTAGCGCGCGCGCACGAGCGAGTGCACGCACACGCACACACACGCGCGCACTACGCACAGACGTACACACACACACACACACCACACACACACACACGCATACGCATAATACCCTTTCACACATACACACATGCACATGCGCGCGCACACACACACACACACACACACACACACACACACACACACACACGCACGCACGACACACGCGCACACACGCACGCACGCACGCACGCTCACACACACACACACATACACACACACACACACACGCACCACGCACGCACGTACGCACGCACGCACAGACGCCGTGTGTATGCGAATGAGTGTGCGCGCTTAGGCGATCTGTCTCTTACCAAGCAGTGTGGCATTTTCAGTCTTTTCTGTCGCTTTTCTACTTTGTGAGCAGATACCAGGTTTTCTCTGTCCGTCCGAGTTCCAGTCCAACTCTGTCAATATGGTTCATGCATTATGATTGGGCTGTCTCTCTGCACGAATATCTTTCAATACGCATAACTGATTTTTGAAGAATGTCGCCCGCTCTGCGTGAATGTTGACGCTGATGGTGGATGCGTATGCACGATTGCAATGCCATTGCATGTGTTGCAGTAGTGGAGTAGAAAATAAAAATGTAAAAGGAATCCCACATGAAGCCATACATGTCTTCCGTAAATATTTGAAAGACTGGAACTGGTGAAGAGTGAGTGGCAGGTTTCGGCAGAAATCGTGGTGAGTGTGTGACCAGGAATGAGGAGAGAGGAGGGAGCAATGTAGCTTGAACATAATCAAGCATAACAGTAACAACAATCCGATGTTTCTCCTCAGAGATAGCTAAGCCACATCGGCGCCTGTTTGAAGAAGACTGATGTAAAAAGTGTCCACCGTCCGTAGCCCTCGCTACCCTGGTTAATACCTGTAAGTTAGTCCCCTTACCCCCTAGTGGCATGCTTCGATCCGCCTGCTCCGCTTCTCTGCCGTGTGCACTGTTTATTTTCTTCAGAACATGGCTGTTTAGAAAGGTGCGTGAATCAGTGTGTCTGTATATATTAAAGAACCGCAATGAAGCACAGTTTAACACTTCATTCACTATTCCTATGATGCTGTAAGCGTGGTGTTCCTTCCACATGAAAAGCTGAAGTCTGTCTCTGTATGGGGAACAACCGCTCGTGTCTTCGTGGTCTAAGGGAAACAACTGCTGCCATCATACTGGCAGGCGTTGAAGGGGGAACAGCTCCATCACAGACTGAAGAGAGACGCCATGATGGATAGTCTTGTTTTGGTGTGTGTGCGGAAATTTGTGCTCGTTTGGCTTCTTTGGGATCTCCACAGTTGACTATAACGGCTAAAAATGGTAGTGTGTTTGTGGGTGTTTTTTTTTTCAATCCAGAGAAATAGAATTTGGATGCAAGTTCCAATATTGCTACAGAGCCAGTCTCATTATGCATGCTTATGTTGGTGGAAAAGCCAGTCTCCTGTTTTGGTTTTCGATTGATTCTGTGGGGGGGGGGGGGGGGGGGGGTAGTTTTAACTAACAGCCGGGTGCTGATCGTGTTCATTTGTGTAGCTGTAATCTTTTCAAGTACAAGCACAGTCCTAGCATTTGATGTAAGAGTGGTAATTGTCATTTTTCTAATCAGGATACCATAACCACTTGGTTGCAGGCTAGGAGACAGCGGCAGAGAGAGCTAAGCCTAGGCGAGTGCGTTGTCTTGACAGTGAAAGTATGGGCGGTTGCGCGTTGTGTGTGAAGCCCAAGCAGTTTTCATTGAATTGAATTGTATCAAATCTCCTGTCATAGAGTCTGTATTTCGGGTTGTTTTGACATTTGTTTAAGCAGTCAGTTGTATACCCGTGGACGAACGCGTGCGTGAGAGAGAGAGAGAGAGAGAGAGAGAGAGAGAGAGAGAGAGAGAGAGAGAGAGGTTTCCGCAAATGTAAAATCAAAATGGGTTAAAATCAGTCAGTAGATCAACAAGGACTTGTACATTGAAGACAATGGTAAGCATAAGCATACTATTCATACTTGCCCTGACTTCAACCGCATCAGCTCAGGTGGTCCTTTTAAAGACAAAGTGACCACATAAATCAGCAGCTCTGTTACAAAGGGTCAGTTGGATCATACGTAGGTTCTCTTTCAGGCTTGACAGTTCGAAATTTCCGTGGCTTTCCCAGTCTGAAGGAAGTGGAGTGTTCAGGCAGAACGATTCAGGCGGATGTGGATTTGCTGTCGCTGACGCTGTTCAGAACAGCGGACGATGTGATCCTGGGTACTCTCAACACCTTCAAAAACACGTGCAAAACGTTCGTCGAGTTTTCCTCCTGCTCTCTCAGCACTGGCCACACCAGAGAGTCGGTGGTAAGGGCGATAATCGCTGATCTGGAGGAAGGGGAGATGATAACTGTGGGTTGTAACGTCACCACTTTTATGGAACTTGGGCATACGTCGAAGTACTCGTGGTCCGTTCCGGTGTTCAGACCAAGTAAGTCATGATGTCTGATTGAGTGATGTGAAAAAAGCTAATATGTGTTTCTGTTTCGTCTATATGTTTGTATACTAGTTTTGCAGCCCACCCACCCACACCTCTCTCTCTCCTTCTCTCTCTTTCTCTCTCTCAATCTCTCTCTCTCTCTCTCTCTCTCTCTCTCTCTCTCCTCTCTCTCTCTCTCTCTCTCTCTCTCTGCGGGCGCGCGTGTGTGTATGTGTGTGTGTGTGTGTGTGAGAGAGAGAGAGAGAGCTAGAGAGAGAGAGAATTTAAGGGCTATTGATGCTAGTTATATGGAAACGAAAACTGAAATCAGACCAATGTGTAATGTGTGTTTGTGTGTGATTGTTACAGGCGCCTGTGAGTGTACTGTGCATAGTATGTGGTGTATGAGAGATACCCGTCAGATTATTGGATGTAGTTGACAAAATCAACAGAAATGAAACTGGAACTTTTGTTATTGTTGTTAATCCCTGAACTCTTTCCCCCTCATGGCTTCCATTCTCCGATGAAAGCAAAACTAATGATGTGGACATGCGACATTGAAAAGCCGACTGTTGTAGTAAAACTATACATTACAGTGTATAATGTGTATATATGTCGACAGTACATGTGCCTATACAGTGCCGATTATGTGTGGATGTGTGAAGATGGCTGCATGCACAATACACATGTGCCCACACAGGGTGGAAAGGAATGTGCCTGCGCATGCGTGAATAGATGTGAGTGTTGTCATACCATGGTGATGGAAGCAAATGTGAAACGTCAGCAGTCTGCAGGATTGTTCTGTTTGGTAGTGGCATTTATTTGTAGCCTTTGTCTTCAAAACACTTGGAAACACTTACTGCTTACTAACACCAGAAACCAAGCAGACCAGACTACCTTTTACTTATCTTTAAGAATTGTATGTAATAACTCCGCCAAACATGAACAAACGAATCAGAAGACAAAACACGACGCGTTTCGACCTCTTAGGTCTTCTTCAGGCAAGACAAACATAACTCAGGAACACGAAAATGAAGAACGAGCAATCACCTATCTCGTCAAATTCGGCTCAAGATGGGTGTTGACTTTTTACTTAAATTTAACTGTTATTTAAGCCTGTGTTTATACATATTTGTATACATGCATGCAAGCACGCACACGCACGCAGGCCCACGCGCGCCCACCCCTATTAACAAACACATTTACACAAAACACATAAGCACGCATATCACACACACACACACACACACACACACACACACACACACACACACACACACGTGTTTGTGTGTGTGTGTGTGGCGCGCGCGCGCGCGCGTGCTATTTCTTGTCAATCAATGTACAGTTTTCTGTTCTCTCGCTGTTTCTACTTTGATAACAGAAGTCTGTTTTTCTTTTGTTTGTCTGTCTGTCCGTGTTCCAGTCCAACTCCATTCTCTGGTTCATTACTGTTGTCTGTATGCAGGAATATCTTGCAATGCGCTTCATCGTTTTTGAAGTATTTCACCCGGTCATCGTTGATGGTGAGAGTGATGATGGTGGGTGCGTATGCACGCGTGCAATACAGCTGTGTATGTGGCGGTTGACAGAGAAGGAGACCGTAAAAGGAATCCCGGATAACATCATTCATTCATCTTCCCTGACTGTTTGAAGGACTCGGGCTTGTGAAGCGCAAGGAACTGGTTTTGGTAGAAACAGTGGTGTGGTGGTGTGGTGGTGGTGGCGGCGGCGGTGTGTGTGTGTGTGTGTGTGTGTGTGTGTGTGTGTGTGTGTGGTGGTAGTAATAGTAGTAGTAGTTTCATTTTATCATCTTTTCACAAAATCATGCGATATTAGATGTGTGTGTGTGTGTGTGTGTGTGTGTGTGTGTGTGTGTGTGTGTGTGTGTGAAAGGGGTGCATTTACCTTGGAACATTCGCACAACGGTAACAACAGCAAAAATCCAATACGTCTTTCAGAGCTATCTAAGCAACATTCACAGTTATTTGAAGAAGACTCATTATGAGATACATGCCGCATGCCTCTCTGCCCATTTTACTTACTGTGTAAGTCCCCTCACACACTGGTGCCCCGCCTGTCAGTCTTCTTATTCTTCCTCTCTGACATCGTCATCACTTTCTTTGCACAGAGCGCCATTTGGTCTTCCTCGGAACAAGCTGTGGAAAGAGTGTTTGATACGCTTTGTTGGTATATCAAACATCACACTTTGTTGGTATATCAAACATCACACTTTGTATATCAAACATCACACTTTGTTGGTATATCAAACATCACACTTTGTTGGTATATCAAACATCACACTTTGTTGGTATATCAAACATCACACTTTGTCAGTATATCAAACATCACACTTTGTCAGTATATCAAACATCACACTTTGTCGGTATATCAACCATCACACTTTATCTGTATATCAAACATCACACTTTGTTAGTATATCAAACATCACACTTTGTCGGTATATCAAACCTCACACTCTGTCAGTATATCAAACAAATATAATGCAGTATACAACACAAATATATTGTCTTCATAAATGCTGTGGATTGGTTGCTCCTTCCACAAAAGCTGAATTCGGTCCGTGCATGGGGAGCAACCGCCCCTGCCTTCGTGGTCTAAGGGAAACAACTGCTGTCTTCGTATTGGCGGATGTCGAAGCAGACAAGTTCCATCACAGACACAGGAGAGACGCCATGATGGAAAGTCTAGTCGTGGTGTGTGTGTGGAGAATTGTGCTCGTTTGGATCCTTCTGGGACCTTCGCAGTTGGTTAAAACGGATAGAAATGGTAGGCTGTGTGTTTGGATATCCGTAGAAATAGGTTTTAATGGCGATTCTGATGTTGTGTGAGAGCTAAGACAATTATGCATACTAATGTTAGTGGGAAAAGAGTCCTCTGGCTTTTTCATGTATCCTCCTCAGGCGTTTTACTTTTTAAATTGGCGGTACATGTTAAGTTATCCTTTTCATATAGTATTGTTATTTCTATGTAGGGATATCGTATTTGCCAGTAAATGATAGATAAGCTGGGTCACTTTTTTTCTCAACTGGGATACAGTTTATTCGGATTGATGTAGAGAAGCCGGCAGCGCTAGGGACAGGGGCATGCGTGCGAAGTGTGCGCTGTGCCAGTGTGGTGTCTGGCACATTGTGTTCGAAGCTTCAAGGTGCAGGATTCGGTGAATCAGATACACGTGCGTCCTTGTCTTAGCTTTTCGTTGACTGTTTTACACAGACGGGAAAAATATTTACTAGTATTTGAAACAATGGGTGCGTGTGTGCTGCAAGAGAATTTTTTTTCTAGTTGGTTGGTAAAATGCTTCTGGTAGATCTCACGACAAAAATGACTTAAGTTAGAAAATGATAAATAATTAAATAACTAATAAAGGAAAGGCATTAGAAAATGAATACAGGTAAGGCAGTCATTTGTTCGGCATACATACCTGGGACAAATTAATTGTAACTAATAACCTTTATAAGCATTTTTGCGGAGGTAAGAAAATGCATAAGAAACGCACGTGTTCCATTCCGCTGATCGGAGACTGATTAGAAAAAAAAAAAAATAAACGTAGGTAGATCATCGTTAGCTTACTTTTCAGGAATGACGGTCCGAGATTTCCGCGGCTTCCCTAGTTTAAAGGAAGTGGAGTGTTCGGGCGGAAGTGTGCGAGCGGATGTGGAATTGTTGTCTCTGACTCTGTTTGCAAAAGAGGACAACACCGTGTTAGCCATAT
>CM065748.1:12490013-12495013 GCA_033310375.1 Conus canariensis
GTCTTCTGTGGGGGTGGCAGGAGAAAGATGGGCAGATACAAGTTGCCGACTCTTGCCTCTGTCTGTCTGTCTGTCTCTTTGTCTGTCTTTCTCTGTCTCTTCTCTGTCTTTGAATCTCTCTCTCTGTGTCTCTCTTCCTCTCCCTCCCTCCTCTCTCTCTCTTCTCTGTCCTCCTCCACCCCCTCCTCTCTCTCTCTCTCTCTCTCTCTCTCTCATCTCTCTCCTTCTCTCTCTCTCTCTGTAGAATTGAATTACAGAGTTGTTATGTTGAATTGTCAGTATGAATGATATATGTTGAAATAATGTATGCATGAAAAGGACAGATTGTAAGACTTAGGCTTGGCTAAAAGATTCCTCCTTGCGTATTAAAGATCAATCAGTCAATCAATCAATCAATCTCTCTCCCTCTCTCTCTGTCTGGATTCCTCCTTGCGTATTAAAGATCAATCAGTCAATCAATCAATCAATCTCTCTCCCTTCCCCGTCTCTCTCTCTCTCTCTCTCCTCTCTCTCTCTCTCTCTCTCTTCTCTCCTCTCTCTCTCACCTACCTATCTCTGAATCTCTCTCTATCTCTCTCTCTCTCTCTCTCTCTCTCTCTCTCTCTCTCTCCTCTCTACACACACACACACACACACACACACACACACACACACACACACACACACACACACACAGGCACACACGGTCACAAGCATGGACGCACGCATGCGGACAGACAGAGAAATGCACACACACCGAGAGAGAGAGACAGAGAGAGAGGGGGAGGGAGAGAAAGAGAGAGAGGGGGGGCAGGGAGAGGGGGGGAGGGAGAGAGAGATCATAGTACAAGATCTTAGCAAAATAGTAGTGGAAATGTTACAACTGACAAAAGTTAATGACTGGACTGTCAATATCAATTAATTCAATTTCGGGTCTGTCCTGTGATTTTTCTCGCGCGAAAAGAAATTTTTTTGATTTACACATAACATTTCGTATTATTTGATAGTGTAGTAAAGAGGACTGGTTTGCTGAGTGTATGTTAATTGACCCCAGTTATAAACATTTCATGGACATTGACAGTACAATAATTATGAACCAGTAGACATTCATTTCGATGTAATGATCAGAGCAAATATCATTTTGAGAAATAGACCCTATCATTTGTCGAAGAACTATTCACTTTCTCATCCTCTCTCCCCTCATTGTTTTAGTCAGCTGCCTTCTCTGTTATATTCCTCCCCCTCCTTCCTCCCCGTCCTCCTCTTCCTCCTCCTCATCCACTTCTCTCTCTCACTCTCTCTCTCTCTCTCTCTCTCTCTCTCTCTCTCTTATTCTCTCTCATATATTTTTCATATATATATATATATATATATATATATATACTCGGTACAGATATTTGCTTTGCATTTTAAAAACAACGCGCATTTCTGAGTGCGCAAGCACACTCCAAACTGCAAAACACGCACGCACGCGCGCACACACACACACACACACACACACACACACACACACACACACCACACACACACACACTCACTCACTCACTCACTCACTCACACACACACACACACACACACACACACACACACACACACACACACACACAGGCACGCACACTAGCGCATGCGCGCTCAGCTGCAAAAGTACCTTGACTAGGAGACATTTTCCTATGAATGTTAGAATGTTTGAATATCAGCAACAACAAGTGGATACCTTACACTTGATCAAACGATTTGGAGCGGCTTCTTGTGACTGCATGGTAGTAAAAACGTGCATACAGTTCTTTCCAGTGCTGTAATAACTTTACGACATGCTCGCTGAAGGTAATGCATATTCTGTTAAAGATAAATAGAAGAGGTTTCCTCGCTCGGGAATTTCTGATGAAGAAAAGACTTTAACAATTACTGTTACCATACTATGAGAAAGTTCCACATGATATCAGTCTGACCAAGCTCCATGCTAGTAGTATACATAGGCCAACGAAGAATTTTCTGGCTTTCCCAAATCTGATGCAAGGGAAACGACTTGATGCTCCTTGGTATTACAAGGGAAGCAACCCAGTGTGTGGCTGACAGCACAGTGGCAGAACCTGAAGGAGAAGCTGGCTGACACACACACAGAGAAAGACACAGCGCCATGATGGTCAGAGAGAGGTGTGCAGATGTCGGCCATTCTCTCTTCATTCTTCTTCTCCTGGATCGTCTGCTTCTCGCCGTCTGTTTGTACAATGGTAAGTGTCTTTTTTCATCATGGTGCAATGGATTAGATTGAGGATACTGTAGATTTTACAGCAGTAATGGTGGTTGTAGTGGTATCAAAGCCCAGTTCAGAAGGGATAATGTTATGTTGTGTGGCTGCAGCCCTGTTCAGCTGAAGCAGACGTGGTCTGGCCTCTCGTTCGTCTGCACAGTTGTCACGTCTTTTTCAGAGAGCTGTGAATATTTTTTTTCCCACATAGATTAGTGTGCTTTGGAGACTAAATTCATTACGTCTGTTACGTATGATATTGTTATTCTGTAAACAGTCTTTGAACACTGAATGGAATTTTCATGGCATTTAAAGTAGAGATCCTGAAACCTTTTCACCCTTCTAAAGTGAAATGATTAACATGTTGGGGTTGTCATCTGTATTGAAGTCGGCTGTTCCTTTTCACCGGCAAATGAGGTAAAAAGACTGGTTTTGGGGTGTAATCTGTGATTATGAAGAATCGATTTGAAAGAATTGTCGGATGTTTCTGCTTACTTTTCCTTTAACCTTTTTTAACTCCAGTATAAGCATTTCTTTTCTCTCATCGTATTCATTTCAGTATCTTAATAGTTACAAATATTCATATATGCTCATTTCTTTCTATATTCATATATGCTTATTTCTTTCTATATTCGTCATGATCATGACAATAACGTTGACTGGGCTTAACGATTTTCAGTAGTGTGTTTTCGGACATAAGGATTAATTTTACGCTGTGTAGACTGGCTCCCTTGGATTTTCTTTCTGTGAAAGATTCCTCACTCTGTAAGAGTAAATGGTGTAGACTTTCTCGACTTGGACACACTATACATATCGTTATCTTTTTTTTTTTCTTTTGCGTGAGGTTAGTTTCGATAAACGCTCTCTCTCTCTCTCTCTCTCTCTCTCTCTCTCTCTCTCTCTCTCTCTCTCTCTCTCTCTCTCTCTCTCTCTCGTGACTTTTTATCTTTCTCTCACTCATTTCCTTCCCTTCACTCCTCTTCCTCAGTGTATGCATTCTCTGTCCATAAATCAGAACGTTTTAAAAGCTGGGCTTCAAAACTATCGTCATGGTAGGATGCAGGTTAAACTTACGAGTATCTCGTCTCCATTTCCAGGTATGGCTGTTCGAGAGTTCCAGAATTTTTCAAGCCTGCAGGAAGTGGAGTGCTCGGGAAGCAAGCTTCCGTCAAAAGTGGACTTTCTGTCCTTCGTTTTGTACAGAGTGTCTGACCATTCCGTGCTGGCCACTCTTAAAACGCCAGAGAACACGTGCACCACGTTCGCCGAGTTTTCGTCCTGCTCGTTCGGACAGAACGATCGTAGGTTGTCGATTGTGAGGAGTTTAGTGGTTGATTTGGAGGAAGGGGAGACTACGGTTATCGGCTGTAACGTCACCAGTTTCTACAAAAAGGGCCACCCGGGAGTATATTCCTGGTCTGTCTTTGTGCATCGAAGAAGTAAGGCTCGGGGTGAATTTGTCCATGTGTACGGGAGAAGGAAGTACTGGTGTGTGTGTGTGTGTGTGTGTGTGTGTGTGTGTGTGTGTGTGTGTGTGTGCGTGCGTGCGTGCGTGCGTGCGTGTGTGCGTGCGTGCGTGCGTGCGTGTGTGTGTGTGTGTGTGTGTGTGTTGTAGATCTTGCAGACGAAATGAGTGAACTCTATACTTTTTTTTAAGGAAAGAGGAATGGGAGATTGCAGCAGTGGGCTGGGAGATAATTTATGATTATTAAAGAGCGTTTTTACCCCATCAGTTAAAACCAACAAAAAAATGCCATTAGCCAAGCTCTACAGGGACAGTCATGGCGTTGCTGCTGTCTATACTCAGTTCAGAATTCGTTTTTCTTTGTATCTCCTGTTCTTTAAAAAACATTCTCCTGAGCCGCCGTTAGTATTTGTGATTGTGCATCTAATGCAGAATTTCTATCCAGTTGTAAGAAAGATTTTTAACAAATTTCCATTTGTTTTTTTTGTTTTTTAGAAGGTGTATTTTAAAGTGTAGTGTGAATTAGTTTTGTTTTTCTTTTAAATTGCTTATGAGTTGACTTCAACGCAGTGACAGCCCTTTGCGGCCTGTACTTTGCGGTCGGCTGGGTTATAAACAACTTCTTCTCTCTCTCTCTCTCTCTCTCTCTCTCTCTCTCTCTCTCTCTCTCTCTCCAGTTATTGTAAACAGTGATAACTATAATCTTTATTTTTAATTAAGGCATGACGAAGTGGGTATCTCCTTTTGTCTTTAATTAGAGCATGACGAAGTGGAATATCCTTTTGTCTTTAATTAGAGCATGACGAAGTGGGAATCTCCTTTTGTCTTTAATTAGAGCATAACGAAGTGGGAATCTCCTCTTTGCTTTCTGCCTGACCTCCCTTTTCTTTAACTCTCGTCCTTCTTCTTTGTCTGTCTGTCGGTCTGTCTGTTTGTCTGTCTGTCTGTCTGCCTCTCTCTCTCTCTCTCTCTCTCTCTCTCTCTCTCTCTCTCTCTCCTCTCCAGTTATTATAAACAGTGATAACTATAATCTTTATCTTTAATTAGAGCGTGAAGAAGTGGGAATCTCCTTTTCGCTTTCTGACTGACGTCCCTTTTCTTAAACTCTCTTCATTGTACTTCGCCATCTCAGACTCCCCTAAATCCCCCCCCTCTCTCTCCTCTCTCTCTCTCTCTCTCTCTCTCTCTCTCTCTCTCTCTCTCTCTCTCTCTCTCTCTCTCTCAGTCGAGTTGCTGTCGGCATTATAGACATGACGTCGGCATCCAGCTGGATTGGGTGCTCACTGATGATGGCTCCACCAGGCCCGT
>CM065748.1:12500013-12532513 GCA_033310375.1 Conus canariensis
CCTCTCTCTCTCTCTCTCTCTCTCTCTCTGTCTCCCTCTCTTTCTCTGTCTCTCTGTCTCTCTCTCTTCTCTCTCTCTCTCTCCTCCCTCCCTTCTCTCTCTCCCTCTCTCTCTTTCTCTCTCTCCCTCCCTCCCTCCCTCCCTCATTACACACATAGATCAACGGAGCACGCAGCTTGTCCATGCAAAAAACACACGATTATTCTCAAACGTGCTCACACGCTCTTGCGGGTTTATTGATTTGAAAATGTTGTACTGTCATATTCCTTTGCGCACCTGCACGGTTATTTACACGTTTTTTTTTTTTAAAGCAAAGTATTGGGCTTATGATTCCTTGAAATCATTTTTATGTGCAGTCTTTCTCCACATATATCTTGTGTATCAGCTTTGCGGTTATAAACTTTGAAGTGAAACAGATGATTTTGTAGAATATTTTGTATCTCCGTCAGTATCACAAACTTCCATTTGTGCAAGGCAAGCTGGAATGGCACTGGACTCAAATGCTATAAGAGGCACATTTTATGGGACTTTGTTCCTTAGCAACATATCATCCAACAGTTTTTTCTTTAAGCAGTAGGATGACGTTGGAAAGCTGGATCCGCACGATCGTGTTTCATCCGTTTCTCATGGGTGCCTCGTAGACAGACTCTCAACTGTCCTGACCAACACTGAAGGTATCTGTGGCTCTCTCCGGTGCTTGATGTCAAAGGAAAAGTACACTCCACCTCCACTGTGTAGTCTGAGCATCTTCCATAGCAGCGTCTTCCATAGCGGCGTCTTCCATAGCGGCGTCTTCCATAGCATCTTCCATAGCAGCATCTTCCATAGCATCTTCCACAGCATCTTCCATAACAGCATCTTCCGTGCCCTCATAGTCGTCGATTTCTTCTGTCTTCTGTTCATCTATCATGATGAAAAGATAATGTATCACTATCAAGGTCTGTAGTTCGCTGTGCCCTAATATCATGGTTTTATGACGTTTTACTTTTCCCTCCGTATCTCTGTGCGTTGGGTTTGTTTATGTCGGTCTTTGGAGTCAGTGTTTCATGGGCACTGTGGGTATATATAGACATGACGTCGGCATCCAGCACACACACACACATCACTGATGATGGCTCCATGACCAGACTCGTGCTGTTGTTCGTAGTGGGAGCTGGTTGGATGGTGTCGCGTGCGCTTTATTGTTGTTTTTTAATCACAACAATTTTGCTTACAACAACAAATATTATTAGCGCCGGAATAGTTCAGTTGATAGGGCACAGGACTCGTAACACTGGGGTTACGGGTTCGAATCTCCGCTGGGACATTTTGGCACGGGGGAAGGGGGGTTCCCTTGGAGTTAATTTTGATTCTGACTCCGTTTCCCAAAAAGTCCTTGGAATGAGACTGCAAACAAAAGTTCCGTATCTCAATGCACGCCTAACATTTTGCAGGCACGTTAAGTCCTATCACCAACTTTCGGTAGAGAAGGCCAATTTGGCCGTTGGTATGGATGACACGGCACATTTAGCATGCACTCTGTGTGAAAAATCGAAAGAATGTAAGACTGACAATGACTGAAGGACATGGGAAACGGCTGATGAAGCGCCAACAGGCAGCTCCTCAGTCGGCTCTACCCAGGTAGGCAGCCCGTTGTGTAAACGAGAGCGTGGATTGAATAGCCTTAGGGCTTGGTCTCTGGGATAGGCGCTATATAAGCACTCTAAATAATGTTGTGTTGGGTCTGAACAGGCATCAGTGGGTTCATTCGGCTGGAGCTAGTTCATGGTGGACTACAATTAGTGGCCCATTTGGACTGCTGGCTGTGGAACTGTGTTGGGATGACTCGGGGTTCAGCGATGTGCAGGGGCACTAGAGTCGGCAACACCAGAGCAAGTTGATCTGTGAGAGTGACTAGAAAAGAGATGAAAATTAATAATCTCTCTCTCTCTCTCTCTCTCTCTCCACACACACACACACACACACACACACAACACACACGCACACACCAGCTATCGTTGAACTTTTGCCGTTACTTGCTTACAGATTTGTAAGTCACCATGATAATATTGTTTTAGGAAGAGAGAGATGGCCGTCTATTTTTTTATTTAACAATTTTTAGATCACTACAAACTTTCTGATTTTTTAGTTCAAGTTAGTTTTTTTTTTCAAGCTTTGGACTGTTGGTAATCATTCCCTTGAAATTCCATTATCACGAACTACAATACACTTAAAGCAAAAAAATTCCCCATACTGCGCCAAGTCTGATCGAAGGGAAAGAACTTAGTAATGCTGGAGGTGTAAGGGAGACAACCCGTGTGTGGCTGACAGCTCAGTGGCAGAGCCTGAAGGAGAAGCTGGCTGACACACACACAGAGAAAGACACAGCGCCATGATGGTCAGAGAGAGGTGTGCAGATGTCGGCCATTCTCTCTTCATTCTCCTTCTCCTGGATCGTCTGCTTCTCACCGTCTGTTTGTACAATGGTAAGTGTCCGTTTTTCTGAATTTGGTGATGTGGTTGTGAAGTTTACAGTAAGAACGAAGTATGCAGCAGCGCACGTTAAGTGTTGTTAATGTTATGTTGTGGTGGCTGCAGCCCTGTGTTCTGTCGTAGACGTGATCTGGCCTCCCTCGTCTGCATGCTCACGCCTTTTTCAGAGAGTTGTGAGCCTCTGCGTGCTGTTTTTGGTTTGTTAGGGGATGGGGGAGGGTGGCTTTTTAACGTTTATTGTACAAAATATCGTAAAATTGTTGGCTAATAGACAATGTTTGTCCTAAAGTTGTGTTTCCTGATGTAGAGATTTCGAGATCCTTCGTTCTGCTGAACTGAGCTGATGAACATGTTTGAACTACTTTGGACACGAAATTATATTCAGCGCTCAGTAAATATTATATTGTATTCTTCATGGCGTTGTTCTCATGACTGAGAAGTTAGATGCCATAGCTTCGTTATTGTTTGGAACAAAACATCCACTTGATGTTGGCTGCCTTTTTCATGTGACGTACATTTGGTGGTAACAGGTTTCGCAGTTGTTTATAACGGATTAGTTGAAATTGTTACCTAGTAAAATTTCTTTATGACCCACGTGTGGATTCCGGAAACAGCAGACTGCTTTTATTCAGACGCAAATGGAAAAGTTCGGGCTTTAATCCTGATCTTTGATTGAAAAAGACATAATTGTAATGGTCATATCATCTACAAGTTAGATTGATATATAACCACTTTGTTTTTTTTTTGTTTGAGAGCAATCATGAGTTAGCAGAGACTTTGTTTTAAAGAAACAAGTACGTGCTCTCTGTTTCTGTCTCTGTGTTCGTCTGTCTGTCTGTCTGTCTGTTTCTCTCTCTCTCTCTCTCTCTCTCTCTCTCTCTCTCTCTCTCTCTCTCTCTCTCTCTCTCTCGCCTTCTTTCTGTGTGTGTTCTGTCTCCCTTCATTGTCTCTTCCTGTTCTTTATCCCCACCCTTCCCGTACCGTTTTTTTTTTGTTTGTTTTTTTGTTGTTTTTTGTTTGTTTTTTTATGTTTGTTTTTGGGGCTTATTACAACCTGCATTCGTCATCATGTTAAGACGACAAAGACGATAATATGTCTTTTTTTTTTTAATTCCAGGTATGACTGTCAGGGATTTCCAGAACTTCTCAAGTCTGCAAGAAGTGGAATGCTCGGGAAGAAAGCTTCCGTTGAAAGTGGACTTTCTGTCCTTCGTTTTATACAAAGTGTCGGATAACTCGGTGTTGGCCACCCTTAAAACCCATGAGAACACGTGCACTACGTATCACGAGTTTTCTTCGTGCACTTTCGCCAGCAGTGATCGGAGATATTCGGTTGTGAGGAGCCTGGTGGCGGATTTGGAGGAAGGGGAAACTACTGTCATAGGATGTAACGTCACCAGCGTGGACAAAAGCAGTCAAGCCGGAACATACTCCTGGTCGGTCTTTGTGCATCGAAGAAGTAAGATCCGAATTTGTGTGTTGGGGGGATGGTTGTGCATGGTGATGGAGAGGGGGGGGGGGGCACGAAAGGGGACTGGCGTGTGTGTGTGTGTGTGTGTGTGTGTGTGTGTGTGTGTGTGTGTGTGTGTGTGTGTGAATATTACTTTTTTTTCTGACGAGATCATTGATTTTACTCTTCTGATATCATTGATTTTGCACTTCTGCATTTTCTTAGAGAGAGAGGGAGAGAGAGAAAGAGAGATTGCTTTATAAGTTATAACGTGTATGTTATTTTCTCTTGAGTATAGTTAGTGTGCATGGCTTTTATAGTGTACGGTCAGTTCGCATATGTGTAGCTGTTGCAGCAGATAAGAAATCATATGTTATGTCTTGAATACAGAAAAACGTGGCGCTCTGTCAGTTTCCCTCACTTAAAAAGAAAAAAGAATAGAACCTCTGTTCATTGCAGTCTGCGTTTGACAGAACTGCAGATAGTACTGACACTCGCTTCTTATTGACGGGGTGACATTCCGCTGTGGCGGATGGGACAGACTGCCCTTTTCGTTTTTTATTACTGACAGCTCTGCCGCGTTTGACTGTGTCGATCCTACCGGTGTCCTTTCCCGCGGGAACTGTCATGGCGTTTGCTCTGTACTCCTCACTGGTTACACTGAATCACGTGATCGTAAGCAGCGCGTCTGTGTCAACAGCTTTTCATTCACTCCGACTTCTTTGGGGTTTGGTGTGTGTGTGTGTGTGTGTGTGTGGTGCGGTGTGTGTGTGTTCGTATTTTTACCAGATTCGATTCTCTGCCTCGTTTTCTTTGTGGTGTGCAGTATACCATACACTTCTGTCATTAAGCAATATGCTGTCAATCACAACCTTTTCCTCAGTGACTCTCGGCTTCAGTTGCCTTTAAACTCTCAGATATTCAGTCACTGACTCGTGCGCTCCATCCAAGACTATGCCCGTGTGTATCATGATTATAAAGCCGTGAATGTTGACCGACATGTTGATGATCAGTTATTGGAGGACTTGATTAAGCAAAACTGTGTTCTCAAACTGTCGTATCCCATGTGTTCTCTGTCTTCTTCCTTCTCCTCAGGTTTTAGTTCTCGTGGAAGAAATCTGGACATCGTTATGAACTCCACTGTGACACAGCGTATTACAAAAGTCTGTCGGAGTGAGTTGAAAACGGATCGTTCACTTTGAATGTTGATCTGTGATACTACAAAGACGTTGGTCACCTCCCGTATGCTGGTTACCCCCTGTATGCTGTCTAGACTAAATTACTGCAACTGTGTGTCCACTGTAGCTTTTTCTGAGTCTGCCCTCCAACCCACTGCAGACAGAACAACACTCATAGCACGTAGTGTGTCCCCGCATGGCACAAGCATCCTTGCGTTCTACCAGAAGAGGTGATTAAAGTGGAACTGCATTTTGTTTACGATTTGCCTGTTGATGGTGCTGCGCCTGTTGATCTGGTTTCCTTGTTCACTGTTCTCCATCTCCATCCTCTGCAGTGCCAAAGACATGGAGACATGCGTCGTCTTCGTCAGGGTCGCTTTTCTCGTCGTTTTCACTCCTTTATTTACGGACTATATGGGAGAATTCGTTGCTGTGTATGTACAGCATCTACCCCTACTACATCCTTTGGTCCCTAAGTTTAAAGGTCGCAGGTCTAAACGTATTTATATGCAATATTGATAACAATCCCTGTCCTTCTCCATTGCCCCGCCCCCCACTTCCCTCCACCCCTCCCCCGCTTCATCCTCTCTCCTATTTTCCATTCCTAGGGTACCAGTGTTGTCCTGCAAGTATTATTGGTTAGTTTTCTCTGTCAGTTTATTTAATCAACGTCACATGCCAACATATGCTTGTACCCGTGTTATGGATCGTATGTCTCTCTCTGTTTACAGGATATGCTGTACATATGTTGACAGCAATGACATGCACAACTTCATTGCTTGCTTATCAGTGCACATGTCAGACTGGAATATAAGACCAGGTGCTTTAATAACAGAACAATATTATTATATTTTTTGGTCTTCATTTGGAAGTAAAACGGACAGGGATACACTGGGTGTTGTGGCTGATTATATTTAGCGCAACCTGTTTTTGGTATTACATATCATTATTTGTATTCATCCTGTCTTTTTACGATTCCCCCCCCCCCCCCCCCCCCTCCTCCTCCCCCTCCTCACTCGTCGTATTTCTTTTCCATTGCCTCTTCTCCTTTTCTTTTTCGTCTTCTGCTACACTCTGTACTTCTGTTGACCTTCCTTATTTAATATAGAATATTTCTCTTCTCATTATTTTTTTTTTTTTTAAACACAATCACGGTGAACACATATTATAGTTCCTGTAGCTTGCTTAAATCCAGTGCATGGGACACAACTTAGCGATCAGGGGTGTAAGGGAAGCAACCCGTGTGTGGCTGACAGCTCAGTGGCAGAGCCTGAAGGAGAAGCTGGCTGACACACACACAGAGAAAGACACAGCGCCATGATGGTCAGAGAGAGGTGTGCAGATGTCGGCCATTCTCTCTTCATTCTCCTTCTCCTGGATCGTCTGCTCCTCGTCGTCTGTTTGTACAATGGTAAGGATCATCTTATTATGGTACTGTGGTTTAAGATGAGGTTTTAATGCAAGATTTGAAGCATTAGCAGTGTTTGTAGCTGCAGTGCGTTAGCATTGTTAATGCTATGTTGTGTTGGCTGCAGCCCGGCGTTCTGTTGTAGCAGACGTGGTCTGGTCTGTCTTGCCTGCTTGCTCGTTTAGTCTTGCTGAAAAAGCTGTGAATCTGTACACATTTCTGTTTGGTTTGAGTCGCAGGAATATCCATTGTGTAACGTATTTATACATTCATAGGAAGTTTAATGTCGGTTTTTTTTTTCTCCAGTCAATGGTGATTGTAAACTGGCCGTTTGTTAAGAAGGGTATAAATATGTAGTGTGAGGGTGTAAATGATGTATCTATACTGTGATCCAGTATCACGAAATGAGTCCCTTTTCACCTCAACCCCTTTTTCTGTTGGTATCTGAAGTCGTTATAGAATAGGGAAGGGGTATGGGGGAGGAGGAGGGAGAGGAACCGAGGTGTTGATTTTGATCTTGCGCATTGAAAACTATGCTACAGTCAGTCTATGCTAACATACTTATTTTGAGAAAAAAAAAAAAAAGCGCGTACAGAATGGGCAGAAATTCGTTTGAAAGGTGCCAGTCATCAACTTTGATGCTAAGTATGTAAATCCTTATTCAGACTGCAGAAAAGGTTGTATTTAAGAGGTTCATCATTATACTGTGCACATCTCTCGGGTTCTGTTTCGTCCGACTTGAAAACGGTGTTCACCATTCAGAGGATCGTTGGATGTACATTCAGAAACTGCAGAAACTAAAGACTGAAGTGCATGAATTCTGACTCTCGTGACATCGTTACCGTTTTCATTGAAAATGTTTAGTTCAGACTTGAAGCATTTGTTGTTGTTTTTTTGGAGAGAAAAAAAACCGTAAAGAATAAGACGCCACCACTTTCCGTCTGCTGTTTGATGTATTGACTCCAGCCAGTCTTATTTTAAGGGAAGAAGGTATCTTCCTGTCTCTCCCCAAATTAGGCAGCCCTTCATGTATCCGTTACCAATACCTTCTATGTATCAATAAAAAAATAAAAAAAAGTCGTCGGATTTCACGTCTTTTGTAAATCGATCAAAATATTCGATAGAAGAGAGTCGTGTTCATGTCGCCATTACAAAGCATTTCCATGTTTGGAGTTGTTTTTGTATGGGAAGATTCAGACCTTAACGATCTCTGTTCGCATGTCACTTATACTAACTAGTTCGTGGTATATACAGGCATGTTCCTTTTCGGGTCGACTAGGAAAGCAAAGCTGCACAGATTTTGTGCCAACATTAACTGGATAGTTGTGGATTAAAATACAAACTGGAAATTGATTCCACCTAAACGTCAGCTCTATTTGCTGCTAGTTTTGTTTCATAAAATTAAAAGCCGTGAAGAATGGGTTTTTTTTTTAAGTTCTTACTTTTCCTTGACGCCAATCTGTGCTTTTTTTTTAATAAGCATTGTTTCTTCTTATCTTTAACGTATCAGAAAATGAAAATCAATTGAAACACTAATATGACTTTCGTTCCCCTCTCCCAGGTTTGGCCGTACGGGATTTCAAGAACTTCCCCAGCTTACAGGAAGTGGAGTGTTCGGGGCGACACCTCCCACAGAAAGTGGATTTTCTCTCCATCGTTCTGTACAGAGTGTCGGACAAGTCGGAGCTGGCCACTCTGAAAACGCACGAGAACACGTGCACCACGTTTCACGAATTTTCTTCCTGTACTGTGGACGGCAGTGACCGGAGGTTTTCCGTCGTCCGAAGTTTGGTGACGGACTTAAAGGAAGGGGAGACTACTGTAGTCGGATGTAATGTCTCCATCGTGTTCAAGAACCGCCGCGTTGGGGAGTATTCCTGGTCTGTTTCTGTGCATCGAAGAAGTAAGGTTAATAAGAAGAGTCTGCGTCTCTCCTCTCCCTCTCCTCTCCTCTCTCTCTCTCTCTCTCTCTCTCTCTCTCTCTCTCTCTCTCCACACACTACACACACCACACACCATCCCACCACCTACCACACTACACACACACACAACACAGCGCGCGCGCGCGCGCGCGCAGTATGTTTTTTCCTGAAGATGGACACAAATCTACAGTTTGTAAAAGTGAATTAATGTTGGGTCATTTGAAATATCTTGTCTGTCTTCGTCGTTACAAAAATGTTTATAATGCTGAACTGCAGTGTCCTCCTCTATGTCAAGATACAGCTGAAGACAAAATCCATGTCGTTTTGATGTGCGCGTCCTGGAAGATCTCGATTTTAAAATAACTCCCCAGAAATACTGTCATCGGCATGTCTTATCGAATTCGGTCACTTCAGCTTGTGACAAAGGCGTTCACAATCTAGCATTCGTATCTGCCTACAGAGGTTTAGGGTGCAGATCAGTATGCGATCTGGTATCATGATCTTATCGTGATTTCATGTGTAGGCTGCTGTTGGAAAGGACTTGTGGTGTGTATATATACGCTTGCAGTTATTTCTTAAAATTGGTTTCGCCATTTTACAAATCGGGAGTGGACGCACCTGCAGTATTTCTTTAAATTGGTTTCGCCAATTACAAATCGGGAGTGGCCTTCAAATTCTCTCTCTCTCTCTCTCTCTCTCTCTCTCTCTCTCTCTTCTCTCTCTCTCTGTGTCTCCCCCCCCCCTCCTCTCTCTCTCTGTCTCCCCCCCCCCCCCCCCCCCCCCCCCCCCCCCCGTTTTATTCGAGTGTGCACTGCAACGCACCTTTGCTGTCGTTATAACCTGTAATGTGGCCGGGGATAGTTGTTTGCGCTGAATTTTCTAGAAAGAACACAAGACCTGTTGACAACTGGGAAGAGACGTTTATGGTATGAGCTGATACATTTTAGGAAGCAGCGCGTGGGCGAGTGTGGGCGCACCACCCTTCTGCACGTACACGGTTCCTACATGTTTGGTTCTCTTGTCTTTCTTTCCTTGCTGTTTGAAAAGGGAAACCGCGTGGACAAAATGTTTTCCATGATAAGGTACTGCTGTTCTGCACCTGCTTGGTCTATTTTGGGAGGAGGAGGGGGCGGCGACGGGTTACAGAGTAAAAAGAGACAAGCTCTTGTAATAGTTGAAAACAAGTTAGCGTGTGATCTGAATCCACCCCCACCCCCCACCCCCCCTCTCTCCTCTCTCTCTCTCTCTCTCTCTCTCTCTCTCTCTCTTTCTGTCTCTGTCTCTCTCTCTGTCTCTCTCTCTCCTCTCTCTCTCTCTGTCTGTCTGTCTCTCTCTTGTCTGCCACTCTCTCTTTGTGTGTGGTCTGTCTCTCTCTCCTCTCTCTCTCTCTCTCTCTCTCTCTCTCCTCTCTCTCTCTCTCTCTCTCTCTCTCTCTCTTTGTCTGCTTCTCTTTTTCTCTCTTGTTCCTGCTCTATTCACTTGCGTGTTTTCCGTGCGCTTTTTTTCTCCCCCCCTCCCCCCCCAGGGATGGATGGGAAAAAAAGCTTGTATAATTTGCATATCTCATTACCCTGGAAAAATCACTTTTCGTTCGTATGTTGCTCTCTCTCTCTCTCTCTCTCTCTCTCTCTCTCTCTCTCTCTCTCTCTCTCTCTCTCTCTCTCTCTCTGTCTCCTTCTCTCTCTCTCTCTCTCTCTCTCTCTCTCTCTTCTTCTTTTCTCTCTGTTTCTGTTTCTCCCTGTCTCCTCCCTCCCTCCCTCCCTCCCTCCCTCTCCGATGTTCTCTCCTGTTTCGTTGGTATATCATACACTATCACTGCTTGCCTGTCTCTGATAGCCCTGCCGACGTCAGAGCCACCCCATTCTGATGCGAACTATGCAAATGTTCTGCACTGTGACACATTTGTCTCTGGATACCCGGTTGCAGTCGTAGTAAGGTGCATACATGGAACAGGACATCGAAATCCTTTTAATTCCTTGTCACTGAATACGTTTTCAGTGTGCGTTCACTGTGCTGAGGGACATGCCATGTGCACAGAATCCAATGAAAACATCTGAATACTGGGTCTGTGCGTTGTTTTTGTTTGCACTTACAACGCAAAGCAGATATTTTTTAGTCAATTTTTCTAACCTCCACAGAACTAGAATCCATACTGGCGGGTTCTTGCGAAGTACAGTTTGCCTATTCTCCCATCAAGTGGGTGTCACTATCATTTCTGTCATTAACTATACAGACATTGTTTGTCCAGTGTTTGCCGCTCTGCTGATGGTGAAATGGCGTATTTCTTCTTCAGTTCTTCACATACGTAACTACTGCAGCAGCCCAAACCCTTGATGTTTGGTTTAACCCGACTTGGTTATTGCAGCGCTGTTGTGTGGTTGTCATGTTTACTATATCAGTGGGCTCCACATCGTTCACAATCCTGCGGCCAAACTTGTTTTGAAAGCATGAAAGAGGCATGAGCCTATATACCTCCCTTTAAATCACTTTTAGTTTCCTGTCAGTCGTGTAGAACCTTTTCAGGGCTGTCACTGCAGAAAAAAGTTCTTTCCCACTGGAAGAAAAAGTAAATAAACGCAGTATGAATGTGTGTAAGCGGCTTATCGTAAATAAATGAACGGGCTTTTCTGTCTCTGTCGTCTGTCTATTATAATCCACCCCACCTGTTCACTTCGTCTGCTTCACCTGTGTTCTGTCTTCACCTCGCATAAAAACTAGAAACTTTGACCGTCTTGATTTATATGTGCCGACTGTCTGGAATTCTGTACCGTTTGACTTGTGATACATACAAAGTACTACTGCCTTCAGAAAGCACTTAAACTAACCGGTTTAACAACCGATTTTAACAAATAGTCCGCCTTTTTCTGCCGTGCATTTTTTTTTTTCATTCTTTAACTGATTATTATGTAGTGATGGGCGGGTGCATCGTTTTAATGTAAAGTATGCAGAACATGCAGCACTGTAGATTTTGAGCTACATACCCATTCTTTAGCAATAATGGTAGCTTTTTCCCCCCAGAACGAAGGTATTAGACGGACATGAATATTATAGAGACAATGTTCTTTGAACAAAGAGGACTGACATGATTGTTTCACAGTTTCTGTATCATGTTTGAACCACGGTTTTGTATCATGTTTGAACCACGGTTTTGTATCATGTTTGAACCATGGTTTTGTATCATGTTTGAACCATGGTTTTGTATCATGTTTGAACCATGGTTTTGTATCATGTTTGAACCATGGTTTTGTAACATGTTTGAGCCATGGTTTTGTATCATGTTCGAACCATGGTTTCGTATCCTGTTTGAACCATGGTTTTGTATCCTGTTTGAACCATGGTTTCGTATCATGTTTGAACCATGGTTTTGTATCATGTTTGAGTTACGGTCTACCTGTCGTGTTTGAATCATATTTCGCGTATCATATTTGAATTACAGTTTCCTAGTCATGTTTGAATTACAGTTTCCCAGGCATGTTTGAATTACGGTTTACGTATCATGTTTTGAATCAGAGTTTTCCTGTTAGGTTTGAATTATAGTTTCAAGTCTGTCTGATTTGGGCTTTTTGCGTTAACGTCCCAACGTCCGACATAGTAGGTGAGCTGCCCCCCCCCCCCCCCTTCTCCATCCCGCTTCCTAGCACCCCTTCTCCCTCCCCATTTCCTGTGCATCTCTCTTTCCTGGAATGTGAATGGAGGGAGAGCAGATAGTGAGCTGGTTATGCGTAGGATTGCATGGAAGTCGTACAAAATCAATACCGATTTTAAACTTAACCGCGTTTCTTGAAAGCGGGTATATTTTCGGTCTGATATTACTTTGTTTTTGTTTTGTTTTGTTTTGTTTTATGTGGGGGTGGGGGGGTTGTTGTTTTGCGAATCTAAATATGTGGGTGTGTATGAAAAAAAATCATTACCACCTTTGTCTCGAGGGACGTTTCGTTGGGAAATCATCTACACCACCCAACACGCCTCTCTGTCTCTGTCTCTTCTCTTCTCTCTGTCTCTCTCTCTCTCTCTCTCTCTCTCTCTCTCTCTCTCTCTCTCTCTCTCTCTCTCTGCTTTTCATACATGTACACATTCTCGCAGATGCACACACAAGCACAGACACCCTCGCGCGTGCGCGCTTGCAAACACACACGCACACGCACGCACACACACACACACACACACACACACACACACACACACACACACACACACACATACGCACGCACGAACGCACGCGCGCGCGCACACACACACACACACACACACACACACACACACACACACACACACACACACACACACACACATATGCTCGCAAATGCCTGCTTCGGGCGTGATCGTATGGAAGCGAGTCGGGATCCGTCGTGGGATCGGGTGCCCACCAACATGGAAGGAGTCTGCCCTGGAGCCACGGCCCGTCTGTTCACCAGGTGTCGTTTAAAACTAGCTTAGTGTTTACGGTGTGATGTTGTGGAAACGGATCCTGGATCTGTTCTTGGTTCCGGATCTGCACCACGGATCCGGATCTGACTCCACATTGATGGATCCATCCAGGGGCACACCTCGTCTCCCACCTAGTGTTGTCACAATGGTTTACTGGTTTGTGTTATCGTGTTAAGGGGCACATAGTGTGTGTAACGGTGCTAAGAGACACATGGTGTGTGTGACAGTGTTAAGAGACACATGGTTTGTGTAAAGGTGCTAAGAGACACACATGGTGTGTGTAAAGGTGCTAAGAGACACACATGGTGTGTGTAAAGGTGCTAAGAGACACACATGGTTTGTGTAAAGGTGCTAAGAGACACACACAGTGTGTGTAACGGTGCTAAGAGACACACATAGTGTGTGTAACGGTGCTGAGACACACACAGTGTGTGTAACGGTGCTGAGACACACACAGTGTGTGTAACGGTGTTAAGAGACACACATAGTGTGTGTAACGGTGCCGAGAGACACACATAGTGTGTGTAACGGTGCTGAGACACATAGTGTGTGTAACGGCGCTAAGAGACACACATAGTGTGTGTAACGGTGCCAAGAGACACACAGTCTGTGTAACGGCGCTAAGAGACACACGTAGTGTGTGTAACGGTGCTAAGAGACACGCGTAGTGTGTGTAACGGTGCTAAGACACACACAGTGCGTGTAACGGTGCTAAGACACACACAGTGTGTGTAACGGTGCTAAGACACACACAGTCTGTGTAACGGTGCTAAGAGACACACGTAGTGTGTAACGGTGCTAAGAGACACACGTAGTGTGTGTAACGGTGCTAAGAGACACACACACGTAGTGTGTGTAACGATGCTAAGAGACACACACAGTGTGTGTAACGGTGCTAAGACACACACAGTGTGTGTAACGGTGCTAAGAGACACACGTAGTTGTGTAACGGTGCTAAGAGACACACACACAGTGTGTGTAACGGTGCTAAGAGACACACACAGTGTGTGTAACGGTGCTAAGAGACACACCAGCCGGCAGAACGTCAGACACGGGTGACGACGACAGCGCGCTCGGCGGAGACAGCCATCGTTACCCAGTGTCTCAGACATGGGGCTCGCGTGTTCCGCCGCATCAGGAACCCCGGACGAAGCGGACTTTTTTTCAGGACAGGCTTCAATCAATACCGCCTCTGTGTGGGTGGTGTGCGCTCTCTCCCTCCTGTCTTCTGGCGCCAAGGCGCTACAACGTAATTGCGCAAGTCGGATGGATGGCGTATCGATTTTTTTTTTGTTTTTGGTTTTGTCTTAGCTCGTGAAATAATGTTGTGCGACGGCAGAACGCCGAGCCGGAAGATAGCTTGTCAGTGCTTTGTTAAAAGCTAGCTCGTCTCTCTCTCCTCTCTCTCTCTCTCTCTCTCTCTCTCTCTCTCTCTCTCTCTCTCTCTCTCTCTCTCTCTCTCTCTCTCCTCTCTCTCTCTCTCCTCCACACACACATACACACACAGATGCATGCACGCACACACGCATGCACGCACGCACGCACGCACGCACACACACACACACACACACACACACACACACACACACACACACACACACACACACACACACACACACACCACGCAGAGAGGGAGACTTCAACCACCGCCAGCTTTCTGCCTGTGACAGGGACACCTGTTGTTCCTAACTGAAGTCCACCTACCCTCTCCCAACACCACCACCCGTCCACCCTTGTCTGCTATGTTAAGAAATACCTGTTGAATGTACTTACGTTCAGTTAAACCTGTTGAATGTACTTATGTTCAATAATACCTGTTGAATGTACTTACGTTCAGTAATACCTGTTGAATGTACTTACGTTCAATAATACCTGTTGAATATACTTATGTTCAGTGATACCTGTTGAATGTACTTACGTTCAGTGATACCTGTTGAATGCACTTACGTTCAGTAATACCTATTGAATGTACTTAAGTTCAATAATACCTGTTGAATATACTTATGACTTACGTTCAGATCCTTGAATGTACTTGTTCATAATGCCTGTTGAATGTCTTTTACAGAAACCTTAATGTACTGTGTTCAGTAATGCCTGTTGAATGCGCTGGTATTAACTGGCACCAGTTATTGCTTGACCTGTTTTGTACCTGTTAAAACACTTTATCTCCCCCCCCCCCCCCCCACAACACGCTTCTCCCACTACCCCACCACTCCTTTCCCCCATCCCCCAACTTCTCCATAACTCCCTTTTCCCTCATGCCCCATCTCCCTTATTACCTTCTCCCCCTTCCCTCCCGTTCTCTTCTTTCCAGTTCTGGCATGGAATTTTTTTTTAATTTATTGATTTTTATGATGAAGGCCATCTCTGGTTTGAATCCTCCCAAAACACTTGCTCTCTCTCTCTCTCTCTCTCTCTCTCTCTCTCTCTCTCTCTCTCTCTCTCTCTCTCTCCCTCCTTATGATTAAATTATCAGAAAAAGGCAATTTTGCGCTTGTGTGTGTGTGTGTGTGTGTGTGTGTGTGGGGGGGGGGGGGGGGCAGGGATGCAAATCTACAACTAGAATAAGCACTCTATGAAGTTTCTTTCTGGAGCTGAGGAGTGGTTTTGCCAAACAGCAGTGACGGACATAGGGGTCTTGCTGTGGCAATGAGCGTTGAAATGAATCCTCACTGGTGTTGGATGAGACAACTGGATGGCTCTGAGGTGCTTCACAAAGCGTTCCTTAAGGGCGCGATATGTCTTCCCAACGTACAACCTCGTGCAGAGGCTACATCTCAGTACGTACACCAAGTTGGTGGACTGGCAGGTGAAACGGAATTGGACGTTGAATTTTCCTTTTGGGCCTCTGTCTGTCTGCCTTAGAACTGTGCATCACTATAAAAGAAAGAAGGGGGGGGGGGGGGGCAACTAGTGTGCATTTAACGCAAAAAGCCTTGGTTGGCCACTTTGTTGATTTTCATTACCCATGAATCGTCGCCAAGTTGGCTGTGTCACCTTTAAGTTCATGCTGTATGGACTTTTTAAAAAACAGTTTCAGTTTATTCATCAAGGAGGCGTCACTGCGTGCGGACTAGTCCACATACGCTACAAAAGTTGAATAGTCTGCCATTACAGTTTATGAAGAACCAAAACAACGTAAACCATTTTACTTCTTACCATCAGTGCAGACGAGTCAAAAAGAAACACCAGCCAGTGTGATTTCGTTCTTCATCACGAGTCATGTGACAGGCCACTTGCGTCACAGGTCACTTTCGTTACAGGTCATGCACTTGCGTTACAGGTCATGATTGTACACGATCTCCACTTCAGCACGATTTCGGAAATACCTGGCTGACGTTTTCGTAGAGTGTAATCAATAGACATTTCGAATGGATAACGTGGTTTCGTTATTTGTATACGTGCACTTCGTGTACAGCACTCCCCACAATATAGATTTGCTGCCGATGATGCAAGCATAATAATCACATTGCTGATTGGAAGTCGTCCCTTACGGTGCAGGAGTTCATGTTGATGAGCCCAAAGCGTGCTTGATCTGTGTATGATATGCAGACGATTTTTTTCTCAATGATACCGGCGCAATGTTGCACGGTATACATGAAACATGCCCTCATTTTCATAAACAAACTTTGTAGAAAAAACGCTGTCTTATGCTGGTATATGTTGTGTTTTGACAATTAGGAAGCCTTTTTAAGGAGGAATACGAAGAAGTAACACGATAACTAGATTTCACACACCTACACACACACACACGCACACGCACACACTCACACGCGCGCACACGACCACACACACACACACACACACACACACACACACACACACACACACACACACACACGCACACACAACACACACACACTATTTTTCATTATAAACTGAACTGGTTTTTGCAGTCTTGTTTAGGGACGCCTTTCTGGAAAGGATTTTTCGGAGGGGGGGGGGGGGGGGGGGGGGGTCTGAATTCGTATCGTTATCCAACAGAAATGGTACTTGCAGTGCTCGTGCTGTTTCTTCAGTGTCACATCTACACAAGCAATCAAAACAACAGAACCATTATTCTGTATAAAGTTCAAAACTGTTTTTGTGAAGTACATGACTCACATTGGAGGAGTGAAATGCAAATGAGCGGTGGTCCCAGCATGGTGGGTCACAAAATATCTATGTCCGAGGTATGGATCCTACACAGATTACAGGGGTGCAACGCTTTCGGATTAAACCGGAAACCCAATTTCTTTTTTTTTTTTTCTTTTTTTTTTTCTAATGGAAAACTCTGGATCGGCGAGACTGTGTTTGTGCAGTCCCTGGTTTAGCGAGAATTTGTTGCGGTGCTTTTCGGTACGCTTTGGGGCGGTGATTTTTTTCGCCTTGAATATACTTTAGTTTGTGACACCAATTGAAATAAAGGATAGATGTTCTTGAGATAATCATTGATGAGGGTAACCGTCATCTAGTAAATTTTGGTAATGAAATCCTAAAACACGGCCATGATTAATGAAACGTTTTCAGTCGGGAAGGTGTGAAAGGGTCTCAGAACGGTAAAAAGCGACTTTCTGTCAACGTGACAAGTTTCGATAGCCCACAGCCGATCGGCGAAAACCATGTGAAAATTCGCTGAAAACGAGCATAGCTTGACGAACTGGGCAAAGATGGCGTGATCTGATGTCAGAGATAGGGCGTGAGTGTCGGAGGAGGGACGTGGCTGTGTGCGTTGATGCCTGACTTATGATCCAACTTCTGAAGTTCCAGCATGGTTCCTGTCAGCAGGAAGAAAGCGTTGGCTGTGCAAACGATCCGTTACACAATAAAGTGCGTGCTGCGATCATCCCCAGTGTGAAGCTTTCGGGTTAGGGAAGGAAGGAGAGAAGGGGAGGGTGGGGGGCGGCACTACATCTGCATCAAAGCTCTTTATGCCTCAAACACAAAGAGCGACTAGATTTATCAGCTGCTGCTGCTACTACTGCTACTACTACTACTACTGCTACCACTGTTACTGTTATTATTATTGTAATGTTTATGATAATCTGAGAATGTTGCTAGTTGAAATGAAATCCTGTTATTATTACTTTTCATTCTTTAACCAAGTGAATTTATATCCATTGTTATGTGAAACTCTTATGACGCAAAAATATCAAATCGTTGTGAATTGCATTATGAAAAATATCTCTAGGATGTAAGAAATGTTAATCTCTCTTTCTCTCTCTCTCTCTCTCTCTCTCGCTCTCCCCCCCCCCCCCGCACGCACGCACGCACGCACACACACACACACACACACACACACACACACACACACACACACACACACACACACACACGCACGCACACTGTGACGAGAGTTGGGGTGTGTGTCGGTGTGTCCTCTAGCAGAAGGACTTGGAATATTTTCTCTGTTAGAGTTGTGGTAAAATTTCACCTCCACCCTCTCTCTTACTAGTTAATGAAGGAGCAACTTTGCGGTACCAGTCATTGAAAGACATTTTTCTTTTTCAGACGGGTCTGTTAAAATACTCAATAGTGGCTCAGGGATAAGTTTTCATAGGCTTGTACTCTTAAAACTACTTGTAGCTCCGAGAAAAGAATTAGAAGTTCAAACATTCAGTACTGATTGAACAACAAAGAACTGACGCCAGTTGAGTGCACTTTCACACATCAACTTTACTTGGTTATACAAGGATGAAATATTCACATTAATTTCACACAGTGAGTTCAAGCTGAGCTTTGGTTCACACTGTTTCATCACTAAGAGAGGGAAAGTTCTGGATGAGGTGAGTTGGAGTCCACTTAGAATATCAGAACTTATCTTGTTGCTGATCACTGATTGACTTCTGTGGACCTGCTGTTGAATTGCTGGGCTGTGGCGTTTCTTCTCTACTAGTCTTGTCCAGGGTAGATACGGTCCCAGATGCTAAAACAAAATAGAACCTGGTCTGTAGTCAAGTAGCTGAGAGTTTGGCTTCGAGTTCACACACTTGCCATCTGGCTTTCAGAGAATATGTCAGATCTCAGCCAACAAAGGATTAGACTAGCATAAATATATCTGCCATCAGTATCAATCTCCACTGTGGTTCAGATTTTTCGTGGAGTTTAATAAAGGGTAGGAGACAGCAATACAATGCTGCATTATTTTAGTCAAACAACTTCAATATTTTCTTATGAATTAAATTACATCAACTAACAGTTTTCACCTAGTACAGGCATACTGCTTTTCCAATCAGAATTTATCATTCAGTTATTATCTTCACAGATACAATTGCATCCTGACAAAAGTCAGATTGTATACATCTTAACAAGCATGGTAATAGTTTTTACCATATGGTGGCAAACAAACCATTACAACAGAATACTCATTCATCATCTTGATAGATGTCACCAAGTATTGGCATAAAGTTATACCGCTAAACCACATGGCATACATACAGTCGATACATAGTCTCAAAATTTAGAAACGTAGTTTCAACTTATATTTCCGGATCAGTGAATCCTACACTAGGAGATTTAAAGTACAGTGAGATAACCGTGCACTGTCTCTGGTTTACCCCTGTTGTCTGTGTGACAATACGGTGTTGTTTTATCCACATATGGTCTGAGGAACAGTGATTGCTCTCCATTGGCGTTGAGGGTGAGATTAACGTCCTATCGGCCTGAGGCCCTTAAGGACAAGGTTACTGCAGACATAGGTCTGCAATTGCTCTCCAGGGGTTTTCCCTTTTCATAGGCCAAACTATGGATTCAGGTTCCTGTTCCGGTTGACTTTGTGTCTCTAAAGACAAAGAAAAGGGGAGGGGAGGGGGGTGGTCATCCCCCAGCCCCTACCGTGGCATGGGACAGTTTCAAACATTCGGGACGATGCTTGTGTTTCAGGGCCTGTACAGCACCTGCCAATTGACAAAGCACTGTTTAACATAACTGCATCGTTCACGGGCCACGCGCATGACTGTCCGCATGTGGGTGGTGAATGTTGGAGGAGGGGGGGTGGGGGGGGGCAGAAGGGTGAGGTGCCGGCTTCTCTCCGATCTAGTGGAGAGAGAGCGGGTGTTCCAAGAAGGGAAGTGAGAGGAGAGAGAGAGAGAGGGGGGGGGGGGGTGACGGGCAACGTAGTTACAAAGTGACGTAAACTTTTTCTGTTCTAAGGGATGGGGGAGAAGAGAGAGGAGAGAGAGAGAGGGGGGGGAGACAGGTGACGAAGTTACAAAGTGACATAAACTTTTCGGTAAAAAAATAAAAAATGTCCCTAAAGCAGGGAGAGAAGAGGGAGGGGGTGAGAACTTTGGGAGGGGAGAGTTGGCATAGATTTAAAATCTATACTGCCGTTTGTGAGACAAAAGGGAGAGGGAAAGAGGGGGGGGGGAGGTGATGTCTGTGTTTGTACAGTTTGTACAAGAGGGTGGGTGAGAGAGGGGATGCACGCAAACACACACACACACACACACACACACACACACACACACACACACACACACACACATCAGTACGCCCTCATATCAATTCCTCCCGCTTACACAAAGACACGTCGAGGGAGACAGACAGACAGACAGATTCGGTCCAACCACCGTGCATGTTCCTGCATGCGACAAGGATACCTCATGTCCTCAACTCTGTTCTCAACACACCCACCCTGTCTACACCCACCCCGCCCTGTCCCCCCACCCCAGTCTGTCCTCCGCCTCTCTCCTGTGAGTTGAGCGATGGCCGTTGTATGCACATGTATTGATTGACACCGCATATCGCTTGGGCTGCTTTGTTCCTGTCGGACAGAGAACACACCCCGTCCCTCCCCACCCCCACCTTGTCCCCTCTTTCCCTTTATCCCTCCCCCCCCCACCCCCACCCCTTCCTTCTTCCTCTCTCTCTCACACACACACGCACACACGTACGCACACGCAACCTGTTCCCCCCCCCATCCCCATTCCCCCCCCCCCCCCCCCCCCCCCCCCCCCACACACACACACACACACACACACATATTGTTCTCTGTAACCTCCATTGTTGACCAATCTCATTAGAGCAATGGCCGCAAACCCCGATGGCCCTCCACGGTCGGCTGGACTATAAACAACGTGACTTGACCCTGACAGCGTCTGCAGTGGAGACAGCAAGGCTCAGACATCACGTGCTGCACGTAGCAACGCATGAACATGTTTCCACTTGTAGCTGTCAATGTGTCGTGATCGTTTGGCTTTCCATACCTCTACACTTCAGACATCACATGCTGCACATAGCAACGCCATGAACATGTTTCCACTTGCAGCTGTCAATGTGTCGTGATCGTTTGGCTTTCCCACAACCTCTACACTTTCAGTAAATCACATGCTGCACATAGCAACGCCGCAGAACATGTTTCCACTTGCAGCTGTACAATGTGTCGTGATCGTTTGGCTTCCCATAACTCTACACTTCAGACATCACGTGCTGCACGTAGCAACGCCATGAACATGTTTCCACTTGCAGCTGTCAATGTGTCGTGATCGTTTGGCTTTCCCATACCTCTACACTTTCAGACATCACATGCTGCACATAGCAACGCCATGAACATGTTTCCACTTGCAGCTGTCAATGTGTCGTGATCGTTTGGCTTTCCCATACCTCTTACACTTGGCTTTCAGGCGTTAAGTGATCCCAGAGGAACTCACCACGTAGAAATACATCGGCATATGCCTACGACTGTATATTCAGAAATCACGCTCGCTCTCTCTGCTCTCTCTCTCTCTCTCTCTCTCTCTCTTCTCTCTCTTCTCTCTCTCTCTCTCTCTCTCTCGTGTATATAACTATATCTATCTATCTATATCAAAGTCTATCTATCTATCTAATCTATCTGTCTACATATGTATTTATATAAGTAGGCAATTGTTTGTAAACCGCCACCAAAACGCAAAAGAAAATCGTTGATCCAAAATCCTTCGTTTACACGTTGATCATCTCTCAAGTTGATATGGTAAACTCAAGGTCACATGGAACGCAGAGGTCAAGGCGGGGGGGGGGGGGGGGGGTTGGAAAAGTTGTGACAGAAAAAAAATCAAGGTCACATGGGAAAAAAATTGACGTATGTAACTGATTAAAAAATCGGATCTCTTGTATTTTTAGTGGCGCAGAGGTTGTGTGGTGTGTGTGTGTGTGTGTGTTGTGTGTGTGTGTGTGTGTGTGTGTGTGTTGTGTTGTTGTTGTTGTTGTTGTTGTTGTTTAATACTGCTGGCATATTCTACTGAATTCTTTAAAATCGGATTTTCCGTTCTCTTAGAAGTGTAGCTCAGAGAAGCAAATAGCTGAACGGTGTCATTCCTGGATGCGACCTGTGATCGTTGATGTTGGCATGTGCTCGAGTCTCAGCTGTCATGGCGGTGTTCTCTTCCTTCGGGGTTGTTGTTATTGTGGTTGTTGTAACGCTTCTTGCCTCCTCTTTTTCCACTTGCACTACACTTATTTTGTCATTTTGTCCAAAATCAATTAAAAGTACGGTGACAGCTGTTGTCATTGGTCTCAGTAACTCGGCTATTGGTGATGTAGAATCACGTGAGAACTAATTGTTGACTTTTAGTGTTTCTGCCTAGGATAATAGTCTTGTATGATTTCGAATACATCCAGAATTGTTGTTGTTGACTTCAAGAACGCTGCCCAGGATGGTTTAGAGTAACATAAGAGCCGTAAAACCAGCCGCCCTGGCAAAGTGGTTAGCGTCGTGGACTCCCGGCTGGAAGGTCGTAGATTCGATTCCCATCAGAGTCATGTGGGATTTTTTCCTGCCCCGACCGGCTCCTACCCAGAGTTGAGTTTTCTACGGGCTCAATCGGGAAGACTGGGACCTCACAGTCGAGTTTCATCCATTTAGTGGATGCGTCTCTGAGAGTGTTGCTCAAATTTCCTGACCAACACTGCAGGTATCTCTCGGGCCTGGTTGACGCCGGGATATATTATGAAAGTAAGCATAGAGTACAGCCCCTGTCATGTAGTCTCAGACCACAATGGAAATTCGTAGCATTATCTTCATCATTCTCATTCTCATTGATCAGCATTCGGAAAAAAGTCTCAGATTCTGTGGCCCTTGAAGTTCTAAATACTTCGATGCATACAGAGTTTATTGGTTATAGCAGCCGGGTGTCCACTTATGTTTGTAAAGAATTCTGCATGCAGAGGGTATTTCAAGCAGTGGTACAAATTGAAAATGAATATTTGAAAACTGCTTTATGTTATTATTATTATTATCGAGTTCATTCAATTATTTTCCCAGAATTTTTATTAGTAAACCCTGATACTTGTCCAAATGATGTCCGACGGGTGGTTTACATATTGTCACTGTGCTCCTGGCATATCCCAATCATGTCAGTTGGATGGATTGCATACCATCGTCGTGCTTCAGGTTTATCCCAGTCATAACTGATGAATGGGTCGAACACCATCATTGTGCCCCACGTTTATCCCAGTCATAACTGATGAATGGGTTGCACACCATCATTGTACTCCAGGTTTATCGCAGTCACAGCTGATGAATGGGTCCATCATTGTGCCCCAGGTTTATCCCAGTCTTAACTGACAAACAGGTGGCACGCCATCCTTGTGCTGTAGATTTATTCCAGTCACAGCTGATGAAGGGGGTGTAGATGGCCATTGTGGTGCAGATTGATTCCCGTCAGGTCCAGTGTATGCTTTGCTTGATGCAGTCTGCACCAGTGTGGATTCTGATGTGTCACAGACAGTCAGACTGCGCTTTGCGACACAATTGGACGTAGAAATAGGTGGACAGAAGGGGGTAGAAACACAAGTCTTATTCTTAGCTTCCTCTACTTCTTGTCTTTGGGGGGGGGGGGGGGGGGGTGTATTCCCGTTGCGACGAAAACTTCACACACTGAATTGTTTCCAAATCCTAGGTTCTGGACTAAAAACATCATGACTCGAATCCTAGATCATGATCCACTGTAGACGCACACAACAGGCGTGTTTTGTCGGGGGGGGGGGGGGGGGGGGGGGACGTGATGAGGCAGCCGCCGTTTCTCTCCAGGCTTTCTGTTGGCAGCTGTCGTGAGGAGATCTGGCATGGTCATTTTGGTCCAGTCCTTTATATTGTCGGACCAGCTCTTTCTCTGCCGTCCTCGTCTGCGCCCTCCTTCAACAGTACCTTGGAGATGGTTTTGGAGAGGGTGTTGTGACGAATGACGTGGCCAAACCATGCCATCTTCCGTCGTTTGACGGTTGCCAGTAGTGGTTCGTGGGGCCCAACTTGGTTGGTGACCAGTGTCCGCACATAATCGCTGGTCTTGTGCTCCTTGTAGGAGATGCGGAGTAGTTTCCTCAGGCACTTGGTCTCAAACGCCTGGATTCTTCTTTCTGTTTCGGCCATCAGTGTCCATGTCTCGCAGCCATATACAGGATGGAGACCACTAGTGACTTGTAGATCCGGAATTTTGTGTGGAATTTGATGTTGCTCTTCCACATTCTGTTCAGTCTGGCCATCGCTGCTGATGCGGAGTTGATCCTGATTCGGATTTCTGCTGTGCAGGTGCCATCTTTGGACAGCGTTGCTCCCAAGTACTTGAAGCTGGTCACTTCTTCCAGGGGCTCACCATTCATGTTATGTTGGCACTGTTGTTAGTCGTGCTGTTGACCATGACCTTTGACTTCTCTGTGCTGACCTCCATGCCGTAGGCACTTGCTCTTGTGACAAGTCTGTTTGTCAGATCCTGGAGCTCGGTGTTGCTGCCCCCCATGAGGTCGATGTCGTCTGCGAAACGAAGGTTGCTGACCGGCCTGCCGCCAATGCTGATGGAAATGTGATGGCCTTAGAGGGTCTCTTGCATGATTCTCTCCAGGAAGATGTTGAAAATACTGGAGATAGTAGGAGATCGTTATTTCCTCGAATTGGGCGCAAAATGGATATGGAATGAAAACGAGGCTGAAGAGTAAATTAGTAACAATGAATTAGATTGTTGCAAAGTTCTAAGTGCCATCGGTTTACATCCTGATTTAGGAGAGTGATACACACACACACACACACACACACATTCTCTCTCTCTCTCTCTCTCTCTCTCTCTCTCTCTCTCTCTCTCTCTCTCTCTCTCTCTCTCTCTCTCTCTCATGTGGAAGAGATCAGTAAGATACAATGTCATCAATTGATTGAGTGGATGGTCCAGTCAGTCTTACAATTTTTTTTCAAACCTTACTGTATTACTCCTGTGTGTGAGGACATCAGGAAATGTTACGATTTATTTGTTTTTGTTCACCTTTGATTTGATACACACTGGGAATTAATGTATGCTATTTGTTTGCAGGAAAGGAAGAGGGAAATGTTATTGTTCTGTTATCCCCTCCCCCCTTGTCAAAAGACCTCTTTGGTAATGACAGTAAAATATCAAAGTGTCAAAAAGTGTCAAAGTCTCTCTCTCTCTCTCTCTCTCTCTCTCTCTCTCTCTCTCTCTCTCTCTCTCTCACGCGCGCACACACACACAACACACACACACACACACACACACACACACACACACATTGTCGCTCTGCAATCCCCTCACTTTCTGTTTTCCACACAACCAGCCATCCCCCCTCCACGCATCCATCACCCCACTCCTGCAGCCTCTGTCTCTCTCCAAGCACCCCTCTCCTCTCACGTAGGCATGTTATGCACACCGCTCATCCCGCGCTGGACACACAGGGCCTGTCTGAAAGGGCTGGCATCGATCTGGCGGCGTTATAGGCATTGCAGGACACCGCTGTCCTTTCAACGCCATTCTGGGAGGCGTTGTAAGGAAAATCCTGGGCCCAGGAAGACAGCTCGGAGCGTCCCCATTGAAACTTCTCCTGGTGGTAACTTTACCACTCTGTGGTATTGATCCTCTGAGCTGCTGCGGCTGTCACTCCGCTCAACGGCGGCCCCAGGGCTACAGCTCTCTCTCTCTCTCTCTCTCTTCTGAGAGAGAGAGAGAGAGGAGAGAGAGAGAGAGAAACCAGTCGTTGGGCAGGCAGTGAGATGTGTACAGACAACAACAGAGCGAAGAGGACGATCGATTTGCAGACAGAAAGTCTGCTTCTGCGCCGACGCGAACTCGAACTTGACCTTTCCTCGTGCTCGACGAGGTCGCGTGCGCTCGATTGTATCTGGTAGGAGGGGGGGGGGGGGGGGGGGGGGCTATGCGTGTTGTCATGGTGATGGAAGGAGCTTGGAAATAAAGGAAGGTGTGTGTGTGTGGGGGGGGGGGGGGGGTAGCGTGAGGAAGTGAGGGGGAGGTTGGGTTGGGCGTGTGTGCATGTGTGCGTACGTGCGCGCGCGCGCGCGTGTGTGTGTGTGTGTGTGTGTGTGGATTGAGGGAGTGGGGGGAAGAAGATGTTGACGGTTAATTATCCCCACATCGAAAGGAAAGAAAGAGGGTCTGGGGCTGCAGCGCTTGCAAGCACACCACACACACACACACACACACAACCTTGTCAAAAGTATGGCCGTCGCTCCAATGCAAAACAAGCATACACGCATCAATAGACCTTTGTAATTTGTCCGATTGCGGTTGTTATTTTAGGAGGGGGGGGGGGGGGGGCGACAAGTAAAACAGGAACAGCCTTCCACAGAGAGAGAGGAGAGAGAGAGAGAGAGGAGACTCTTGTGTAAGCAGTAACGTAACTGACTTCAAGAGAGTGGCGTACACCTTTTTAACACGACAGTGTGCACATTTTGGAACCTGCACTCAGCACAATGCAGTCCTTTGCTCGTGTGCTTCTCTCTCTCTCTCTCTCTCTCTCTCTCTCTCTCTCTCTCTCTCTCTCTCTCTCTCACACACACACACACACACACACGCACAGCACGCACGCATGCACGCACGCTCGCGCGCGCGCGCACAACACACACACACACACACACACACACACACACACACACACAGAGCTCAACTATTAAGTCGAAAATATCCTTGCAACACACCCTGTTTACACAGATATATTGATTTGTGTGTGTGTGTGCCGTTGTGTGAGAATAAGTGTTAGCCTAAAGAGCGTTGACAGACGTCTATACTGGTGTGTGTGGTGTGTGTGTGTGTGTGTGTTGTGTGGAGAGAGAGCGCGGATACCCACTCTCTCTCTCTCTCTCTCTCTCTCTCTCTCTCTTCTCTCTCTCTCTCTCCTCTCTTCTCTCTCTCTCTCTCTCTCTCTCTCTCCTCTATGATGTCGTCGCTGTTATACATGCCACATGCATGTATTGATTAATTAATGGCACAGTTTGAGCAGCTCATGCCTAAACAATGGAACCCTGGTCGGGAGGGAGAAAGGATTGGGGGGTAAGGGGGGGGGGGGGGCAGAAGCAGGGAGTAAGGGCAGAGATGAATTGTGGGGGGGGGGGGGGGGGGCTCTATAGAGAGACTAAACGCATGCACTCAATAAACAGGATGGCATGCGTACAAACGTACGCGAAAGATATGCACATTATGGAGAAGAGTCCATTATTGTTATTGTAGGTATATGCAGATACTCGCAGCACATTAATGGCGCTCGCATCCTCACTGACCGAAAATGGTCTGTGATCATATTGACGGAAGCGAGTTACCGTCTCTCTCTACTCCTCTCTCTCCTCTCTCTCACTCTCTCTCTCTCTCTCTCTCTCTCTCTCTCTCTCTCTCTCTCTCTCTCTGAGCTGTATGTTGGGAATTGGCGTAAACAGTTAATGTGAAAAATGCAATTTCAGATTGGAACTACTGTTGTTGCATCTCGTCGTTTCAGAGAAATAAATAATAAGAACAGGAATGTTTGATCGATTGATTGATTAGTAGAAGTAAAGACAAATAACAAAATCTCTGTTTTCGTGCCTCACTGTTATTAATGTTGTGAGTTCACAAAGAAAAGACAGTTATCAAATTGAATACTTTTAACAGCCCACTCGTATAAGTTTGGATTGAATCGTAAATGAAGCAGCTGTTGTCAGGTTGGCAAACAATAATCTCCGAAGTTCAGAACAGACCACATAGCGTGATATCCTATCATCATGTGTGCGGTTGTAATAAGTATGTATGTAACGCCAGTTATCTGTAGTCGCGCGATTGTGGCAGTTGATCTAGTGTTCGGGCGATTGTTTCCCGTGTTGACAGTTGGTCTAGTGTTCGGGCGACTGTTTCCAGTGACCGTTATAAAACTGTTGATGGTTGTGGCAGTCCTCATCCACACCACCGACGACAGCTGCAGCAGCAACATCATCACCGCCATTCAACAACACCATGGCCCACAAGCCCCGCCACACCTGCCGGCCAGCAGTGTATGAGTTGTGTGAGCTATAACCTGGCGGGGGGGTGGAAACGCCGGCATGAAGAGCGAAACAGACGGCAGGCAAGAGCAGGGGCCAGGAACGAACACAAACACACGTTTGTACACGGCACGTGCTTGTACACATTTCACACACGCGCGTACGCAAACGCGCGCGCGCGTGTACACACACACACACACACACACACGCACGCACACACACACACACACACACACACACACACACACACACACCACACATACGCGCGCGCGCGCGCGCGCACACACACACACACACACACACACACACACACACACACACACAAGTGCACAACACATTACATGCAAATACACGCCGGCGTTTGTATGCATACACACCACCCTCATTTTCATTGTCTCCCAATACGCTGTTAATAGTCTGTGTCGATCGTTTCCGTGGAACATAACGCACGCGCACACACACACACACACACACACACACACACACAACACACACACACACACACTTCACACACACACACACACACACACACACACATCACACACACACACACACACACACACACACACACACACACACACACACACACACACACACACACACACACACACACACACACACCACACACACACACACACACACACACACCACACACACACTTCACCACACACACACACACACACACACACACACACACACACACACACACACACACACACACGCACGCACGCACACGTGAGAAAAACAAAGAAGGGGAAGACAGGCGTAGATAAACAATGACCTGTTTACCCATGTTCAGTGTGTGCAGCAGGTGAGGAAATAAGCCGCACATCAATGATAAGAACGCAGTTGTGTTGTTCCTGTAGTTAATCAATGATTCCGCTCACTCTTTTCAGCTGGCTCTCTCTCATTGCGGCAGTGACGGGAACAGAGGGCGACGTTATGGTGCTTCTCTCTCTCTCTCTCTCTCTCTCTCTCTCTCTCTCTCTCTCTCTCTCTCCACACACACACACACACACACACACACCACACACACAAAACACACTCTCTCTCTCTCACTCTCTCGCTCTCTCTCTCTCTCTCACTTCTCCTCTCTCTCTCTCTCTCTCTCTCTCTCTCTCTCTCTCTCTCTCTCTCTTCTTCAATCAATCGATACACGCGCTTTTACGCATGCATTGTATGCATGCATGCCGAAGTCGCGATGACTTGGAAACTTGAACAGTTGTGGTGAAAATGGCAAAAATGACTAATGGGCTTTGCCCAAGGTGAAGGTCTTTTTTTGCATTTCAATGATCCTGTAGGGGTTGTATGTGTTGCCCACACAGACTCCGAGTGGAAGAAAACTCTCTCTCTCTCTCTCTCTCTCTCTCTCTCTCTCAGTTCCAGACCCAGACGTCTGTGTTTTCTCGGCACGCGAAAAGCACGAGCGTCGTTGTGACTCACAAGCTATAAATAGCCAGAGGCGCGTGCAGGGGGTACTTTCTCCCAAGCGAAATGATCTTCCCCTCTTTGTGAGTGATGAAGGCCAGCTGCGGCGGCGCGTGCCAGGAGGCCGCCGCGCGAGAAGTCTATGAAGCAAAGTCTAGAATGGAGAGCACATCGAAGGGGACTCTTTTGGGCCCTTTCTGACAAAGTTTGAGTGTCATAACTTACTGTAAAGATGTCACCCTGCCTAGCGTTCTCGTGAACGAAAGCATTTTCGCCGTTTTGTGCCGTTTGTAACGCCTCCTAACCTGGAAGCGGCAGCTGAAATTTTTTCACACTTGATGTGATGGGACTTGTGCAAGTTAGGCGGAATATTGATTCTCCTCAGAAGCAGATTTCCTGGGACGTGTTACATCCCCGTGACTTGATTCGTGTGTTTCGCATAAACACAAGGAAAAAGCTAGCATTTTGTCTGGCAGCTATAATTGGTCGGCTGTTGCCATGGAAAGTCACAGGGGGGGGGGGGGGGGGGGGGGGGGGGGCTGCGTTGGGGTGGTAGATGGTTTGAGTTAGTTTCTTGGTAGTTGAAGAGGAACTTCATCGCAGGGAGTGTACAAAAAGTCTTGGGTTGAATAAAACGTGTGGTGTGTGTGAGAGAGAGAGAGTTGTGTGTGTGTGTGTGTGTGTGTGTGTGTGTGTGTGTGTGTGTGTGTGTGGTGTACAAAGTAGGCTACAAAACATGTTTGAAGCAATCCACACCAAAAAAAGACACGTGTTTCGACAGTGAATTCTCTCTCTCTCTCTCTCTCTCTCTCTCTCTCTCTCTCTCTCTCTCTCTCTGTGTTGTGTGTGTGTGTGTGTGTGTGTGTGTGGTATTTTGCCAGGGCGACGCATGATCAACCATTCCATCTATCAGACTTGCATACAGTCATCAGACAACTGACGCTGGGAGTTTCTCCCGAGCAGCCTGAAGGCAGACCAACACCATTGTCTGTGTACAAATAAGAACAGGTCAGACTGAATAATGCATGAGTCATAACGAGATCGTCACGTGACTGTCCGGCACCGAGGCCAGCTGTGTGCGTGAAGGCCGGCCATGAATGATGCATGAGGTCGGAATGGTCCTGAGGGCTGTTGCCCGTGGTGTGTGTGTGGGTGGGTGGGTGGGTGGGTGTGGGGGGTTGTGTGTGTGTGTGTGTGTGTGTGTGTGTGTGTGTGTGTGGTGTGTGTGTGAGTGAGTGTGTGTGTGTGTGTGTGTGTGTGGGCAGAGGCTCTGCTGGTTCCCCGGTGACGCAGTGGGTCATGAAGGCAGTGTCGGACAGTCAATGGCCGTCACCGCGTCACGTCCACACACTGGCAGGACAGATCTGTTATATATGAGCATGCTCGGCTTTAAAGATCAGCATAACTGTTTTCTTGATAGAACCAACTATTTGTCATCAAACAAATTATTATAATTGTTACGTGTTATTACTATTTTCACCCCACACCACCACCACGTAGGCTACCACTCTTCCCAAAGGGGTCATGGAAGTAGATTCAGGATTCTGCTTGCTGTGACTTGAAAACAAGTAGTTTTCCGATTAAACTGATTTACAGTGGTTTTGATTTGTGAAGGTGTCGGTTCATGAGTCAAAAAACGGCACAAAAAAAAACAAAAGTAGAAATTAAAAAAAAAAAAAAGAGAAAGAAAAGAAAAAAGAGAAAAGAAAGAAAACGTAGCGAAAAGCATGTTCGCATTGATACCACAGGATTTCCAGATGAGTAAGCAAAGAAAACGTGGCGAAAAGCGTGTTGGCATTGATACCACAGGGTATTCAGATGAGCCAGCGTTAGCTGTTTTCATGAGATAAGATTATCTGTTTTCATTGGTCTTATTCACACTGTTGATGCTGAAGACGTCTGACCGACACACCAAGAGGAGAAGCAAGAAAACGAGCAATTATGAAGGAACACCATCGTTGCTAAACATCGACAAACACCGTCGTTATCACTGTTTTCTTGTTGCCTTTTGATGCTAGGCAACTCCCAGGAGGATGGCGTTGGTCATTATTTTGATTGGATGGGATAGGTAGAGGGAGAGAACCGTGAATGAGAGGAAATGTTGGAGGAAGACGAGAGAGAGAGAGAGAGAAGGGGGGGGGGGGTAACTCGTTATCTCCCGTAGCGATGGCAGTTGGTGATTATTTTTGATCGGATGGAAAGGGTAAAGGGAGAGAACCCTGAATGGAAGAAAACGTTCAAGCAAGACGAGAGAACAGAGAGAGAGGGGGCAACAGAGAGAGAGGGTGGTCGCTGTTGAACTGCAACGCTGGCTGGCCAATCGAGACTAACGCTCCTCCAAATAGTGTCCATTAGCTGTGCAGTGACGGGGGGAGGGGGGGGGGGGGGGGGGGGGAACATGGTGGACCCCCAACAAACTCGTGTCGTTAATTAAGAGCCTCAGACTTCCAGAACCATAACATCACCTCCTATTGGCAGGGCGGATGACGGAACGGTTTGTCTTCGAATATCAGAACCTGGTAATGAGAACGTGAAACTCCACTTACGTCATCGATGGAGAAGGGGTACACGGAAGAAAAGACAGTGTGGGTGCATGGGGGGGGGGGGGGGGGGAGAAGTGAGCAGACAAGGATTGGCTGCAAGAGAGTTTGCATACTTTTTTGGTCTTTGTTTTTCGTGTTGGTTTAATTCAGCACAAGAATGTGAGCAACTCGGGTTTTACTGCTCGGTGACAATTAATCCACAACTTAGCTTGTACTTATTTGAGTCGCGCGCGCCTCTCTCTGAGTTTTATTTATTATAAATGTGTAATAAGTACAAACAAAACGTCGGTTCACATGGTAAGTTGACAGCGATGTCTGATATAGTATCATCTGTTGTGTAAGGAAATCTGGCCTTTTCGCCTTGTCCCTCAAAGGCTTTGTTGCGGTGTGTAGTGTGGTGTTTACCCCTGACCTCCGTTTGTGGTCCTCCTCATGATGATGATGATGATGATAATCTTTATTTCCAAGGGTA
>CM065748.1:12537513-12577513 GCA_033310375.1 Conus canariensis
GTGATGTTGCTTATTTGTAATCCAGCCCACCACGAAGGCTGCTTCCTGGTTATAATGGACTGGAACTTCTGGACGTCTCAGTTCTTAGCGTCAGGGGAAACAACCCTGTGCCTAGGCATTCTTCTTTCTGGCTTAATTAAGAAAGGAAATCGATGTTGGCCCGCTGTTCAGAGTTCATGCGCGCAGATATGTTACAGACACATTTCTTATCGAATCAGTAGTTGTCATATTTAACTTCTCCCTATTCTGTCTGACTGTATTGCCGAAAGGTTTCATCAAAACAAGGCGGAGTTTCCACAAAAACAAGACAGCGTTTACTTATCACGTTAGGCTAGTACACTGAATGCCTGTTGCTATATACTTTGCCGTTTTCTTCGACCTGTTCTTCTCTCTCTCTCTCTCTCTCTCTCTCTCTCTCTCTCTCTCTCTCTCTCTCTCTCTCTCTCTCTCTCTAAAACAAGATTATAAGTGACAGCAATATTCAAGCAGGCAGGTTCAAATATTTGTCCGAATTGTGAGAAGCAGAGTGTCATACCAGGTTGCACCCCACACCACACACAGGCCAGTTGGTACCTGCGGTATGTTTGCTGTTGTCACTGGCATTGTTGAAGTAACCTTATATGCACAAGCTGTTGCTGGAGGGTATTTTGATGTCACCAAACGTGACACCTTTCTCTCTCTCTCTCTCTCTCTCTCTCTCTCTCTCTCTCTCTCTCTCTCTCTCTCTCTCTCTCTCAAACACGCTCTGTATGTGTGTGTGTGTGTGTGTGTGTGTGTGTGTGTGTGTGTGTGTGTGATGTAAGTATGAGTGATGAACGTTATGTACTAGAGTGTATGTATGTGTCTTAGCAATGTTTGTGCTTCGAGGTCTTCATGATTATGTATCTGAACATAGTTTTGCAGTGTGCATCTGGACGATGGGTGTTGAAGTGTATGTGTGTGTCAGAACGATGCGTGCAGGAGCATAATTATGTTCTATGTGTCAGAACAATATGAGCTGGAATGTCTGGTGTGTGTGTGTGTGTGTGTGTGTGTGTGTGTGTGTGTGTGTGTGTGTGTGTGTGTGTGTGAATGGTGTGTGTGTATGTGTGTGTGTGTGTGTGTGCGTGCGTGCGTGCATGCGTGCGCGCACGCAAGGTGTGTATTGGAGTGGAGATGTGTGTCTAAACGATGTGTATTTGAGTGAATGTGTATATCTAAATAACTTGTGTCAGACTGAGTGTGTGTGCCTGAATAATGTGTTTATATTTAGTATTTTGCCTGTGCATGCGTGTGTGTGTGTGTGTGTGATGAGAGAGAGAGAGAGAGAGAGAGAGATAAAGAGAGAGTGAGAGAGGATTATGGAGGGTAGAACGCGGAGCCGTTGGTTTGAATTTGAATGCTGTGGCTGTCACAATAAACATTTGATTAAAACGCACATCACCAGCTGTGGACCCAAAGGGCGGCTATGATGTAGGACCAGTGATGTCCGGGGTGGCCGACGATCCAGGTAAGGTGCATCATTGGTGTCAAAATGGAAAAATGTTCGCATGTTTGTCTTGGTACCTTGCTTTTCTGAGTATACCTTCTCTTTTTTTTTTAAAATACAGTGTTTCATTGAAGAACAAGTGTAGAAACGGAAATCCATGAAGAGATAATGTTAGAATGTCAGCGATTTATCTTTTTTTCTATTGTACGTGGCAATCAAACTGCCTTGCTCTTTTCTGAAACTGTAGTTTTAGAGTGTTTAACATCAAATAAGCATTTTCGTCACTGATTGAAGACAGTATTATCAAATCCATGCGTGTTTATGTTTTTAATTTGGTTATTTTTGTTATTGAATGTAAATGGATCACGAAATCATCAAGTAAGGGACAGAGAAGATCAGTGAATTTTGAGTTGTTTCCAGGTGTACATTGAAATAATTTGTGAGCATGAAATGTAACTATTAGGCAAGACAATATTGAGATTAGAGACAGTTTATTTTTATTATTTTTTTTTTTTTATCTTATCTGGTAGCGGTGAAACGAGGATGGTCCACACTTCTTGATCTCGGTAATTCTGTTTTTGATCTGTTAGCTTTGCATGCCGTTTTCTTCCAGTTTTGTACACTTCCCATCTGGGAGAAGCAAGTGAATGGTCTGTAGATCTTTGAGACAGTGGGGGAAGAGACAGCCTCCTTTTTCTTTAAATATATGTATGTAACTTCTTTGAATGGTTGTGGGAACAAAAGGCACTTGTGCCTGCATATACCTCATGAACAATTATTCCCTCACTCCTGGATATTTCCTTTAGAGTTACTAGTGTTTAACCTTATGCTTTTGTATGGATTGCACTGTCAGTTGATATAATACTCTCTCTCTCTCTCTCTCTCTCTCTCTCTCTCTCTCTCTCTCTCTCTCTCTCCGATCTGTTGTGTTGTCTTTTTTGTTTTCTTTTCATTCTTTGTCATTGCTCAGGTTGTAAATGTTTTGATCTGTATATTGGAATTATTCTGTTGCACTTTGGGGAGAGCATAGTGCGAGGAAGCTTCTTGCTGAACTATTTACCCTCATCGAAATATATCATACCGGTAATTTCTCTTTTCTTTTTCTTGATTCTGTCCCATCCAACCGATCAAAACAAACGATAAATAAAACATAAAAGCAGCTTTACGCTTGGTGCATTGTCAAGTGTGCAAGTGGTTCTTTGGATGTGTCTCGTTTTCAGTTGACATTTTGACACAGATAGGGAATGTGTTCTTGTCCCACGGAGTGATGTTACTTGTGATTTCATGGGCTACTCTGTGCATGTTGTCATGTCTATTGGTTCACTCGTGGTCCTTTCTTTTTTTTTCTTTATCCTTCCATACAGTACATACCTCAAAACCCCATGTCCTGTTTAAAGTGTCTATGTGTGTGTGTGTGTATAAAACCAAAATCATCGATAGTTTGCAAGTGTTGTACAAACGTTATGTTTCATGGGTACGATAAGATCGAACCAATGACAGTTGAATTACATATTAATTCAGGACTGAATGCTCGTACAGTTCTGATATTTTTCTCTGGCCATAGGCAGGGTAGGAAGAGGGATGGCATTGATCACCATCAACCAATGTGTGACCAGAAATGAAGACACCAGCCCATTTCAGAACCATAGGTGACACCACAGGAGAGTGCATCTAGTGTGAAAATGGTTTGACCAGCAGTGAGTCTTTCCAATCCAAAGATATGGTGCGGGTCAGTTACCATGGAAACTCACCACAGGACAAATCGGGGGAAAGGGAGGGATGTGGGGATTGACCAGGAGGTTCAGTAAGTGCAGAGCTGTCCTCCATGCTTCTCCTAAAGGTCAGCCATGTTCTTTTTACCCACACACATCTTCTGCATGGGGAGGTTTCAAAGGGAGGTGGAGATTGAAACAAAATTTTAAAAAAAAAAAGAAAGAAAGAAAAAAAGGAAGTTATTGTGCTGCCTAATATAAGAACAGACAGATTACAAAAACAAACAATGTTTTGTCATTTGTTGGGGTTTTTTATGCTTTTTTTTTTTTTTCGTTTGGCGGCACAGTGGATTTTTTTTTTTTTTCTGCGAGGGAGATTTTATTTAGGGCTTAGTAAACGGGTTGTGAAAAGTACCCTGGGGGAAATTCTGTTTTTGTGGTTTTTTTGTTTGATGTCGAAGCTTACTAGAATCCATGTTCTACTTTTTTCTGTTGTCCAATAGTACAGTGGGAGTGCGTTGAACAAACAGCAGTGCGTCTTAGCTTAGTGTATAGTAGTTTACTGTAGTCTGGTAACGCCTACACCCTTTCAACAAATCTACGTTTGTGTTCGTGTGTGTGATTGTATGTTCAGATGTTGTGTCTGTGGTGTGTCCAAGGGGTTTGTGTGTTGGAGGGTTGCTTCCTTTTTGGGACTGATCGTGGCCACAAGGGAATGATTTTAGATATACTGAGTCCAGATGGACATTTTTTGGTGTCTTTTCTTGGACAAACCAAAACGTAGAACACAGGCTTTTCTTCAGCTTTCTTTTTCTTTCTTTTTTTTTTTCCTTTTTTTTAAAAATTACTTTTCTTGATTACTGTAGATTTTTGACTTTTTGAAAAGAGAAATAAAAGTTTTGCTCTTCAAAAGCAGAGTATGTTGATTTCATTAAATTTCAAAATAACTGATTGTGAAATAAAATCCAGAGAAACAAGTTAACAACTATTGTTCTGTTGAATTATTCCCATCTACAGCCTGCGATTGTTTGATAGTGACTTAATTGATGAGTTTACAGATCATTACAATTTAATGATCCAAACATTGAAGGCATAAGAGTGCCTAAAGTTTAAAGATGACAATTATAGACTGAATGGGCAAAATTACCTTAAAATATGCCCTATGAAGGGACCAATGTTTTATAGTGAATTTACATAATGGAGTACTGGATCGACGAGATTGTCATGTAGCTTTATCATCCAACAACTGACCTGTTCATATGATTATGTTATAGGGCTCCATTGAAAGGTGAAACGTTGGCTGTCCTCTCTCTCTCTCTCTCTCTCTCTCTCTCTCTCTCCCTCCACTCCCTCCCCGGTGCACATGAATGTATACACATGCAGGTTCTTTGACTTGCATATCTATGCATATTTACACATCTACTCACAGTCATGCACACACACACACACACACACACACACACACACACACACACACACACACACACACACACACAACACATGCACACACACACACACACACACACACACACACCACACAGAGTCTTTTTGACAGCAGGCTATTTTCATCCCAGCAGCGGCAACCATGGTGAATTTCAGGAATGACGGTGTGTGTCTGGTTGTGTCTGCTAGATTTCCATGTGTCCCCCGTGGTGCTGATCATCGGCGTCTGCATCATCGTCTTCCTGGCCCTTCTGTGTGTCGTGCTCATCGTTCTGCAGTGCCGTGGAGGTCAGTTCCGGGCCATGTGGAGGAGGGGGGAGGGGGGATGTGAAAGATGGAGAGAATTCGTTGTGTGTGTGTGTGTGTGTGTGTGGAAAAGTTTTAGAAGAAAAGGTTAAAGTCCCATAGCCAAATGATTATAGAGGCAGTAAGCTGTTAGACATTCAGAAAAAAAGGTTAAAGTCCCATAGCTGTTAGACGTTCAGAAAAAAAAGGTTAAAGTCCCATAGCCAAATGATTGTAGATGCCGTAGGCTGTTAGACGTTGAGGAAAAAAAGGTTAAAGTCCCATAGCTGTTAGAAGTTCAGAAAAAAGGTTAAATTCCCACAACCAAATGATTGTAGAGGCCGTAAGCCGTCAGACGTTCAGAGAAAAAGGTTAAAGTCCCAAAGCTGTTAGAAGTTCAGAAAAAAGGTTAAAGTCCCATAGCTGTTAGACATTCAGAAAAAAAAGGTTAAAGTCCCATAGCTGTTAGAAGTTCAGAAAAAAAAGGTTAAATTCCCACAACCAAATGATTGTAGAGGCCATAAGCCGTCAGACGTTCAGAGAAAAAGGTTAAAAGTCCCCATAGCTGTTAGAAGTTCAGAAAAAAAGGTTCAAGTCCCATAGCTGTTAGACGCTCAGAAAGAAAGGTTAAAGTCCCATAGCTGTTAGACGTTCAGAAAAAAGTTAAAGTCCCATAGCTGTTAGACGTTCAGAAAAAAGTTAAAGGTTAAAGTCCCATAGCTGTTAGACGTTCAGAAAAAAAGTTAAAGTCCCATAGCTGTTAGACGTTCAGAAAAAAGTTAAAGTCCCATAGCTGTTAGACGTTCAGAAAAAAAAGGTTAAAGTCCCATAGCTGGTAGACGTTCAGAAAAAAAAGGTTAAAGTCCCATAGCTGTCAGGCGTTCAGAAAAAAAGGTTAAAGTCCCATAGCTGTTAGAAGTTCAGAAAAAAAAGGTTAAAATCCCATAGGTGTTAGACGTTCAGAAAAAAGGTTAAAGTCCCATAGCTGTTAGACGCTCAGAAAAAAAGGTTTAAGTCCCATAGCTGTTAGAAGTTCAGAAAAAAGTTGAAGTCCCATAGCTGTTAGAAGTTCAGAAAAAAGGTTAAAGTCCCATAGCTGTTAGAAGTTCAGAAAAAAGGTTAAAGTCCCATAGCTGTTAGACGCTCAGAAAAAAAAGGTTTAAGTCCCATAGCTGTTAGACGTTCAGGAAAAAAGGTTAAAGTCCCATAGCTGTTAGAAGTTCAGAAAAAAGGTTAAAGTCCCATAGCCAAATGATTGTAGAGGCAGTAAGCTGTTAGACGCTCAGAAAAAAGGTTAAAGTCCCATAGCTGTTAGACACTCAGAAAAAAAAGGTTAAAGTCCTATAGCTTTTAGACGTTCAGAAAAAAGGTTAAAGTCCCATAGCTGTTAGACGTTCAGAAAAAAAAGGTTAAAGTCCCATAGCCAAATGATTGTAGAGGCAGTAAACTGTCACAGGTTCACCATGTCTGGGGCATACCTCTCCTGCTGCCTTTAACCTTTAACCTGAACTGAATCAGATACCCTTTTACTGTCACAGGGTGGACAGAGTTTTTCCAGCCAAAATGTACAACCCCACAAGAGGTTCAGACCCCCCATGACCATCAGGGCTCTGCGTAAACTAACTGTTTGACTGTGCGCCTTTCTGTTATGTAGAGATTTCTGGTGATACCAGTTCAGATGCATAATTTTTCTTTTTTGTGTGTGTGGTATTTGGTAATACCAAATGACACATGCCTGTGTTTTTGTGGAGAGGTGTGTGTGTGCATTTCTGTGGAGAAATGTGGGATACCAAATAAGAATAATGTGTGTTTCTATGGAGAAATGTGGGGATACCAATTGAGAATAATGTGTGTTTCTGTGGAGAAATGTGGGGATACCAAATGAGAATAATGTGTGTTTCTGTGGAGAAATGTGGGGATACCAAATGAGAATAATGTACATTTCTGTGGAGAAATGTGGGGATACCAAATGAGAATAATGTGCGTTTCTGTGGAGAGATGTGGAGATACCAAATGAGAATAATGTGTTTCTGTGGGGAGATGTGGGGATACAAAATGAGAATAATGTGTGTTTCTATGGAGAAATGTGGGGATACCAAATGAGAATAATGTGTGTTTCTGTGGAGAAATGTGGGGTTACCAAATGAGAATAATGTGTGTTTCTGTGGAGAAATGTGGGGATACCAAATGAGAATAATGTGTGTTTCTGTGGATGTGTTTAGCATGTCCACTCACCATACATGGAAATCTACATACTAGGATCTGTTGTGATTTTACCTCGTTATCTGATAATATAGATGTGCACTCATTGCAGTTTATGATAAATATTTCTGACAAGCACATCATATAGATAGTGGCAGCGAGAAATTATATCACCCAACACAAACTTTTGTTCACGACAAAAATACACACAAAGCGTGTCACACATGATTCACAATCAAGCAGACAAAAAAATGTGCATGTTCACAGCAGAATACAGGCTATACACTTAATGTCAATAAAAGTGTGTCAGAGATCATTTATCTTGTACGTTGACAGCAGAAAACAGACTATACACTTATTGTCAGTAAAAGTGTGTCAAAGATCATTTATTTTGTACATTGACAGCAGAAAACAGGCTATACATTTAATGTCAATAAAAGTGTGTCAGAGATCATTTATCACTTGCTCGCCATATGACATCATCATGAGTGCGTTAGAAAAATCATCACAGCAAAGAAATTCTTTTAATACCACACACACAGTCTGAGGCTGAATTGTAGATGAGGTCTTTTTGCTGAACTACAAGGAAACTCACATGGAAACTGCTCTAGGACAGACCTTGCCAATGTGACAGAGATGGTAGGCTGGCTCAGTGAGTACTGGTGAAATAATTATCAGATGTAATAAGCATCCTCTCAGTTTCCTTAAACTTGTGTTATTCAACCCCCCCCCCCCCCCCCTCCCCAACTACATAGGTATGCTGTAAGACCACAGTATTGAAATACAATTCCTGCTTTTCAACAAGAATAAATGAGTAAATAAATGGACGTCACTTTTCCCGTCTCATCTTCAATTATTGCACAGAGCCATCATATGAGACAACTGCATAGCGCCCCCCCCCCCCCCCCCCCCTCACGTTGTGTTGTGGTGCTCTCCAGCTGGAGTGTATGAACAAACTGATAAACAAAAAAAAATCTGTCCCTGAACTCCACATAGTCTATCACTAGTCACACAGTAAGGCATGCCGTGAGACCTCCAAACACAACTGACATCTAACCCGTCCAACAGTAAGGATCAGTTGAACAGGTGAATGAACTAAACTCCCAACCTTTTCACCCCACAAATGGGTGAGGAGGCAAGCAAGGCAAATATGAATAAGCTGAATTGTTGATTTTTTTTTTTAAAGAGAGAGAGAGAGAGAGAGAGAATAAATGAAAACAAGCCCAGTCCTTTCTGTGCCACAGTGGTGCGGCGAGGCAAGCGGAGCAGCCATCGCGGCCCCAACAGGGAGTCCCTCCTCTCCAACAAGAGCGAGCAGGCAGGCGGTGGCTGCAGCAATTCCTCCAAGGACCTTGACCTCGGGGTCACGACCTACAGATCGACACGCTCCTTCCCAGTGTTCAACTCCGCCCCCACCCCACCTCCGGCTCCTCCTTCGCAGGTCAGCCGTGGGTCCAGCAGTGGCGGAGGAGGAAGCAGCGGAGCCATGAGGCCTCAGAGACCTCCCCCAGGTGAGGATGCTGGGATACTGCTGAGGCAGGAACCACGACGGTAATGGTCGTCGCCTGAAATTCTTCGCAAAAGCACAGGGTTCAGGGTTCATACTGCTCAGGGAAATTAGGGGAAGTTAAGGACTGTCTGAAAATATTTTTTTAGTCACTGGAAAGTCCTTGAAAAAGAAACGTGCAGCAAATAATCGACAAAAATCATGGAATCTGCTCACAATGGCAGACTTTCTGTCTGTGACCTGACCATGGGAAAAAGCGTCCATTTAATCTCGCACAGACGCATGTTTCTGAACGGAACATCATAGTGCGTCACCATTTCACTGGGTAAACTAGTTTGCATAGAGACACAAAGATGGCGCACAACTCCATGCAGGCTCATGTGGAATTCCATATCCAAGGGCATTAACTCTAGTTCTAAGTTCAGTGTGATGTTGCAGTTTAGGAGTCATGTTGAAGCAAAGCTCCTTTGACAGCCTGAAGCTCAAGGAGGAGACACACTGGTCATTTGACTGTGGCTGGTGAAGGTTTGTCCCATCAGACAGTACTTCAGTTGACATTTGTGAGATGAAAGCAAGCATCCAGCGTTTCAGATGAAAGCAAAAGTACAGTTTTTCAGATGAAAGCTATAGCTCAGCATTTCAGATAACAGCTAAAATTCAGCATTTCAGATGAAAGCTAAAGATCAGCATTTCAGATAACAGCTAAAGTTCAGCATTTCAAATAACAGCTAAAGTTCAGCGTTTCAGATGAAACCAAAAGTTCAACATTTCAGATAACAGCTAAAGTTCAGCATTTCAAGTAACAGCTTAAGTTCAGCATTTCAGATAACAGCTCAAGTTCAGCATTTCAGATAACAGCTGATGTTCAGCATTTCAGATAACAGCTTAAGTTCAGCATTTCAAATAACAGCTAAAGTTCAGCATTTCAGATGAAAGCTAAAGTTCAGCATTTCAGATAATAATAATAATAATAATAATAATGAACATTTTTATGTGCACACTTCTCTGTTGAACAGAGCACGCGGCCCATTACAAATTTCATATATATAAACAATTAAAACAAAAATAGACAACTCACACACACACACACACCCACACACACACACACACACACACACACACACACACACACACACGTGCCCATAGATTGACAGCGAAATGAACTAATTGTAAACTTTCTGGAAGATGTGAGTTTTCAGAGAGCGTTTGAAGGAGTCAGCGGAATTAGTTTCTCTTATTTCTGCAGGGATAGTGTTCCAGATGGAGGGGGCAGCATGCGAGAAGCATCTGTCACCTAATGTCTTTTGGCTATTGGCAGGACGATCTTGTAAAGCGGTTGCATCAACAGATGAACGCAGTTTGTATTGATGATGATGTTGTTTTAAATGGACTAAGTCCTTCAGATAATCTGGAGCACAACCTTGGACACATTTGTAACAGATAGATGCCAATTTAAATTCAATCCGAGCAGACACTGGAAGCCAGTGAAGAGAAATCAGATGAGGAGTAATATGGTCCCTTCTAGGCACTCGCAAAACCATTCGCACTGCATTATTCTGGACACGCTGCAGACTTTCAAGAAGATAGTCATGGGAACCATACAGGATGGAATTGCAGTAGTCCAGCCGGGACAGAACAAATGCAGAGACAACTGTGGCTGCTGCTTGGGTTGTGAGAAAACGGCGGATGGAACCAATACGGCGGAGCTCATAATTGGCAGCCCGAACAACATTTCTGACATGAACTTTCATTTCCAAATGATGCTCAAGGGTAACTCCTAGATTGACAACAGAGGATGAGAACGGGACAGTGGCATCACCAACTGTCATCGTAGAAGGGCAATTGATTTTGTGCGACATTTGGGGAGAGGAGAGAAGCATTACTTCAGTTTTTTCATTGTTCAGCTTTAGTTTATTTGCTGTCATCCAAGATCTGATATCGGCTATACAATCCTGCATTGCCTCTAGTAGTTGGGGAACTTCCGAAGGTGCAGCTGATTTCTGCAACTGTGAATCATCAGCATATGAATGATGAAGGACTGAGTGTTTGTCAATGACATTTGCCAATGGAGAGGTGTAGAGAACAAACAGGACTGGTCCGAGGACCGAGCCCTGTGGGACTCCAAAACATATAGGAGCTGCAGAAGAAACCCGGCCGTCAACAATGACAGACTGAGTCCGATGTGACAAATAGGATGAGAACCACTGCAGTGCTGTACCACCTATGCCAAAATCATGGTGCAAACGACTGAGGAGAATAGAGTGATCTATGGTGTCAAACGCAGCTGACAGGTCTAACAGAGCCAGAATCGAGACTTTGCGATCATTCAAAGAAAGGAGTAGATCATTTACTATCCTTAAAAGAGCTGTCTCAGTGCTGTGTCCTGGTCTGTAGGCAGACTGAAATGGATTGAAGAGGTTATTGGAAATCAGGTACTCGGATAGTTGGATGAGGACGATCTTTTCAATTATTTTAGAGATAAAGGACAAGTTAGATACTGGACGGTAATTCTTAAGTTCATTTTGATCAAGAGTGACCTTTTTGAGAAGAGGTGTCACCAGAGCAGCTTTACAAGCATCCGGAAAGGTGCCAGAGGTGAGAGAAGAGTTGATAAGGGCTGTGAGAGATGGTAATAGACTGTCAAGACATTCAATCAGAAGAGGGGTAGGAATAGGATCGAGATTACAAGTTTTGGGAGAGGAATTGATAATGACGTTACGAACAGCATCTGATGTTACAGGTTGAAAGGACGAGAGAGAAGTTTTGGTGAAAGGCTCACCTGGCAGAGGAGGGTTGGCTACAACCATTGCGTCTAAATCACGTCTGAGAGTGGCTATTTTGTTATGGAAGAAATCTGAGAAAAGACCTGGAAGCTCACATGTTGGATAAATAGTAGGCAGCTGACTATTTGCCTTTCTACACAACAGATTGTCAGTAATTTTGTAAAGTTCCTTTGTGCTTGAGGCACACTCAATCTTGTTATTGTAGAATTCAGCATTTCAGATAACAGCTAAAGTTCAGCATTTCACATAATTATAAGCAAAAGTACAGCATTTCAGATAAAAGGAAAAGTACAGCATTTCAGATGAAAGTAAAGGTACAGCATTTCAGATGAAAGCTAAAGTTCAGTGTTTCAGATGAAAGCTAAAGTTCAGTGTTTCAGATGAAAGCTAAAGTTCAGCATTTCAAAAGGAAGCAAGAGTTCAGCATTTCAGATAAAAGTATGTACAGCATTTCATAGATTTCTCACTGTGTTTAACACAGATGCTGGTACCTTTTGACAGGTTTATTTGTAAAAAAAAAAAAAAAAAAAAAATGGAGGGGAAATAGAAATATGGATGGAAACTTCAGGGAAACGCCAGGAATTGTGGCATTCAGTACGAACCCAAAAATCAGGAATGTTGTTTTAGAAACAATCTAGAGGAGACAAAGACAACACGATTGTCACTTGTTTAGCGTTTCTGAATTGTGAACATTTTGACAAGTAAGTCAGTATGTGCAGATTGAAAGGAGACTAACTGTTCTCGGTGTACACTTTTAAAATAGGATCACTTCTCTAGGTAATTTTACATCGTGTCACGTAAAAAGAGGACAAACAATAGCACCTGGCAACTTGATCTGTCAGTCTTACCCCACCCTAAGAATTCTACAGTCTCTTGGTAATAAGAATGCTGGACTGTGGCAGCATTGATTTAAAGGTCTGATTATAAAGTGGAAAATAATGGAGCTGGAAGGGCTCTGAGGAAATTTCAGACCTCCTCTCCCCCCCCCCCCCCCCCCCCCCTCCTCTAAACTCACATCCATCACACCCAGGTAGAAGCGACTCCGAGACCACCCTGTGATGCAGATCTCTGCCAGCATGGAGTGTTTGTCCCCGAGTCACTCTTCATCTTTCTACCAGATGGCCGTACACTCAATCGAATGTTGTTGTTTTTTCAGTAATCTGCAGATGAATCTGTGATCCATGCCTTGATCGAGATCCGTACCACCATTCCAAAATGTTAATGGTTTGGTTTTGTTTTGTTTTTTTTTGGGGGGGGGGTCATCCACCCCCCCCCCCCCCCCCCAAGTTTTGTTGAATTATTGTCGTTTTGTTCTCTGTCTGATCTTCCATGCCATTTTAGTGACATTGCACCCAAGCCGTTCATTCTGGTTCCATAGCCATGGCCTGGCCCAGCCCACTATTGCTACAGCACTGGCAATCCATGGGGAGCAGTCGAGTCGTCCTGTGGCAACCCGTCAGAGGAGACACTGCGCTGCTTCCAAGTCACGTCGGAGGTGTTCCGTCATGGCTGTTCTGATTTGACATATGCAGGATACCACCTATTAAGCCCCCTACTGATGACAATAATTGTTTTGTCGCAGAGTCAGCCTGAGTAAGCTCTCCTTCCAGAGGGTGCCAGCCGATCCATCCAGTGACAGCTCCCAAGAATTTGTCAATGCAAGTTTCAAAGCGAGGTGACTGAGGGCGGAAATGAAGCAAAATTTAAAAAGAAAAGGTGTTAGTTTACCGCCACAGATACAGACAAACGAATTACAGGACAAAACACTGTGTTTTGTCCTGTAATCTGTCTGTCTGTACCTGTGGTGGTAACTAACACCGTTTCTTTTTAAATTTTGTCAATACAAGTTTCATTTAAAGCGGTTCATTGTTTTTGTTTCGTCAGGTGAACTTACAAATGAGTTGACGCAGGTGAAAAATAACCTTGTTGGCAGAGGTCAAGGTTATGCTGGTCTGCAGCTAAAACTTTGTGTAATGTGGCTGAAATCTTAAGATTTGTGTGACAGTGTTAGTGTTATGTGATCTGGTTGGTCTTCAGACAATCCCACCAGTGCTGGTGAAAGTTGGACCTCAATGGCAGACATCATGAAGACGGAGAAGGGAATTACTCGATGTTAGTATTGATTTGTGAAATAGGAATAATTAAACTGATCATTGTGATGTTGATAAATGTAATAATGCCAGAAGGTGTTTATAAAAGGAGTCTATTAACCAAGTTCTCTGTTTTGATGATATGGTGGATAATAAATAATAGGAGATTCTAGCTAAGTGAATGTTCCTGCTGTACAAGAAAAACAAACAAACAAATAAACAAACAAACAAACACCATCTACCCTTAACTGGAAAAAATGATGTTGATTAAAAGCAACAGCATCTTTTCTGCTAATCTCCCTCTCTGTCTCTCTCTCAAGAGCACAGATGACAACAATGCAGTCATATATGCAGGAAAGGAAAGACAGCAGAATAAACAACAAAGGCAACTAGAACAGTTGTAATAACAAGAGCAACAATGAAATGACAAAGATTATGAAATTCACAAACAACACCAAAATAACATTAACAATACCAGGAAACACATCATCATGGTTAAGGACGTGATTATTAATTATGTTGATTTGACGTTGTAAAAAGTTGTTCCAATTTTTGACATGATATAAAGTTGTTCCGATATTTGACAGAGTAAAAACTTGTTTCAATGTTTGAAATAGTAAAAGGTTGTTCCAATGTTTGACATAGAAAAAAGATGTTCTGATGTTTGACATATTAAAACGTTGTTCCGATGTTTGACATGGTAAAAAGTTCTTCCTATGTTTGACATAGTAAAAAGTTGTTCTGATGTTTGACATAGTAAAAAGTTGTTCCAATGTTTGATATAGTAAAAAGTTGTTCCGATGTTTGAAATAGTAAAAAGTTGTTCTGATGTTTGACACAGTAAAAAGTTGTTCCAAAATTTGACATAGTAGAAAGTTGTTCTGATGTTTGACATAGTAAAAAGTTGTTCTGATGTTTGACATAGTAAAAAGTTGTTCCATTGATTTGACATTGTAAACAGTTGTTCTGTTGTTTGCCGTATAAACAACATAGGCTACGACTCAGGCTCTTGTAAACAGTTGTTCTATTGTTTGACATTGTAAAAAGTTGTTCTGTTGTTTGACATAGTAAAAAGTTGTTCCGTTGTTTCCCTATTGTTTGCCTTACAGATGACCTAGGCTACAACTCAGGCTCATGTAAACAGTTGTTCCATTGTTCAACACAGTGAAAAGTTGTCCCATTGTTTGCCTTACAGACAACATAGGCTGTGCCTCAGGCTCATGTAAACAGTTGTTCCATTGTTTGACATAGTGAAGAGTTGTCCCATTGTTTGCCTTACAGACAACACGGGCTACGTCTCCGGCTCATGTGAACAGTTGTTCCGTTGTTTGACAGTGTGAAAAGTTGTCCCATTGTTTGCCTTACAAACGACATGAGTACGTTTCCGGCTCATGTAAACAGTTGTTCCATTGTTTGACATTGTAAAAAGTTGTCCACTGTTTGCCTTACAGACAACACAGGCTATGACACAGGCTCATGTAAACAGTTGTTCCGTTGTTTGACATAGTGAAAAGTTGTCCCATTGTTTGCCTTACAGACGACACGAGCTACGTTTCCGGCTCATGTAAACAGTTGTTCCGTTGTTTGACACAGTGAAAAGTTGTCCCGTTGTTTGCCTTGCAGACGACACGGGCTATGTCTCCGGCTCCAGCACGCACTACTCGGAACCCTACGGCTGCAGCAGCCCGGAGGGAACCCAGGACCGACCCCGCTCCAACCGAGGGGGATCCCCCCCTCCAAAGGAGGCTCACAGCCACCCCGTCTCCCTGACAACCACCCGTGACATCCCCTCCGTCAGCCAGTCACACCGACGTCTTGGGTGTAAGCCGACGCATGGTTTTGCTCGTCTCCTTGGTCAGGTGGCACATTCGTCTGATACAGCATGTGTAGATGACTGTGGGGGTGATTCACTTTAACCAACAACAAAAACACCACCTTTTTTTTTTCTCTCTTTTGGGAACACTGAGCCAATGACTGTCTGTGGCTCCTGATTATGACCTGTACATATTTTGGTTTTCTGTTTTGTCATGATCGCATTGTTCATTGGTGATTTGAATAAAAAAAAAACAAATTTGAAAAAAAAAAAATCAACAAAAAATAAGAATTAAGAGAAAGAATGCTTTCAGTGAAAGGTTTGGGAGGACAAGGATGATAAAATTAAGGAGGGAAGAAACGAGGACCAGTATAATCCCTTGAAAATGTCATTGTCATATGTACATATTCTTTTTCTTCTGTTGTGAATGCACCTGAATTGACTAAATGCCAGTTGTTTTTTTTCCCCCCATCACAAGTATTGCATTCAACATCATCAGTGCATTATGGACTTTGAAATCTCTCTCATACACATGCATGCTCTTGCACACACACACACACACCTCTCTCTCTCTCTCTCTCTCTCTTTTCTTTTTACTGTGCGCCAATCTATTTTTCCAGAATGAGTTACAACGGCAATCAAATTCTATATTCAAACATGCATTTGTCTTCTGAATGTATTCTGTAATTTTCAAGTACATGAAGCAAATGAACAGCCGATGACTGTCTGGACTTCAGTGCCGACAGGTTCATCGAAGCCATGACATAGTTATCAAATTGTTGACTGTGTACAAAAGAAGAAGAAAAGTCTTTGTAACAATGAAGGGAGATCGGTCAGTCATCCCCACTGTTTCCGCGTTCATTTGGGGTTGGTATGAGGATTCAAGAACGCATCCAGATTTCTCCATGTTTATGACCAAATGATCCATACAACAGGTTTGAATGACAGGATGGACAGCAGGCCGTGTGCTGTCTGCTAGGCACCGATTCAGACAGCAGCAGTCTGCTGATGTGTTGTAGAAAGCCAGACAGGATCTCCCTCAGATGAGGAGCCAACACATGGTCATTCTTTCAGACATGGTGCCATGGCTGGGCAAGAAGAGCAGTGTAGGAATGCTGACCAGCTTTAGGTGAAAAAAGAAACTGTTAGTGATTCCAGCGATTTGTGCGGATAACAGCTGAAGGCTGAAGAAACTTTTCACTGTTTGGTGCAAAAGCTGAATGAGTTTTCATATGGAGATTATTATGATAATTGCAAAAGCTCAATGAGTTTTCGTATGGAGATTATTATGATAATCTATTCTCAGTTTTTCTGTAGGCAACTGAGAGGAAAAAAAAAGAATTTTTAATTAATGTTGAGAGAAGTGGTTATAGAAGTTTAGAATTGTGCTGTTTGTGGGTTTGAACTGTGGTGATTTCCTATGGAAGTTTCACCATGATTTGTTTGCTTTTTTCAGTATTACCCAAACGAAAACCACGAAAACCATGAACATCAGAAATACTGTGGCACATACAAAAAGCTTTCAGGAAAATGACGCCCATAAATGGCTGTTGGATACATCTTATAAACCTTGGAAATGGCTGTTCAGACTTGTAAATATTTGTAGTGAAAGTAGATATCATTGTCGTAGAGTTTTTACTCTTCTTAGCGACTTCCTGAACTTAGAAGATGTTGTCCTTGGTTTTTTTTTTTTTTTTTTGCTGTGAGAAAATCGCTGTGAGAAAGCCAGTGGTTTTGCAGGGAAAATGCACATTTGTATATAGATCTACTCTTGTTAGAAGTGATGGCTGTCACGTGTAGTCTGCCTCAGATGTGGTTGTACTGTAGCTCTTTGATGAAACATGATGATCTCCCCTTGGGTCGCTGGAGGCTGTTCACGAAGGGTGCTGTGGCAGAGCTGAGGTACAGCCAGTCAGACCAGGAAGGCATCAGGGCTGATAGTTAGCCATGGAGGTGGAGGTTGCCCAGCAACGTCGCAGGAAGTTCAACCATTTAACTTGGAAGTATGACCATACACCTATCTATGTGTTTTAACTGAAAACAAGATCACCCGCAGTATTGTTCTGCTTTTTACAGAGGACACGTTCGTTTTCAGCTTCATCAGCACATACCCAGAGTTTCAAATTCATGACTTACTTGGTTGGAAAAACAGATTCCTCGATTCATGCACTGACTCTATATGCTGTTCCCAAAGGCCAGGTCATCCTTAGTGTTGGTACATCTGACACACCCGGGGCAGATCTGTCCTCTTCATGCCAGCAGAGGGTCAGAAACATGATGTCAAGCTCCACCAGTTTCATCAACTGTTGGATCTGTTCATGAGCAAAGTGTCGGTCTCTGAGGCCTTTCTGTCTTTGGCTCAAACTCGCCCTCAGCAAAAAATCAGCAGGCAGAAACGACAACTAAAAGGAGAGTGAGCGTAGTGGGATTCCTTTGTGCAGCCATGTGTTTTGGTGATCAGGGCACCTGTAGTTGACCCCAAAGTGCATGCCAGGTGTGTTGCAAGTGTCCAAGGTTGTGGCTGTGCCACTCGGGGAAATTTTCACAATGAATTTTGACGGTAAACTGAATCAGCCTGATGCAACAGTAAGGAATCATTGGAGAAGGTCAAAGCTCAGCTCTGCCGTTGTACCCAGCTGACAGCCAGGTATGAAATCAAAATTTGACTTGGTACGTTTCTCGGTATCGTTCATGAATCTGCAGGTGAATTGGTTGCAGAATTTTCATCATCATTTCTTTTCTTGAGGCTGTTGTTACAAATATGCAAGTGAACCAGAGGTCATCGTGTGCTGTTCAATTCAGACCCAGTTTCGGTCCAGATTTTGTGATTCTAAAGTCCATTCTACTCACCTACAATTCAATATCACCATCTACGTGTAGGCTAATTTTTAAGGTTATATGTTGTATGCATATTTCATCCCATTTTCAGATACTACTTTATCATTACGTATGTTACATCATCAAAAGCATTTACTTCACCTCCATGTAATCACTGTATGTCTGATTAATATGTTATGAAATATAGAATATATAGAGAGTGTCATGGTTGAACTGTTAATATCATCATAAATGCTATTACTGCTCTTTTCTGTTTGAACTGGGTGTGTGTGATAAAGTAGATTCATGTATTAAAGTTAGGATGAGAGAGATAGAGAGAGAGAGCCGCCAACAAGACGTTCAAAGCTATTTACATCGTTTCAGCTCAAATCATACTACATCTTGCCATATAGCATGTAGTTTTGGGTGGCCAAATGGTTGAATTATAAGCTCAATCACTTTATGGAGTCATACTGAATTTGATTGAAATTATGGCGCCATGAAAGAAAAATGTATTCTTAAACATCAACCAAATTAACGACATTCCTTTGTGACATATATTTCAGCATTAAATTCAATCATGAGCGTACCTTACATTTGAAAGAATGATCAAAGTCTATCACAGATGTACCTGTCTTAATGAGTGCATTAGATAATTAACTAGAATAATCGGTCTAAGTACCAATGAAATTAACTCGCTTGGGGGAAAAAAAACATTGATTCATGAAATAGCTTTTATTTTACTTTTTTTTTTTTTTTTTGATTTGCCCTTTATAGAATACTGTTGATGAAAGGGAATTAATGAGAAGATGAAAACTGAGAGAGGCAAAAATCTCATTTTTACTTCTTACTCACATTTGGACAATTATGAAGGGAGTACTTGAGCAGAGAAAATATACTCCTCATGGCCTCTTTAAAATGAAGGTAGACACTTCTTTTAAAACATACTGAGTGCTGGAATGTCTGTCCAGTTCCTCTGCCATGAGAACAGTGAACAAAAGCAGGCTAAGACAAGTCAGTAACAAACAAGTAAGGTAACTCTTGCACCCACAATGAAATAAACACATGCCCATAACTCCAAATGAATGCTGCTTAAAGGGGATACGGGGTGTGGTGTTTATTTCATCATGGGAGCAAGAGTTACCCTACTTGTTTGCTGCTTACCTTTCCCTGCCTCAGTTAAGATTTCCTTTCATTTGACGAGCTGTCTAGACAGAAGGGAAACAAGATCCTCACTGTTTCCACTGTTTTGTGCTGGGTGACTCTCCCCTGATTGAAGGAAGCATTGCACCACTCTCTCCTCATGTAGTTTCCGCTCCAACTGTGACCCCTTCCCCTTTCACACCAATACACAAATGTCCGCTGTCATGTCGGGCAGTTGTCATTAGACTTGTGTCAGCACCAAAGACTGTGTCAGCACAGCCCACATTGAGCATGCAGGACTTGTGAGAGCTGTGATCAGACGACCACTGGCTTACACCCAGCACTTGACTGTGGCTGACATGGGGAGGGAGGGGGGGGGGGCCTCAATCACCCACAGGATCCTATCATGCTGCTGTTGGATCTTATTTGTCTTACATAATCGAAGTAAATACAATCTGGCTGGCTGATTGAAACACTCCCATCTTCAGTTGGTTGAGCAGTTTTGCTTCAAGACTTCAACATATGAGAGAGGTGCTAAGGTGTTTGAGATACAGACACAGCGACATGTGGGAAACGAGTAAGGCACTCCACAGGCAAACTCATTTCCAAGATCAATAGAAACCTTATCAAGCAGTATGTCGTGCAAAGACTGAAAGTTGCAAAGTCACATCAACAAGCACAGGCACACGCAAGCACACTAAATCATGCATCAGAAAGAGAGAGAGTAAGATTTTTCGTTTTGTTTATTTTGCTACCGCATGAAAGAGGAAGAGAGAAAGACAGAAAGAATGAATCATTGAGAGATGCTGAGAGGTGTCCTTATGCCATCATGATGATGAGTGCTCCCATGTCAACACACACCAGGGGAGTGGTGAGAGTGCCATGGCCAGGTGAGAGAATCACACACTGCACCATTGAACCTTTTTTCCCTCCTCTAATCAAAGAGCAATGTCTGAGCTATGACGTGTCGGTATCATTATTTGGTCACACTGAGAAGCTTGAGCTTCTTTTCCCTTGGATGTTGCTATTTTTGCCCGCGGTAATTGTCATGGAAAAGCACTTTTTTGCCGCAAGGTTGAGTCTCTGTGTTGCTTTTCATGTGTGTGTATGTATGTGCGATATTTCAAAATGTTTGGATTTTTAGTGCACATGTATGACATCCTTTAGATGGGGATGTTTCTTGTTTGGAAGAACTGTTCACCGTCTTGCGACCGCACAAAAATGCACACACATACCCACACACACACACACACACACACACATGTGCACGCATGCACTCACACTCACACAAGCACTCTGTATGTGAGTCAATTCAATGATTTCATGACCTGTACCTTGCGAAACGTCACTGTATTTTCCATGATGCATTTCTGATTTCTTCTTGTGATAGAATTGGATGCCTAATCTCTACGTCAACTGCTGTCTGTGTGGTTTTCTTTGTGCTTCACGGAGCTTTCTGCGTCATGGGCACAGTGTGTCATTGTGTTACACACCCCAAGGCCACATGTACCAAGTCCCCACTGTTATTTTGGTCATGATTATTAGCATTATTATTATCATTATTATTAGGTTATGTTGAGGAATGCAGTGGAGATCCGATTAATCATATCGTCATACTTGAGCACTCATACTGCTCTCTCCCTCTTTTTTCTTCATTAGATATGTTCTGTGATTACTATATCTTTTTTTTTTTTTACCTCCTTTTAAAAAAAAAGGGTGGTTTTGAATCATATCTCTCTTTATTGATTTTGTAAATAGTTGTGATATCAGCATATATTCTATACGTAAGCAAACCCTATATATCCAGTTTCTATAGACAGCCATACTCTTGGGTTTATGCTTGCAATGTAGAGTTTGTGTGGAAATGTGCACACGTGTCCCATGCCTTTGTGGATGCAGATTTGTCTCCCCTTTTTTTTAATTCATCAACAAGGTGATGCACTTATGTACAGATATATTTAATGGTCTAAGTTTAAGAAGGGAAGAAGAGAGAGACAAGCAGACAGCCACAAAGTTGCCTTTTCTGGACATGCAGGGAGGGAACACAGGGCAGAATGGAAGTCGGTGAGCAGTGTTGGAGCAGACCCATGGAGAGCATTCATACAATCACACTCATCTCTCATTCAGAATTCACCGCCACTTTCTGGCAAAAGCACCTGCATTTACACATTCCTGTGCAGAATGTGGGACAAGAGTCAAAACAAAACAACCAACAATAACATAAAGAACAAAGCATAGTGATTGTGTATGGTCAAGTTCTTTTCAGTAGTCCAGTGTAGAGGTCTGTTCTTTGAATATACATGTAGTTGTGCTAGCTTTGATATAGAATTCCTCCGCTCTCTCTCTCTTTCTCTCTCTCTCCCTTTCTCTCTCTCTCTCTTAGTTTTGCTTTTTTACAAATTGCCTCAAGGTGTTTCTTCTTGACTTTTTTTTCTGAACTGGACTACAGTAATCATATTAGAGAACATATAGGCTTGTACATAAATCACGCTGTTTGACCTAGTCTTACCAGTTATGGATGTCTTTTAGTATTCCGTGATCACTGTGCAATATTATGTGTGCAATATATGATGTCATCAAATCCTGTGTGTTCGCTGTTAAGAGTCATTGCCAGAGAAGGGGGTCTTTCAAAGGGAGAGCATCAGCACAAGATTGGGATTCCCAAGAGACTGAATTGCCAGGTTTGACAACTGACATTTTTACAGTATAGGAAAATGATGATAAATCATTTATTCAGGTTGCTTTTTTTTTAATTTCTAATGTCAGGCATTTGGTGGTGGGAGGAAGGGGTGGGAGCATGACATCTGGAGTAACTGCCCTTTGTATTTTTACAATCAATTTCTGTTTTAAGGCTGCAGTGAGATGTTTATATTTGAATGTGAATCATGTTTTGATGGTTGGATCAAGTTTTGTTTTGCTGATGCTGTTGTGAATGCTATTTTATGTTATTTATTCAATCATTCATTTCAGTTGACTATCCTGCTTATTTGCTTTGCTTATGCTTTGCTTGTCGATTTGTTAATGTGTGTGCATGTTTGTGCACTCTTGAGTGCGCCTGCGTGAGTGAGAAAGTGTTTGCCTGTGTGCTTGTATCTGTGTGTGCATTTAAGTATTCACAATATTCCTTGTTATCTTTGCTGAAGTATGTTGATTTCTGTTCTAAGCGATGTGCTTCACAGTGTGGTCATTTTTACACACTTACGTTTTTCTCCTCTTTGTAATTCGAACATTTTCTTTGTTGATTTTTTTCAACCTGTTTATTTGTTTATGCATATCTGTTTCCTTATACCTTTAATTCAACTCAGCTGATGCACAAAAGTGTACATCTTTTTTTTTTTTTAATCCATCAAAATACCACATTTTGTCTTGGTGCACAGTGTAAGTTGTTATTTCCCCTTGAACAGAACGATTATTTGAAAAATGTCTTCATTGGTCTCAGTCTGTCAAAGCTCAACAGTGTAAGAAATGCCATCCATAGTGAGACCAGTTAAACTTTACTTGAATATTTTGAAGACACATAACTCTTTTTGTGAGAGAGAGCCAAGGCAGAAGACACTTGGCATTAGCAGCAAAGAGGTAAGTTTGCTCAATAATTACAAAATTAATGACAATAGTATTGACGAATGTAGTAGCTAGTAACAGAAAGGAAAGGTCACTATTATTAGGCCGTTCCTTGTTCATGAATTTGAAATACTATTAATCAAATAGACTATTCTGTTAGTTGTGAATGCAAAAAAGAAAAGAAGAAGAAAAAGGGCAACTACGGTTTGCTGAAAATTATTCTTTTATTGTAAAGAAAAAACTTATTTTTTCATATGCAGGGGAAAAATAATTGATGTGACTCTACTTCATATGAGCTTCAACTATGAAAAGGATTCACAATAAATGACTGAGAAAAAAATCAGCACTTAATTTCATAGGTTTATGACAATCTTCTAAAAAAAAAATGCCTAGTAAATTTTCCAGTCTCTTTCCCAAATAGCAGCTAACTGTATGAGTTCCACCGTTTTGTTTTATTACTGACACGTCCATGATTATTGTCCAGTACAACTCAAGGATTTTTTTCCTCACTCCTCAACTTTTTTTTAAAGTGCCTCTTGTGTATTGTGCATGGTGTGCTCAGTTCTGACAGACAACCTAACAACAGAGTTGTCAGATAGAGTTCACTGTGTGGTCGTCCTTCAATTACTCTGCTCACTTCCGACACTGTCTGTCGTGTGTGTGTGTGTCTGTGTGTGTGTGTGTCTGTGTGTGTCTGTGTGTGTGTGTGTGTGTATTGTGTTTTGTGTGTGTATTGTGTTTTAAAACAAAGTCTGGAGCTGACAAGCAGTTCAACTCACTGCAATTGACAATTATTTTATGAGGTAGAAGATGAAATGATCAATAATTGAATTAATAACTGAAAAGTGTGATGTTAAAGAAAGGCAGGAGGGGGTGAAAAGAAGCAAAAAGAAAAAAAAAAAAAAATGAACCGTATGAAATAACAGATTCAGTAAATTTTGTTGAGAAAAAAAAATTAAAAGTCAAATAGTAGTTATGATGAATTCGTAAATGGAACAGACTGAAAAAGAAAAAATAAAATTAAGTGGAAGGCTGTTCTTTTAAACAAAATTATGACAGTTGTAACAACAGGGAGTCAAACTGTCAAATCAAACAGCTAAGCAAATGGCAAAGTGTGTGTGAACACAGACTGGGTGTAAGACATAAAAAGTCGGATGCTACAAAATGTGAACTGACAAAAACAGCCTTGCAAACAGGTGTATACTGCTTTGAACTTGAAAGTTGATTTTGGTGAATAATCTCTGATGAGGTGCGCCTTGTGCTTATTGATAAACAAGACGGCTAAAGTCCAAACTTTCCACTATGGATCAAAATCTGAACCATGCGGCATGATGATGTGACAAATGCAAGAAAAATGGAGAAAAAAAAAAAAAGAAAAGAAAAAAGAAACTCATGAAATGAGTACAATCAAAATGTGAATGGGAGAATAATCCCTTTTTAGCTTTTGATATTAAATTTACATGTGCTCAAAGAATGTAAACAGTTGCTTAAAATACGAACATTTTTACTTGCAGGTCTGCGTTCAAGGAAAAGTGAAAAAAATACACAGGTAAGTACATGAATAAATAAATTCATGCATTCCACTCAAACTGATATAAAATAAAAATGAAACATAACATAAATAGTATATTAAAATAAAAAAATAAAAAACATTTATGTCAAGAGCAATACAAGATATGATATTACCGATGGATGTCATACTGCATCAAAATGAGAGAACAAAGACTGGAGGATGAATGGAAATGAAGAACAGTCAGAAAAGAGAGAAGACACAAGATGACCAGAAAGAAAGACCTTGGAGAGGGACAGAATGCGTTGCAAGAAGATACAGAAGAAAAATGAAAGACAGAAATGAAACAGAAGACAATGACTCATAGAAAGGGGCAAAGAGAAAACAAAGCAACAACAAAAAAAAACCCAGAAAGAATTAAACATTTATATGAAAAAGATTTTGACAGAGAATACAAAGAGATAAATACCAAAAAAGTAAAAGATGGAAGAAAGATCATGGGTGAGAGGCGATGGATCATGCATGCATGAAAAGAATGAGAATTCAGAGAGCACAATAATTATGTGAAAGGAGATTATGTGATCAGGTGTGCAATACCCAAGAGTCAAAATGGTCATAGAATTCAGAGAGCACAATAATTATGTGAAAGAAGATTATGTGATCAGGTGTGCAATACCCAAGAGTCAAAATGGTCATAGAAATTACCTTTTCAGGTGTACGAAAAATGACTACTTAGGTGAAATGTGGAACTTACCAAGACAGCTTACATGATTGAATTGCTTTTCATGTGTCGCATATAAGAAAATGTATTTTAAGAATGTGGATATTGGGACATTTTATCCGATGGAAGATCAGTTTATAAGAAATCCAAATTCAGGGAAACGTGGTAACAGCAATTATTTGGTGAATGAAACGCAGATCTGAGAACATCAAACCACCTGAGGTTTCCACTGGGATTTCAAGGTGCTGGAGGTAGGACCTGCAGTGACACCATGTCCCAGGTTGTAGGTTACTCACAAGGTGTGGCTGGAGGGAGCTGATCTGATACTGTGACAGGACAGTCATGGGGCATGGAGGATTTCATGAGGATGGTCAAAAAAGGACCACCTCCATAAAGAACAATTCTGATCAGGATCAGCATCGGTTTCGTACCAGTAAGGTGACGGTGCTACCGTCTTTTGTCCTAGTCTGCTTCGATCGTCTGACCATGTTTGCACGGAGAGACCAGCCTAGAGGCATTAATCTCCTGTCGGTCTGTACCTCTGCTGTGCGACCCTGGGCAACTCGGTCTGTTTCAGTGGTGGCACAATCTGATGATGTGTTATGGTTGATCAAGACCTTAAGATGGAGCCTCTTTGGCTGTCCATCTCAGACCTAACACCATCACCCCTGATCTCTTGACCGGTTGAGATGAAGGGTTGGGCAGAGGCGGGGCTAGGTGGAATAGGGCTTTATGAGTATTGGCGATGACTGTTTATATTATTATCACAGTGCACAAATACATTTGAATAATTTACAGGAGGCTTTCTCTTATTTCAGCTTCTGTTTGGAGCCTTGAACTTTTTTTTTTTTTTTCCTCTCTTCCAGTTGTCGCATTTATGTGTGCACTTTTTGTTCCTTATGCAGCACGTTCAGATTTGTGATCTTCTTGAGCCTTTTGAATTTGGTTTGCCTCTTTTTCTGTCACTGCTTAACTGTTGAGTTTTACTTATTCATTTTTACACCACTGCTCTGTCTCTATTGTTGTGATTTTCAGCGTCTGAGTAATAAAGGTTGACGTCAAATTTGGAGTCTTGTTGAATTTTTGGGATCTCTTTCTTTCTTTCTGTGTCTCTGTCTCTGTCTGTTTCTCTCTCTCTCTCTCTCTCTCTCTCTCTCTCTCTCTCTGACTCTCCAAGGCCTGGATTAAAAAAAGCATACACTTATTTATCTCTCATCTTTGAAAATATAGGTACAGTTATAGATAGATGTGTGTGTGTGTGTGTTTGTGTGTGGATACTTCTGTAGCACACTTTTTTTTTAAAAAGTGCAGTAAACGCTTAACAATGGCAGTAATAATTATAATAGTACATATATAAATATACACACAATTTTCGCGAAGCCATTATGTCAATAATTCACATTTACATAGGAGAAAACACTCAACAGATTATGTGGGTTTTTTTTAAAACAAAGAAAGAAGTACACCTATATACACATTTCTCAGCAATGATGCATGTATATATACAAATGTGCATACACACACACACACACACACACACACACACACACACACAGATCAATCGATAGAATAGACAGATGTGTGTTTGTGTGTGTGTGTTAAAGGACACTTCTGAAGCACAACATTCAGAAAACTGCACAAAGTGCAAAACAATAACAATAATGATAATTATGATAATGGTAATACTTGTTTGCAATATGCATACAGTGCCACATAACGCAGTCAATAATACACCTATACATAAAAAAATACACTCGACAAACTATGCATATAAAAAAAAAAGAAATACACCCATATGCACATTTCTCTACAAAAATGCAAACATAGATATGTGCACTCTAATCAACCTTAACGGGCATGTGCAGAGCAGCTCCTCCTGTTTGAATGGGCATACCACAACCAGACCCACTGCCAAGCAAAGAGAGGAGCTTTGAGGCCAGGCTTACATTACAATATAGGCACCGGAATCAGAGTGCCGGGGATCGTCAGGGAGTCTGCTGCATGTTGTTTGGGCTTGAAAAGAAAAAGATTTTTGTCCACAAGTCTTGGTTCTGATGTGATGTACCCTGAGAAGTGGGGTGTCAGGAAGAGAAAAGCTGATGGGACAGAGTACATTTGGAGGGGAACTTAGAAAGATACTCTGGTCTTTCATGACTGTCAGCAGAAAAAAGTACGCAGATAACCTCTAGTCTATTCACTCAGAAACGAAACTAAACAGAGAACTTGTAGTCTATTCACTCAGAAACGAAACTAAACAGAGAACTTGTAGTCTATTCACTCAGAAGCGAAACTAAACAGATAACTTGTAGTCTATTCACTCAGAAACGAAACTAAGCAGATAACTTGTAGTCTATTCACTCAGAAACGAAACTAAGCAGAAAACTTGTAGTCTATTCACTCAGAAACGAAACTAAACAGATAACTTGTAGTCTATTCACCCAGAAGTGAAACTAAACAGATAACTTGTAGTCTATTCGCTCAGAAACGAAACTAAACAGATAACTTGTAGTCTATTCACTCAGAAGCGAAACTAAGCAGATAACTTGTAGTCTATTCACTCAGAAACGAAACTAAACAGATAACTTGTAGTCTACTCACTCAGAAACGAAAGTAAGCAGATAACTTGTAGTCTATTCACTCAGAAGCGGGTAACCAGTGGAGAGAGTGAAGAGGTGGAGAAATGTGGTCTCCATTAGCAGGTCTGCAGATCAGGCTGGCAGCGTTATTTCAGATTCGTTGAAGTCTGACACGTGTTGGGGAAGGCCAGCCACAGAGAATCATTGGCAGAACATAAGTGCGCACAATGTTTTTAGTTGCATCAGTACAGAGATAGGGTCAGGTTGAACTGATCCTATGCAATTCAATCTTGGCAGCTTTACAGATGTTCGAACAGTGCCGCTGAAAGAAGAGACGAGTCAAAATTTGCTTCAAGACTGCTAAGAGACGAAGGAAAACAAACAGCTGTACCATCAGTCAGAACGGAATCAAGAAGCGAAGGATGTGGAAGAAATTGTTTGGGACAACCTAGCAGAAGTTCACTTTTTTTTTTCTTCTTTTCTTTTTCTGTCCCATCTTCTGTGCCACCTCAGTGGCAGTGCACCCTTGAAGCTGCTCATTCCGACACCCCGTCCACAGCCACGGCCCGGCCCAGCCCGCCACAGTCCTGGCACTGGCAATCCGCTGGGAGCAGTCAATGTCAAGTCTTCTAGAGGCAACCCGCCAGGGGAGACACTGCACTGCTGCCGAGTCACTTTAGTGGTGTTCAGTCTTGCCATCATCAGGTTGCAGCTTAATGAAAGTCCTGCAGTCCTTTAGGTCAGCTAGCCACTCCTGATTCCCACACACCAGCGCATCAGTGTTAGTTGTGGGGGTGGACTGGTGACGTTGAGTGCCGTCAGCAAAGCTCTTGTGTCAAATGGCATGACAGCTATGTCATTAGACATAGGAGCAGCACAGAAAGAACCAGGCCCAGGACAGACTCTTGTGGTACACCATACTTTCAAGGCAGACACATCAGAATGTATACCACTCACACACACTGAAGAAATAATCCATACTAGTGCCATGTCACAAACACTGAAAGATGCTACAAGCCCGGTCAAGAGCATGGAGTGGTAAGTCTGCTGACAAAACTATAATAGCAAGAACAGATATTGTGTCATTCGAATCCACAAAGCAGATTGCAGACTGAAAGGAGAGCACTTTCTCAACTATGGACACAATTGTAACCTCACATATAGGACTAAAGCACATGATTTTATTTTAAGTGAGATGAGACAGTATAATCTTTTCCAATAATTTTGGTAAAATGACATACATTTTTCCAATAATTTCATTAAAAATGACATACATTTCTCCAATTTTGATAAAAATGACACATATTTTTCCAATAATTTTGATAAAAATGACATTGCTCGATATTTTTGCTCAAGCAATTGTGATTCAAAGAAGGTATTTTGTTTGATGAGTAGGTGTGTGACAGCCAGCGAATTTGAAAATATCAGAAAAACAAGCAGACAACAAGGAAGAATTGATTACATGGGTCACGCACGCACGCACACGCACACACTGTATTCCAATATCAACAATTGTCAATCAGTGGGAGATTGCATCTCTTAAGAGATCAAAGTGAAGCTGTTCTGTACATTTCTTGGCTGCTGTTGGCAGCGACGTGATCAATAATGCTTGGATTATCAAATAGTACAAGCTGACCACTCAAACTGTTGACATCTTTTGACCCTTGTATCTTTAAATGGCTCCTCGAGCAAAGGCTACATAAAATTCCCTCACATTGCTCTTTACAACATCATTTTAGTTTACAGGCAACTTATAGAGTGCTTTCTTCTCATTTTCTGCCTGTCACTGGTTGCTTTGGGAGCCTTGCGATTCTGTTTCTGAACTCGTTTGGGTGAGAATATCGTAGAATGATTGGTGGTAAATCTTCTGTTGGTGCCAACGGAGGATTGGTACAGTGTCCTGGGTGTCAGTGGTAGGTCCAACTCATTGACCTGGGTGTCAGTGATAGGTCCAACTCATTGACCTGGGTGTCAGGGATAGGTCCAACTCATTACCTGGGTGTCAGTGCTAGGTCCAACTCATTACCTGGGTGTCAGTGATAGGTCCAACTCATCGACCTGGGTGTCAGGGATAGGTCCAACTCATAACCTGGGTGTCAGTGATAGGTCCAACTCATCGACTTGGGTGTCAGGGATAGGTCCAACTCACTGACCTGGGTGTCAGGGATAGGTCCAACTCATTACCTGGGTGTCAGGGATAGGTCCAACTCATTGACCTGGAGGTCAGGGATAGGTCCAACTCATTGACCTGGAGGTCAGTGATAGGTCCAACTCACTGACCTGGAGGTCAGTGATAGGTCCAACGCATTGACCTGGAGGTCAGTGGTAGGTCCAACTCATTGACCTGGAGGTCAGTGATAGGTCCAACTCATTGACCTGGAGGTCAATGATAGGTCCAACTCATTGACCTGGGTGTCAGTGATAGGTCCAACTCATTGACCTGGAGGTCAGTGATAGGTCCAACTCATTGACCTGGAGGTCAGTGATAGGTCCAACTCATTGACCTGGAGGTCAGTGATAGGTCCAACTCACTGACCTGGAGGTCAGTGATAAGTCCAACTCATTGACCTGGGTGTCAGTGATAGGTCCAACGCATTGACCTGGAGGTCAGTGATAGGTCCAACGCATTGACCTGGAGGACAGTGATAGATAAAACTCACTGACCTGGGTGTCAGTGGTCAGTCCAACGCATTGAGCTGGAGGTCAGTGATAGGTCCAACTCACTGACATGGGTGTCAGTGGCAGGTCCAACTCATTGACCTGGGTGTCACTGATAGGTCCAACTCATTGACCTGGAGGTCAGAGATAGGTCCAACTCACTGACCTGGGTGTCAGTGGTAGGTCCAACTCATTGACCTGGGTGTCAGGGAGAGGTCCAACTCATTGACATGGTTGTCAGTGATAGATCCAACTCATTGACCTGGGTGTAAGTGATAGGTCCAGCTCATTGACCTGGGTGTCAGTGATAGGTCCAACTCATTGACCTGGGTGTCAGTGATAGGTCCAACTCATTGACCTGGGTGTCAGTGATAGGTCCAACGCATTGACCTGGGTGTCAGTGATAGGTCCAACTCATTGACCTGGGTGTTAGTGATAGGTCCAGCGCATTGACCTGGAGGTCAGTGATAGGTCCAACTCACTGACCTGGGTGTCAGTGATAGGTCCAAAGCATTGACCTGGGTGTCAGTGATAGGTCCAACTCATTGACCTGGAGGTCAGTGATAGGTCCAATGCATTGACCTGGAGGTCTGTGATAGGTCCAACTCATTGACCTGGAGGTCAGTGATAGGTCCAACTCATTGACCTGGAGGTCAGTGATAGGTCCAATGCATTGACCTGGAGGTCTGTGATACCTACACCTGGAGGTCAGTGATAGGTCCAACTCATTGACCTGGAGGTCAGTGATAGGTCCAACTCATTGACCTGGGTGTCATTGATAGGTCCAACTCATTGACCTGGGTGTCAGTGATAGGTCCAACTCATTGACTTGGGTGTCAGTGATAGGTCCAACTCATTGACCTGGGTGTCAGTGATAGGTCCAACTCACTGACCTGGAGGTCAATGATAGGTCCAACTCATTGATCTGGGTGTCAGGGATAGGTCCAACGCATTGGCCTGGGTGTCAGGGATAGGTCCAACTCACTGACCTGGGTGTCAGTGATAGGTCCAACTCACTGACCTGGAGGTCAGTGATAGGTCCAACTCATTGACCTGGGTGCCAGGGATAGGTCCAACTCATTGACCTGGGTGTCAGTGATAGTCCAACTCATTGACCTGGAGGTCAGTGATAGGTCCAATTCATTGACCTGGGTGCCAGGGATAGGTCCAACTCATTGACCTGGGTGTCAGGGATAGGTCCAACTCATTGACCTGGGTGTCAGTGATAGGTCCAACTCACTGACTTGGGTGTCAGTGATTGGTCCAACTCATTGACCTGGGTGTCAGTGATAGGTCCAACTCACTGACCTTGTGTCAGTGATAGGTCCAACTCATTGACCTGGGTTTCAGGGATAGCTCCAACTCATTGACCTGGAGGTCAGTGACAGGTCCAACGCATTGACCTGGGTGTCAGTGATAGGTCCAACTCATTGACCTGGATGTCAGTGACAGGTCCAACTCATTGACCTGGGTGTCAGTGATAGGTCCAACGCATTGACCTGGGTGTCAGTGATAGGTCCAACGCATTGACCTGGGTGTCAGTGATAGGTCCAACTCATTGACCTGGGTGTCAGTGATAGGTCCAACTCATTGACCTGGGTGTCAGTGATAGGTCCAACGCATTGACCTGGAGGTCAGTGACAGGTCCAACTCACTGACCTGGGTGTCAGGGACAGGTCCAACTCATTGACCTGGGTGTCAGTGGTAGGTCCAACTCATTGACCTGGGTGTCAGTGATAGGTCCAACTCATTGACCTGGAGGTCAGTGATAGGTCCAATTCATTGACCTGGGTGCCAGGGATAGGTCCCACTCATTGACCTAGGTGTCAGGGATAGGTCCAACTCATTGACCTGGGTGTCAGTGATAGGTCCAACTCACTGACTTGGGTGTCAGTGATTGGTCCAACTCATTGACCTGGGTGTCAGTGATAGGTCCAACTCACTGACCTTGTGTCAGTGATAGGTCCAACTCATTGACCTGGGTTTCAGGGATAGCTCCAACTCATTGACCTGGAGGTCAGTGACAGGTCCAACGCATTGACCTGGGTGTCAGTGATAGGTCCAACTCATTGACCTGGATGTCAGTGACAGGTCCAACGCATTGACCTGGAGGTCAGTGACAGGTCCAACTCACTGACCTGGGTGTCAGGGACAGGTCCAACTCATTGACCTGGGTGTCAGTGGTAGGTCCAACTCATTGACCTGGTGTCAGTGATAGGTCCAACGCATCGATCTGGGTGTCAGTGATAGGTCCAACGCATCGATCTGGGTGTCAGTGATAGGTCCAACGCATTGACCTGGGTGTCAGTGATGGGTCCAACTCATCGACCTGGTGTTAGTGATAGGTCCAGCGCATTGACCTGGAGGTCAGTGATAGGTCCAACTCATTGACCTGGGTGTCAGTGATAGGTCCAAAGCATTGACCTGGGTGTCAGTGATAGGTCCAACTCATTGACCTGGAGGTCAGTGATAGGTCCAATGCATTGACCTGGAGGTCAGTGATAGGTCCAACTCATTGACCTGGAGGTCAGTGATAGGTCCAACTCATTGACCTGGGTGTCATTGATAGGTCCAACTCATTGACCTGGGTGTCAGTGATAGGTCCAACTCATTGACTGGGTGTCAGTGATAGGTCCAACTCATTGACCTGGGTGTCAGTGATAGGTCCAACTCACTGACCTGGAGTCATGATAGGTCCAACTCATTGACTGGGTGTCAGGGATAGGTCCAATCGCATTGGCCTGGGTGTCAGGGATAGGTCCAACTCATTGACCTGGGTGTCAGTGATAGGTCCAACTCACTGACCTGGAGGTCAGTGATAGGTCCAACTCATTGACCTGGGCCAGGGATAGGTCCAACTCATTGACCTGGGTGTCAGTGATAGGTCCAACTCATTGACCTGGGGTCAGTGATAGGTCCAATCATTGACCTGGTGTCCAGGGATAGGTCCAACTCATTGACCTGGGTGTCAGGGATAGGTCCAACTCATTGACCTGGGTGTCAGTGATAGGTCCAACTCACTGACTTGGGTGTCAGTGATAGGTCCAACTCATTGACCTGGGTGTCAGTGATAGGTCCAACTCATGACCTTGGTGTCAGTGATAGGTCCAACTCATTGACCTGGTTTCAGGATAGCTCCAACTCATTGACCTGGAGGTCAGTGACAGGTCCAACGCATTGACCTGGGTGTCAGTGATAGGTCCAACTCATTGACCTGGATGTCAGTGACAGGTCCAACTCATTGACCTGGGTGTCAGTGATAGGTCCAACGCATTGACCTGGGTGTCAGTGATAGGTCCAACGCATTTGACCTGGGTGTCAGTGATAGGTCCAACTCATTGACCTGGGTGTCAGTGATAGGTCCAACTCATTGACCTGGGTGTCAGTGATAGGTCCAACGCATTGACCTGGAGGTCAGTGACAGGTCCAACTCACTGACCTGGGTGTCAGGGACAGGTCCAACTCATTGACCTGGGTGTCAGTGGTAGGTCCAACTCATTGACCTGGGTGTCAGTGATAGGTCCAACTCATTGACCTGGAGGTCAGTGATAGGTCCAATTCATTGACCTGGGTGCCAGGGATAGGTCCCACTCATTGACCTAGGTGTCAGGGATAGGTCCAACTCATTGACCTGGGTGTCAGTGATAGGTCCAACTCACTGACTTGGGTTGTCAGTGATTGGTCCAACTCATTGACCTGGGTGTCAGTGATAGGTCCAACTCACTGACCTTGTGTCAGTGATAGGTCCAACTCATTGACCTGGGTTTCAGGGATAGCTCCAACTCATTGACCTGGAGGTCAGTGACAGGTCCAACGCATTGACCTGGGTGTCAGTGATAGGTCCAACTCATTGACCTGGATGTCAGTGACAGGTCCAACGCATTGACCTGGAGGTCAGTGACAGGTCCAACTCACTGACCTGGGTGTCAGGGACAGGTCCAACTCATTGACCTGGGTGTCAGTGGTAGGTCCAACTCATTGACCTGGGTGTCAGTGATAGGTCCAACGCATCGATCTGGGTGTCAGTGATAGGTCCAACGCATCGATCTGGGTGTCAGTGATAGGTCCAACGCATCGATCTGGGTGTCAGTGATAGGTCCAACTCATTGTATGAAAGGTCACTCTGGGCGGGCAAAGGTGCTGTTTTCCAGATGGGTTATCTACCCCCCCCCCTCCCCCACCTCCCACCCCCATATGTGTTGCTGTAAAAGGATTCTATTCAGTCTAAAGCCCTCTTTTTTTCTATTACCACTTTCTTTCTTTGTCTTTTAATCTTCTTCTTCTTTTGCAAAGTCATTGTTTTAACAACTGGGGAGCTGTTACTCAGCACTACTTAAAAAAAATATATACATACACACACACACACACACACACACACACACACACACACACACAAACACACACACACACACAAACACACACACACACACACCACACACACACAAACACAGAGCCCTCGAAATTTGCGATGGATATTTTTGCAGCATCACAAGAAGATGTCATACCTATGAAATAGCACACAGGACAGGCCATTGAATGAAAGCCTACTGTGCACCCTGCACTTGCCTGTGAACAGCCCGCTTTTTGAGGGGTCCTGAGTGTTCATGGTGTCCCGAACAAACTTTTATGGGCATGAATATTTGTGTGTGTGTGTGTGTGTGTGTGTGTGTGTGTGTGTGTGTGCACATAAACACAAGCACTCCTATTAAAAATTTCATTGTTGCCAGTAACAACATGCAAATGAAATGCAAATCACACACACACACACACACACACACACACACACACACACACACATACACGGATCACAGGCAGACTCATGGGCAACAACTACAGTGATATACACAGATGCGCATGCAACGCACCCATGCACACACGCTTTCTCTCTGTCTCTTGATCAGTGGCACAGGCCTGCACACACAAGCAACGACTCCAGCAAAAGGAACAATGGAGGGCACACTGCAAAGGTTACTGAGTAAAGGGAAATAATCTATAGTGTACAACGAAAGCCGACCAGCTGTCGTTATTTCCCCTGTTCTATGTGCCGCAGGCGAAAGGGTGGTTTGTTGCCGTTCAAAACTTCAGCCTGGTACAAAATGGGTGACGTTTTGTACTGACTTTGTGGTACAGAATGTCACCCCGGTACAGAATCTCACCCCAGTACAGAATTTCACCCCTGTACAGAATGTCACCCCAGTACAGAATGTCACCCTACTAAATATCACCCTGCTACAAAAGGTCACATCAGCACATATGTCACACAGGGAGGCAATGTCACTCTGGTGCTGGAGGTCACCCCGGCACAGAATATCACCCCATCAGAGAATGCCACCCTGGTACAGAATGTCACCCCAGTACAGAATGTCACTTGTGTACAGAATGTCACCCCAGTCCAGGATGCCACTTCTGTACAGAATGTCATCTTGGTACAGAATGTCACCCAAGTACAGAATGTCACCCCAGTACAGGATGCCACTTCTGTACAGAATGTCACCCCTGTACAGGATGCCACTTCTGTACAGAATGTCACCCAAGTACAGAATGCCACTATCTGTACAGAATGTCACCCCAGTACAGGATGCCACTTCTGTACAGAATGTCATCTTGGTACAGAATGTCACCCAAGTACAGAATGTCACCCCAGTACAGGATGCCACTTCTGTACAGAATGTCACCCCTGTACAGGATGCCACTTCTGTACAGAATGTCACCCAAGTACAGAATGCCACTATCTGTACAGAATGTCACCCCAGTACAGGATGCCACTTCTGTACAGAATGTCATCTTGGTACAGAATGTCACCCAAGTACAGAATGTCACCCCAGTACAGGATGCCACTTCTGTACAGAATGTCACCCCTGTACAGGATGCCACTTCTGTACAGAATGTCACCCAAGTACAGGATGCCACTTCTGTACAGAATGTCACCCAAGTACAGGATGCCACTATCTGTACAGAATGTCACCCCAGTACAGGATGCCACTTCTGTACAGAATGTCATCTTGGTACAGAATGTCACCCAAGTACAGAATGTCACCCAAGTACAGAATGTCACCCCTGTACAGAATATCACTCCACTGCAGAATACCACTCTGTTACGGAATGTCACCCAAGTACAGAATGTCACCCCAGTACAGGATGCCACCCCAGTACAGGATGCCACTTCTGCACAGAATGTCACTTGGTGCAGAATGTCACCCAAGCACAGAATGTCACCCCTGTACAGAATGTCACCCCTGTACAGAATGTCACCTGAGTACGAGATGTAATCCAAGTACAGTTTCATCCATGTGCAGAATATCAAACTGGTATAGAACGTCATCCCTGTACAGGATGTCACCCTTGTACAGAATGTCACCCCTGTACAGAATGTCACTCCTGTACAGAATGTCATCCCTATACAATATATCACCAGAGTACAGGATGTCTCCCTTGTACAGAATGTCACCCCTGTCAGAATGTCACCCTAGTACAAAATGTCACTCCTGTACAGAATGTCATCCCATACAAAATGTCACCAGAGTACAGGATGTCTCCCTTGTACAGAATGTCACCCCTGTACAGAATGTCACCCCGGTACAGAATGTCACTCCTGTACAGAATGTAGTCCCCATACAGAATGTCACCCAAGAACAGGATGTCACCCCTGTATAGAATGTCACCCCAATACAGAATGTCATTCCAGTACAAAATGTCACCTCTGTACAGAATGTCATCCCTCTACAGAATGTCATCTTGGTAGAAAATGTCACCCCTGTACAGAATGTCACTCCTGTACAGAATGTCATCTCTGTACAGAATGTCATCCCTGTACAAAATGTCACCTATGTACAGAATGTCACCTCTGTACAGAATGTCACCCCTGTACAGAATGTCATTCCTGTACAGAATGTCACCCCTGTATAGAATGCCACCCCGATACAGAATGTCATTTCGGTGGGGAAAAAAATGTCACCTCTGTACAGAATGTCATCTTGGTAGAAAATGTCACCTCTGTACAGAATGTCACCCCTTTACAGAATGCCACTCCTGTGCAGAATGTCATCCTGGTACACAAATTCACCCCTGTACAGAATGTCATCCTCTGTACAGAATGTCATCCTTTGTACAGAATGTCACCCCTGTGCAGAATGTCACCCCTATACAGAATGTCATCATGGTACAGAACGTCATCCTTGTACACAATGTCACCCCTATCCTTGTACACAATGTCACCCCTCTACAGAATGTCACCCTGGTACAGAATGTCACCATTGTACAGAATGTCATCCCTGTACAGAATGTCATCCCGATACAGAATGTCACCCCTGTACAGAATGTCATCCCTGTACAGAATGTCACCCCAGTAAGAAATGTCACCCCTGTACAGAATGTCATCCCTGTACAGAATGTCACCCCAGTAAGAAATGTCACCCCTGTACAGAATGTCATCCCTGTACAGAATGTCACCCCAGTAAGAAATGTCATCCTAGTACAGAATGTCACCCCTGTACAGAATGTCATCCCTGTACAGAATGTCACCCCAGTAAGAAATGTCACCCTAGTACAGAATGTCCCACACCCCTCCCTCTGGAACAGAACGTCACCCAGGTACAGAATGTCATTCTGGTGCAGAATTTCACCTTAGCAAAGAATATCACCCGGGTACAAAATCTTACCCTGGTACAAAATGCCAACCCAGTGCAGAATATCACCCTTGTACAGAATGTCACCCCAGTACAGAGTACTACCCTATTACAGAATACCACCCTGGTACAGAATATCACTGTGGTACAGAATATCACTGTGGTACAGAATATCACCCTGGGTGTAGAATATCACCCTGGGTGTAGAATATCACCCTGTTACAGAATTATCACCCTGCTACAGAATGTCACCCTGGTACAGAATGCAACCCTGGTACAGAATGCAACCCTGGTACAGAATGCAACCCTGGTACAGAATGTCACCCTGGTACAGAGTGCAGAATGCAACCCTGGTACAGAATGCAACCCTGGTACAGAATGTCACCCTGGTACAGAATGTCACCCTGGTACAGAATGTCACCCTGGTACAGAATGCAACCCTGGTACAGAATGCAACCCTGGTACAGAATGTCACCCTGGTACAGAATGCAACCCTGGTACAGAATGTAACCCTGGTACAGAAATATCAAATGGTACGGAATGTGACCCTGGTACAGTTTGTTATCCTTATATGGAATAAAACCTTTCTACAGAATGTCACACTGGGTATAGAATGAATCCCTGGGTATAGAATATCACCCTGGTGATAGAATATCACCCTGGTACAGAGTATCACCCTGAGTACAGAATGTCATCACCCTGGTACAGAATACCACCCTGGTACAGAATGTCACTCTGGTACAGAATGTCACTCTGGTACTGAATGTCACCCTGGTACAGAATGTCACCCTGGTACAGGATGTCACTCTGGTACAGTACAGAATGTCACTCTGGTACAGAATGTCACCCTGATACAGAATGTCACCCTGGTACAGGATATCACCCTGGGTATAGAATATCAGTTTGGTACAGAATATCACCCTCACACAGAATGCCATCCTGATGCAGAATGTCACCCTGGTATAGAATGTCATCCTGGTACAGAATATCACCCTGGTGTAGAATGTCATCCTGGTACAGGATGTCACCCTGGTACAGAATGTCACCCTGGTACAGAATGTCATCCTGGGTACAGAATATCACCCTGGGTACAGAATGTCACCCTGGTACTGAATGTCACCCTGGGTACAGAATGTCACCCTGGGTACAGAATGTCACCCTGGTACAGAGGGTGACATCTGTTCTATGACATCTCCTTTCATATAGTGTTCCTTCCAAACCATTGGTATGTCAGCCCTGGAATTAATTAACTGATCAAACTGGCCTTGCTCCTGTGGGAATGCTTGGATTCTTTAGGAATGGTGAAAGTTCACAACAACGGTCCATGGCATTGGATTCTGTTCTCGACTCGCGGTCCATTTTCGCATCTTCGGTGAAGATCCTTCACCTGAACTCGAATTCCTTTGCTGTTCGTTGATGACCATGTCCTGGTTGTCAGGTGTTGTTCCAGCTGACCTTTCTTCAGTCATGCTGACACTGATGTCTAAACCATACTTCTTGCTGCTGTTGCTCAGATTGTTTGTGTAGTCTTGCAGTAGGCTTTTGCTGTTATTTGCCATCCCCTGATCATCTGCGCCCAACAGCTCACTGAGTGCCCCATAATCAGGATTTGCCTCTGTGTGGTTTGATCCATAAAAATGATGAACAGCAATGGTGATAAAACACATCCTTGATGAACCCCGGGTGTTACGTGGAACCAATTAGTGAGTTCCTTTGGAGTTCTCCGTGTGCTCATGCTTTTATGATGAATCGCTATGATGTTAGCAAGAAGCTGGCCTCAAACGCTGCTTTCTGCCACAACCGTGACATGCTGAGACACTTTATTTTGGGTATTTTTAAAAAAAATATACATACAGAACCAAACCGAATACAACAATAATTATTTGTTTTTGAAAACTTCAAATCATGTTCTTTTAGAAAAAAATAATACAATCCTGTGCTCAGTACACACTTCACCCACCACTGGTTTGAAAAGTGTAGGAAAACAGCCATCAACAAAAACTTTTTCTCCACGTAGGTATGGATGAAAAATCAATATGATCATAACTGTAGTAAACACAATGTAGTAAACACATAAAAACAATGC
>CM065748.1:12582513-12597513 GCA_033310375.1 Conus canariensis
TGGGCGGTTTTGATCAGATCTGGCGTGAAAGGAAAGCTTCAGAAGGCTGTATGAGTCTGCTGTTCGCTTGTGTACGAGATAAGTGTTGTCATTCTGAGTATTTCAGGGGCCCAAGAAGTGTGAAATAAGGATGTTTGCTTAGTCCCCCTCATGATCCAACGTGTTGTGTGTGTGGGGGGGGGGGGGGGGGGGAAGCGGTGACAGAGGGGCGAGGGGCGGATTGTACGACGGGGAGGGGAGGGGGGAGAGTGTTTGTGTGTGCTGGAATTTCAGCTTTTGACATTGGTAAAGGCGATTCTTCTCCCCCTTGTCTAAAGGGCTTAATTGCTGAACGGACAATAACATCTGTCTGTCTCTCTTCACCTCCACGCCCCACCCCAACCCCCCAACATCTTCCCAGTCTCTCCGCCCTGTACATTTCAATCTCAGAGAGAGAGAGAGAGAGAGAGAGAGAGAGAGAGAGAGAGAGAGAGAGAGAGAGAGAAGTATGTGTGTGTGTGTGTGTGAGTGTGTTGGGGAAGGGGGGGGGGGGAAGCTATTAGCAGACATCTCTCTCTCTCTCTCTCTCTCTCTCTCTCTCTCTCTCTCCTCTCTGGGACTGAAATGTACAGGGCGGAGGGAGGGGGCAGATGGTGTGTGTGTGTGTGTGTGTGTGTGTGTGTGTGTGTGTGTGTGTGTGTGTGTGTGTGTGTGTGTAGGGGTGGTAGAGAGTGGGCAGGAATGGTATGAAGGTAGATACAGATAATGTAGCTGGTTTTACTCAGTAGCTCAGTTGTCACAAGCACTGAAATAAATGAGTTGAGTGCTAGTCACCTCTTTTCCTGGTTGTAGACAGAAAGTGATAGGAATGCTCAGACATATGTATCAGGTCAGGTGAACCGTGAGGTCAAATCGTGATTAACAAAAACCACAAGTGTGTGAAATGTCATGGAGGGAAAAAAAATCATGATGCACCAATCTGAGGGGGTAGTTTGCTGACGAGTCACCGGCAGGTCATTCAGTGTGCTGTAGACCCAGCCTGGATTGGCGGTGTAGACCTGGCAGATAAGACCCTTCGCCCACATGGCCCGACAAATACAGCTCACATGGCCCGACAAATAAAGCCCACAAGGCCCCACAAATAAAGCTCACATGGCCCGACAAATAAAGCCCACATGACCCGACAAATAAAGCCCACATGGCCCCACAAATAAAGCCCACATGGCCCCACAAATAAAGCCCACATGGCCCCACAAATAAAACCCTCTTGGCCAGACAAATAAAGCCCACATGGCCCGACAAATAAAGCCCACATGGTCCGACAAATAAAGCCCACATGGCCCAACAAGTAAAGCCCACATGGCCCGATAAATAAAGCCCACATGGCCCGATAAATAAAGCCCTCTTGGCCCGACAAATAAAGCCCACATGGCCCCACAAATAAAGCCCACATGGCCCCACAAATAACGCCCTCTTGGCCCGACCAATAAAGCCCACATGGCCCAACAAATAAAGCCCACATGGCCCAAGAAATAAAGCCCTCTTGGCCCGACGAATAAAGCCCACATGGCCCGACGAATAAAGCCCTCTTGGCCCGACAAATAAAGCTCACATGGCCCGAAGAAAAAAAGCCCACATGGCCCCACAAACAAACCCACATGGCCTCCCAAATAAAGCCCACATGGCCCCACAAATAAAGCCCACATGGCCCCCCACAAATAAAGCCCACATGGCCCCCCACAAATAAAGCCCACATGGCCCGATAAATAAAGCCCTCTTGGTCCGACAAATAAAGCCCACATGGCCCAACAAATAAAGCCCACATGGCCCCACAAATAAAGCCCTCTTGGCCCGACAAATAAAGCCCACATGGCCCGACAAATAAAGCCCACATGGCCCGACGATTAAAGCCCCCTTGGCCCGACGAATAAAACCCACATGGCCCGACGAATAAAGCCCTCTTGGCCCGACAAATAAAGCCCACATGGCCCGAAGAATGAAGCCCACATGGCCCGACGAATAAAGCCCTCTTGGCCCGACAAATAAAGCTCACATGGCCCGAAGAAAAAAGCCCACATGGCCCCACAAACAAAGCCCACATGGCCCCCCAAATAAAGCCCACATGGCGCCACAAATAAAGCCCACATGGCTCCCCACAAATAAAGCCCACATGGCCCCCCACAAATAAAGCCCACATGGCCCGATAAATAAAGCCCTCTTGGTCCGACAAATAAAGCCCACATGGCCCGACAAATAAAGCCCACATGGCCCGACGATTAAAGCCCCCTTGGCCCGACGAATAAAACCCACATGGCCCGACGAATAAAGCCCTCTTGGCCCGACAAATAAAGCCCACATGGCCCGAAGAATGAAGCCCACATGGCCCCACAAATAAAGCTCACATGGCCCGACAAATAAAGCCCACATTGCCCGACAAATAAAGCCATCTTGGCCCGACAAAAAAGCCCACATGGCCCGACAAATAAAGCCCACATGGCCCGACAAATAAAGCCCTCTTGGCCCGATAAATAAAGCCCACATGGCCCGACAAGCCCACATGGCCCGATAAATAAAGCCCACATGGCCCGACAAATAAAGCCTACATTGTCCGACAAATAAAGCCCACATGGCCCGACAAATAAAGCTCACATGGCCCGACGAATAAAGCCCACATGGCCCGACAAATAAAGCTCACATGGCCCGACACTAAAAGCCCACATGGCCCCACAAATAAAGCCCCACACCTCTGCTTCCCCTTCACTCACGCCTGGACCACAATGAGTCTGTGAACTCACCTGTTGTGTGTGTGTGTGTGTGTGTGTGTGTGTGTGTGTGTGTGTGTGTGTGTGTGTGTGTGTGTGTGTTTGTGTGTGTGTTTGTGTTGTGTGTGTGTGTGTGTGTGTGTGTGTGTGTGTGTGTGTGTGCGTGCAGGCACTTGTGTTTGTGCGTGCGTGCGTACGCGCGCGCTCGCGCTTGTGTGTGTGTGTGTGTGTGTATGTTGTGTGTGTGTGTGTGTGTGTGTGTGTGTGTGTGTGTGTGTTTGCGTTTTACTGTAATACTGGCCTTTTCTCGACATGAGCAAGAGCGAATCAGGCCAAACTGGACAGAACGATGAACAGTGGTACACAATGTTCCATCCATCCCCTTCATGAAAATGGCACACAATAGTAAAGCCATACATGCCATCAACGCTTCCGAAAATGTCTGTAATATCACAAGAATGGTTTTGTTTTTTTTCAAAGATGTGATCATTTGCAATGATTGCATTGCATATTGATAAAGGATATTTGAAATGACAATTTAGGCATACGTTGCAACAACTATTGACTTGCATTTTGTTAAGATCAGAGCTTTTGATGCCAACTGGACCAAGCAGTCGTGTCTTGTTGTTTATAATCCTGTTGTGAAAGCGCACATATAGATCATTAGATGAATATCTTAGCATATACAGAGCAACATCTTACTATATGCAAATACATCTGCCAAACACAGACGATAAAGCAAGAACTAAAGAAGTCATCCTTGGTAGTGACTCAACCAAATAAAGCCATGGGAACGATCAAATTGACCTGCCTTACTTGTTTCCACAATAACCATTACCAAATAACACCAAAACATCGCTAATTGACCTTTTATGACAGCAATCAAACATAATTCAGTAGCATTCACAGAAGTGGGACAGTCTGAAGTTGTGTCAAATGAAATAAACGTCATCTATTACGTCAATGAGAAATGACGATAGGCAATTGGAATAAGTATAAGATTTAAAAAAAAAAAAAAAAAAATTAAGTCAAGGGCTACTTGAACAGTTCAACCAGGTCACTTCGACTTACAGTAAACATACTCCTTCCATCTCTGAGAGACACTGAAAATAAGATACCGAACCCGTCATCTCCACTTATTCTCGCTTATTCCCATGCCCTTACCCCCCCCCCCCCCTTTCCCCATCCCCTCCCCTCATGTCCCATACGGTCCCCTTTCTATTCGAATATCAAAGGTAAGCATCGTAGGAGATCTTACCGACACTACACTGACACCACCAGAACGACAACACGTGAAGACGGGCAGTTTTTGTCAGGTGACAAGTGGGATTCAAACGCACGGTGTAGGTCTGGCTTCAAGTCTGGGCTCTACCACTGGGCCAACCAGGCACCCAGAGAGAGACACGGGGTGGGGAAAGGAGAAGGGAGGAGAGAAAGGAGGGAGGGGGGGGGGTGGCGTGGTGTTGTGAGGAAGGTGTACGGGTAGGAGAGGACTGTTAAACAGCCTAAAGAATTCCCAGTAATTCTGAACAGAATGATTCACCACTGGTGTAATAAAGACCAGGGACTAAAGAGAAGCACTCAATGGAGGTCCGTTCACCTTACATCGCAGTGTTGGTGGAATTTCAAGTGCCGTTTTTACTGCGGACTTTCTTCTCTGAGAGCGATAAACGCGACATTTCTTGAGACTGATTCTATACTTTCTGAAAACTAGGCAGGATTTCATCGTTCCCATTCTATTACTGGACCATGTATTCGTTCTGAAAACGAGTCATTGACATATTCAAAAAATGAAAAGTTGTCTTGCACTTTTGTCGATTACAGGAAAGCCTTTGATTCTATTTGGAAAGAAGGATCGTTGACTAAATTACTTAGAGGAGCCTTTTCAAAAATTCTTTGTATGATTAAAATTCATATTGTAAGTCTAAGCCTTGTGTCTTTGTTAACGGGCAAAAATCTTTTCGGTAGCCTACTTATAGATGTCTTAGACTAGGCGAAAGCCATTATCCAGTTTTATTTGCTTTGTTGTTGTTTTTTTAAAATGATCTTGAACAGTATGTCATAGATTATGATTGTATATATCTAAATATTACTGCGAGTTCCCTTGATTTCACTTTCAGTCCTTATCTTATATTTCTCAATTTGATACAGGCAGATGGTACAACGTTGCAGAAAGCACTGGATGCTCTGACTGTGATCAACGGAAACTTGATGTAGATGAGAGTAAAACAAAAACTTGTCGTGCTTCACCGACGTAAAAATCCTAGCGACTTTTTTTGTTTTGTTTTGTTGCCGCTACCGTTAATTTAAAATGTAAAGACGTTAAGATGTTTTGGAATCGGATTCTGTAGGACCAGAAAGTTCTTTAAAAGTTGAAAAATTAACCGTGATAGTCCTCAAAAAGCTTTATTTTTATTAGTACATACAGCTAGAAATAAAGAATATCCCCTCAGTACCATATGACATCTTTATCAGATATAACCAATGCCTGTTTTAATCTATGGTTGTTAAATATGGGGTTATGAAGACATTCGTGTTCTTATTCAAGCGCAATGCTCTTGAGAACAGTAACAAATTTTAACTGTATTGAAATCTTAGGACCCATTTTGAAAAAAAGAAGAACATATATAACAGTTACCTGATATCTAGTACTTGCAAAAATTAACTTTAGATGCATTGTCATAAACTTGGCATTGAATAAGGGAAACACAGGGGAATTTCAGGGGAAAATAGAACATGCAAATCTTGTTATATAAACGCGCTAGGTTATACAATCCCTTTTATTTTTGAATGTCCAGAATTTATTGAAAGAAGAAACAAGTTTTTTCCCCTCCAAATTTCTTGATGTAAAGTCAGTATTTATATTGTGCAATTTTCTGAGTGCAGCCAAGTCTGTTCTGTTAAAATCAGCTATGTAGTAAACGCTCGAAAAATTGCTAAGCCAAATCGTGTCCTTCTGTGGTTTGATTTTATTTACATTTGGAATACAGTGGACCAGAAGGCTGCTTTGTATTAAAACGCGAAAATGAATGTGTTACTGTTCATGCCCAACAACAGATTCAACAAACAGATAATTTGAATTTTGAACTCTGTCAAGTCAAATGTATCTTTATTGAGGGCTTAAGTATAACCTTTACGAATTGTTTTCCCATCTTGCCCTCATAAAAAGGGAAAAATTTAACCAAATACAGCATATGAGAAAAAAAAATCCCCAGGTCGGAGCAAGAGAAAAGCATCCAAATGGTACCGTATAGCAATAACATAATATGTAGCTCATGAAAACATATTCAACAATGTAATAAATGTCGGTTAGATATTTCAAATGCATCACACACACACACACACACACACACACACACACACACACACACACACGCACACACACACACACACACACACACACACACATACACACACACAGACGGACAGACAGAGACGGAGAATGACAAAGCCAGAGAGACAGAGAAACAGACAGGGGAGCTGGGTGTGTGTGTGTGTGTGTGTGTTGTGTGTGTGTGTGTGTGTGTGTGTGTGTGTGGCGTGCGTGCGTGCGTGTGTGCGTGTGTGTGTGTGTGTTGTGTGTGTGTGTGTGTGTGTGTTGCGTGCGCGTATGCACGCGCGCGAGCGCGTGTGAGTATATGGTAGTGTGTGAATCTGTGTGTCTGTATTTTCATGGGCTGTATGTGTCAGGTGGTGTAGAGTGTACGGTCCCCATAAAATGACGTGCTGTGCCTTATTCATCTTTCGGCTTTGATACTTCTCTTCTTATGCTTTTTGGTCCTTCCCAATGTGAAGATCAGTTCGAAGCATCAGCTTGGGAGTATCAGCCTGCGCATGCAGAAAGAAAGAAAGAAAGAAAACCATACTGGAAAATGTTAAGCCTGTTTCTGCCAGATTATGACGATTAGAAGATCACGTAACAATGACGTCACAAAGGTGTTAGAGGCGAGAAAAGAGAGAAGCTGGAGACCGAAAGATTAGCAAGGAATCTGCACAATATTATGATTTTGTAATTAAAAAAACGAAAACCATCAATACTCTCTTTGACTGCTTTAAGTTCACACACACACACACACACACACACACACACACACACACACACACACACACTACTTTGAGTTCACACACACACACACACACACACACACACACACACACACTACTTTGAGTTCACACACACACACACACACACACACACACACCTATACCCCTCAGTACTACACACCCAGCAGGCAAACTCCGCAACGCCATTCCGATACAAAGGTCAGGAAACCCAAGCCGGATCTGAACGGATTTAGCCGACAGGGGTCTGAATGGCTTCACACTTAAAGCAGCACAGCGAGACTCCAGCTTAGGAATTAACTTATTCAATTCGGCTCCTTCGCACCTCCGCGCAAACGTTAAATTACACCGAGTGCGTGAACAGACTCGGCCATTGTTTGGAAATCAGAATCAGTGGACCTTGAATCGGTTATTCAGACCTCCGACTAAAGCAGGGTGGGTTGGTTTTTTTTTTTTTCGGTTAGTCGCAGTCAGTATTTTTCATCCCCCCCCCCCCCCCCCCCCCCCCCCCCCCCCCCGTACACGCGTTTATCCGAGACCGCCAGTTGGTAGCAGCAGACGACAGGCGAGCGACACGCCGAAAGCAGACGACTCTTGAAACAAGAGAGGTGTGAACACGTTGGGTGGGTTTTTGTGTCTGTCCTAAACTCGCCGTTTCTCTCTCTCTCGCTCCCCCCGCATTTTTTCCCCAACATAGTGACCTGCTGGTATTGTCGCTACCAAACGTTGGCGGTCATATTTGTGGATCGGTAAGTGGTTATGGGGTGACTTACACAGAATATTACTCTGTTTGTATCCCGCTTTCGCTGACGGTCCGCTCTTGTGCACTTAAATCACTATAAGGATACAGGTTCTTTTTTGTTTTTGTTTTTTTTTAATGCTATGAACTCTGGAGTTTGAGAGTTCTTGCTGTGAAAGATCAGTATCGTGGCTTTGTAAACCTACAGTGTTTGGGAACGTTCGAGCTTGACACACGCTCTCACACATTGTCTCCAGGCCTGTCGGTGTCACCGTCATTCATGTTCCGGCCCAGCTCACGTATCTTGTGCAGCCCTTGGCGTCACACGTGCACTGCAGGCAGACGAGGTGTGAGCGCTGTGGATTAGCTTCTTTCCGGTTTGAAATCCCCTTGACTTTCCACACAAGAGTTGGCAAAGTGGATTTCTCGCGGAAAGAAGCGAATCAGAGATCAAGTTGTTTTAAGCTTTCTTTGGCCAGGTGTACACGTGTCACAGAGAGTTTCGCGCGGTGAGTGAAATGTGTGGGACTGAACGTGGATTACACGTAATGTACCACTCTGTCAAGCATACACAAAAGTGAGTTATCGAACTGTTCAACGAGAATCTACGTGCAACACACACACACACACACACACACACACACACACACACACACACACACACACACAGAATTGGGGAGGCACAGAGAGAGACCGAGAGGAAAACGGAATCCCGCACTACACTATAGGCGTGTTAGCCTGAACTCAGTCATCGATCAACATCAAGGCCGGCCAATCGATCGATCCCGGCACCTTGGTCGCATATCGAACAGTGGATCAAACACCCAGCCTACTGTGTCGAGGTGTATGTTGGGAGCCGGTATTCGCAGATCGCTTGGAATCTGCCGTGGCAGTCACTGGCGTCGGTCTCCTGGCTGGGGTTGATTGACTTTGATAATGCTGTGTCTCTCAGTCTCGTATCCCCCCCCCCCTCTCTCTCTCTCTCTCTCTCTCTCTCTCTCTCTCTCTCTCTGTCTCTCGCTCTCTCGCTCTCATTCTCAAACCCACTCGCCTGTTCAATCCCACCCGCTTACTCTCTCCGTACCTCTTCTCACCTGTCATTCTTCTTCCGATCATTTAGACTCTGTGGGAATTTGTGGCACAGTGGTATTAATTTCGCATGATTTATCAATTCCTTCATCAGTCTTCTTGTTCTTTTCTTTCACTTTGATCACTCTTATCTTTCCTTCCTACATTTTCTCTCCTTTCTACTTTTTTTTTCATTGTTTGGTAAGGCTACTTTAGTATTTCTCTGTGTCGTTCTTAACATCTCTTTTACGTCTTTACCTTTTCAGCGGCCATTTTCTCCCCGTCATGGATGACGTACCGTCAGCACCAGGCGCCGTGCGTTGCGGGTCGTGTGGCGGAGATCTGGAGGGCGCCATCTTGATGACGTGCCTGCACGTGCTGTGCCGGAACTGCCTCCCCAGCCCCACCTCCACCAGCCGGAATAATCAGGATCACTCTTACCTCTGCCCTGTCTGCTGCCCTCTTCAGCCACCAGGGAAAAATACGTCACAGGACGGAATGACGTCAACAAGCCAAATTGCGTCACAACCTTGCTCCTCGATTGAAGAATTAAAACGGAAGAGTGACAGTCGTCGGTCTTCTTCTTCTGATCATCATTTTGAAAATGGTGATGAAAACGATAATGAGGAGGAAGACGAAAATGAGGACTCCACCAACGGAGCCGCGGGGCAGGACAGCTTCACCTCCCCCCTCAACTTCCCGTGCCCCCAACACTCGCACAGGGACGCCGAACAGTTCTGCCTGGCCTGCCATCAAATAGCGTGCTCCAAATGCCTTACCTCCTTCCACCGGAAATGCGCCCAACATCTCCTGACCTTCACGGAAGCCGTGATCTTGCAGCGACCGGCGTTGAACTCGCTGCACTCCAAACTCGCTCAGAAAGTCGTCGGAGGTCAAGAAAGCTTGCGCCAGGATCAGACGAGGCTGAAGAGCGTCGAACAGCAAAGGAAGACCCTGGTCGGTCAGATCACGGCTCAGAGAGAGGCTCTGGTCAGCGCCTTGGTGGCCAAAGAGCAGCAGCTGCTGGAGGAGGTGAACGTGACTCTGGACAAAGAGAGGGCGAGAGTGGAAGGGAGGATGGAGCAGAGCCAGAGGTCAGCACGTGCGGCGGAAGGTCAGCTCAGCGTGCTGGAGGCCGTGATGAGCGTGAAGGTAAGACCTGTGGGGTCAGAATGGCAGAGGCTGAGGGTTGTGAGAAGATGGCTAGTTGCAAGTTCCTGATCTGTGTGGGGCAGTGTGGAGTAGGATTAATGTTTTTACCAATATAGGGCATGATGGTCGTTGTATTGACAAGAGCAGAGTGGGGTATGAAAATGATTGTGTGTTTTGTTTGTTTGTGTGTGTGCGTGTGTTGTTTTTTGTTTTGTTTTGTTTGTTTTTGCTGTCCCATCTTCTGTGCCACCTCAATGGCAGTGTGCCCATGCCGCTCATTCCGACACCCCGTCCACAGCTGCAGCCCCGTCAGTCTTGCCGCAGTCCCGGCACCGGCAATCCACAGGGAGCAGTCAGTGTCAAGTCGTCAAGAGACAACCCACCGGAGGAGACACTACGCTGCTGCCGAGTCACTTCGGTGGTGTTCAGTGGTGCCTGTTCTGATCCAACATACGCAGGACACCACCTACTAAGCCCCATACTGACGACAATAATTGCTTAGTCGCGGAGCCGGCGTGAGTGAGCTCTCCCTCTGGAGGATGCTACCACGCCCGTCCAACGACAGCCCCCATGGACTCGCCAATACTGGTGACCGCGACGGAACCAAACTAAGGCCACGGACTTGGAGAGGACATCGAAACAGGTCACCATCAGAGCAGGGCGTGAAGGGCCACAGAATTTGAGACTTTTTATGCTGATCGATAAAAATGAGGATGATGAAGATGATGCTACCGATTTCCATGCATGGCAGGGCTGTACTCTACGCTTCCTTTCATAATCTATCCCGGCGTCAACCAGGCCCGAGAGATACAGACACCTGCAGTGTTGTCAGGAAATTTGAGCAACACTGTCAGAGACACATCCATTAAGTGGATGAAACTCGACTGTGTGGTCCTAGTCTTCCCAGCTGTGCCCGAAGCAAACTCAACTCCGGGTAGAAGCCAGTCGGGGCAGAAAAATCCCACATGACTCTGATGGGAATCGAATCCACGACCTCCCAGCCAGGAGTCCGCGACGCTAACCACTTCGCCACGGCGGCTGGTAGAGAAATGTTTTTATCTATATAGGGCACAATGGTCGTTGAAATGACAAGGGCAGAATGGATCAGGATGATGTTTTGGGTCTTCTCTGACTGTTGGAGATCTGCTTGTCTGTCGGTCAGTCTGCATGGTAACTCCATCACAGTTGTCCCACGCGCATTTTCATCTCATGTCACGGTCAAATCTGTGGCCAGTGTGTAGAGGTGGCTATGTGGCTAACTATCCATGAAGCTGTCGTTGGCACTGGCTGGCTCAGTGGTTAAAGTAGGTCTTGTTGATGCCAGTGTCCGGGGTTCAGTCCCTACCTGAGACAGCCAGGTGAGAAATGTTGTCTACAGAGTTTACCACTGTACAGACTCCTTCCCTTCCCCGCCCTGCCAGGCCTGGCACTGTCTGTTGGTGTGTTGTGTACACCATGTGTATGAACAAAGACACTCAACGCACCACTTGCCGACATAAGAACGGTTAAGTGTAATTACAGCCAGTATGAAACGCGCTCTCTCTCTCTCTCTCTCCTCTCTCTCTCTCTCTCTCTCTCTCTCTCTCTCTCTCTCCATTCAACGCCTCAAGCGTCGAAAGCATCGGCTGTGTGTGGTGTGTGTGTGTGTGGTGTGTGTGTGTGGTGTGTGTGTGTGTGTGTGTGTGTGCACGCGCGTGCGTGCAATGCTGCTGCGCGTTTAGACGCTTGTGTGGGTGCGTTCAAGCGCGTACGGATACGCTTGCATGCGCATTTGCATGTTTGAGTGTGTGTGCTTATGTGTGTGTGTGTGTGTGCGCGCGCGCGCGCGCGCGCGTGGTGTGTGTGTGTGTGTGTGCGCGCGCGCGTGCGTGCGTATGTGTCTGCATGTGTATGTTTAGAATTATTTTGTGTATGTACGTTCCTTTTTTCTTCGTATATGCTAAAAGCTTTATGTAGATGTGTGGTCCTTGGAAACGAAGGATGAACACAACAGCTTTCAAGGGAGGACAGAATTCTGTTATAGGGAGGGAGGGAGAGAGGGGAGGGAGGGAGTTGAGGCGGGCCGAGAGGGAGGGAAAATACTAATGCGATAATGGGATGGAAAGAAAGGAAGGAAGGAGAGACAGAGACAGAGTGAGAGAATATGTGTGTGTGTGTGTGTGTGTGTGTGTGTGTGCGTGTGTGTGTGTGTGTGTGGTGTGCTATTTCTATTAAAAAAAAATATTGACAGTCTTTTACATTGTTTTCTTGAATGTCAGTGCAATCAAAAGTTAATCTAAGAATAAATTGGTTTCAGTCAGTCAGTGAGTGTGGTTGTGGATGCAGACGTACACATGTAATAACAGAAAGACCGCAAATATATTATAGTAAAGACCTGATTGGACTTTAAGTAAAAACGAGGGAATATCAAGAGCAAGATTGGTATCGATCACAGCACCTGTCACAGATATGCCCGACAAACATGGTAAGTATGCCCTAAGAGGCAAACACTCAAACAAAACATAATAATAATAATGAATACTTATATAGCGCCTATTCTCGGTTAGAGACCAAGCTCTAAGCGCTTTACAATCAACACTCGCTTACACAACGGGCTGCCTACCTGGGTAGTGCCGACTGAAGAGCTGCCAGCTGGCGCTTCATTCAGTCGTTTCCCGTGTCATCCAGTCAATATCGTTCACTCAGTTTCTTTACTTCCTTCATTGTTTCCATTTCTTACGCAGGGTGCATGCTGTGTGTAACGTGTCATCCATACCAACGGCCAAACTGGCCTACTCTTCCGAAAATTGGTGATGGGATTTTACGTGTGTGCAAGATATTATGCGTGCGTTCACACACGGAACCTCGGTTTATAGTCTCATTCGAAGGACTGTATGGGAAATGGAGTCAGAACTAATGTTAACTCCGAGGGAAAAATCCCCCTGTACCGGAACGCCCCGGCGGAGATTCGAACCCGCAACCCCATGATCACCAAGATTACGAGTCAGGCGCTCTACCAACTGAGTTATTCCGGCTCCACTGAGCTATTCCGGCTCCATGACCTTCTGATATGTTTGTTTCGCCAGATACATACTATATTTAGTTCTGATAGCTTCTGTTTTTGTTCGATAAAGCATTGAAACAAAATTTCTGTATTCATACATATCACAAATTTGCAGGTGTTGGATACTTTTGACACAATCAATACCGAGAAGTTGACCATGTTGTGTTTGCAACATGAGAAGTAAAGTTGTTCTGTCTATTTCTGAAACAGCCCCAAGCCATTTGTTTGGGAATTTGAGGACCCTATTGTAAAGTGAAGGGTATAGCGAGCTCATTACCCAAGATTCCGGTGTGAAGGAATCCAAAAGGAAGTGAAATCACTTTCTTTACATATCGAACTACATGTGGCGTGTGTGTTGTGTGTGTGTGTGTGTGTGTGTGTGTGTGTGTGTGTGTGTGTGTGTGTGTGTGTGTGTGTCTGTCTGTCTGTCTGTCTGTCTGTCTGTCTGTCTGTCAGAGAGAGAAAGAGATGTCCTTCCCCGGCAGACGAGTGCTCATTCTGCAAAGGATAAAATGGCATTAACGGTTGTACAAGGTTGTTTTTGTTTGTTTCTTTCTTTATTTTTAACCTTCGCCCAGGAGATAATGTGTTACCGGCGTTTTTGTTTGCTCGTTTGTTTGTCTGTCTGTCAGTAAGATTACAGGAAAACTGTTGGACCGATGTCCACAAAAGATGGCAGAAAGCAGGAAGGCGACCGCAGAGAAACCCTTTCCCTTCTGATGTGGATCCGTAATGGGATGGGGATGGAAGGCCGCATCCGAGATTCGTTCGGCAAGATCGTTGTTAGGGCTGTAGGGGCAAGGGGGGATCCCGCCACATGTTGGCTGGAAAGATCGGAACAACAAAAAAGTATCAACCAAAACAACAACTACAACAACAAGCTTCTCATTTCATCCACCATGCACCGCCTGGGTTTAAACCTACAGCCCACGGCGAATCCTCTAGTTTTCCCATCCATGGTTATGGAAGCCTTCCAGCAGCAAAAGATGTCCGTTCCAGTGTTTAGCACGAACGTCTGCAACATTGATAAACTTTTCAATTCACGTTAGAAGGCACCAGCAGTTTGGTGTGTATACACTCTGCTTTTGAACGCTTTTGATGGATTTATGCTGGAACCAGGCCGACAGCAGCCAGATAACAGTTGTGGTGCCAGTGCACACACCAATGGCCGGTCCAAATATGTTTGTATCATCAATGATTTTGTGAGACAGTACTCACAAAATACAAGCAGTTAGGCTTTGTTACGAAAGCTAAGATGTGCCATCAATACACACGTCAGCTACATCAGCGGTCGAGAGTCAAGTGACTCTAGACAGTTGGTTTTGAACTTCAATGAAAGTTTACCACCAAGAAAGGAAAAGAAAAAAAAAAAAAACTTTCCTGAACTTTACACCATAAAATGTTGTCCTTGCCTATTTTTTGTCCCCCCCCCCCCCCCCCCCCCCCCTCCCCCATCTTCACAACATATTTCCTTTCTTGTCATCACACGGAGGTAACCAGCATTTGTTTTTGTTCAGCTGTGCTCTGTATCAGTGACAGTGGTCACGATGTAAGGCTGCATTATATTGGATGATGTCACTGGAATTTGGTCGGTTCTTCCTTCCCCGAAGATGGAGTATGGCTGCCTTAATGGCGGGATAGAAAACGGTCATACACACATAACTCCACTCCCATTGTTGGGTAGATGGGATTAATTCTTGCCTGTCCATATAGGGAGTGTCCGCAGGATTATCAGCCTGCGTAGAAGATGAAGAAAGTCGGTTCCTCTGTTGTTCTTGCTAGGTACCAGTGTCAGCTCGAGACAAGTTTGGAACTTCCCTTTTGTAAGGTGTCATTGTCTGCATGTGTTCTGACTGAATGGCTACCACCCAGCAGTTCTGATTTGGAGTTGTGTGCCTTTCACTGTTTCACCATGGGAATAAGATTACCTTCTTTGTAATTTATAAACCAACACCTCATTCCCCGCTATTTCCTCTTACGTTCTTTGCTCATTATTTGAGGGCTGGATTTTGGTTGGTTGGTTGGTTATTTTTTTCCCCGGTTTTTGTATGTTTGTTTTTGCTTGTTTAGTATTGACTATTTTTTTTCGGTTTTTGTTTGTTTTTGCTTGCTTAGTATTGACTGTGAATACATTCGGCCACTATTGTGACCCTTGTGTGGACGACCGGACTGTGAACGGTAATGCTGAAACTGAA
>CM065748.1:12600013-12607513 GCA_033310375.1 Conus canariensis
CAGCATACAAACAATTTTCAGAAGAAAGAGATCCTAAACTTCATACGAATTATTTGATGAGTCTATACTTCTTAACAACAGAATTTAGTGGGCAGGAAATTTATAACAAACAAAACGGATCGAAAACGGTGCTCAGTGCGTCGCACGTTTTCTGAGTGATATGGAGTGCTCTTAAGATCAACAGAATTCAAAACAAATTATTTGAATGTTGACTTTGTTACTGCCATTGGTAGTGTGAAATCTATTAACAATGATATAAGGAAATCAAAATGGATTCTTACAGACATGGGATCATAGATAATGATTGTTGTAGCCTCTGTTAAAGAACAGAAAGATTGTATATTAAACATTTTCCATGTAAAGATGTGAATCTGTAACCAAATTCTGATCAGACCTGAAAGCGTCCAGTTCTTTCGAAGTTTTTCCTTATGCGATTTGTAACTATATAATCTAGCGATCAGAATCATCAAATCAATAACCTCGACAGTTTTTTCACTCTCTTGCATAGAACTGTACATTTATAATTTAGCTTTTAATATTACCACATCGCAGCGGGTAGTATTGCTGGCCTTGATATTAACAGTTATTACTCCATCTTATACAGAGTTCTAGATACGAAGGTATTTAAATCAACCAACACAACAGAACACGTGTGTTATCTATAACACAAAGGTTCAGAAGCAAACAAAGCGTTCAGTTTATTTCATTGTTTACTGATGCATCAAAGTGGATGAATAAATGTTCTCCATGATGGAGTTTCCCCCAAATTTGGGTGCACAGCCATAGTTCAGGTGGGGTTTCTTCAGTGCATGCTCCTGGCAGGTCCTGGAATTTCTCCCTGCAGTGGCTGACTAGAGAAGAGTCCGTCCACGATCAAATAACTGTCGCCTGGTTTGATGCCACCACACTTTGTCCCTTGTTTGTGGAGGAGCTCACATGAAGCTGGTCTAGGCCCCCGGAACGGGCTCCATCGATTTTGCAGCATTGTTCTCTTTCTGAAGTTCAAAATCCACTCTTCTCGGTCCTCTGTCACCTCTTTACTTTCCCTGGAAGCTGCTACTCTGAGCTGGAGTTGGCAGCCGGTGAGAATGACGTATTGCGGAGCAATATGTTCCCTACTCCATACCCTGGTATCGGGAAACGTGTTAGTTTCCATGATCTCGACCCATCTTTCATTGATAAGTATGTCAGTTAACAATAATCATCCACATTCCTCGATAAGGAGTGTGTGCATATGTGTGTGTATGTGTGTGTGTGTGTGTGTGCGCGCGCGCGCGCACGCGTGCGTGCGTGCGTACATGCGTGCATGTAAAAATTTTGTGTGTGTGTATACGTGTGTTGTGTTGTGTGTGTAATTTATGATGTGTGTGTGTGTATGATGTGTGTGATTCAGTGTGTGTGTGTGTGTATAATTTATGATGTGCGTGAATTAGTGTGTGTATAGTGTATGATGTGTGTGATTTAGTGTGTGTGTGTGTGTAATGTATGATGTGTGTGATTTAGTGTGTGTGTGATGTATGATGTGTGTGATTTTGTTGTGTGTGTGTGTGTAATGTATGGTGTGTGTGATTTAGTGTGTGTGTGTAATATATGATGTGTGTGATTTAGTGTGTGTGTGTGTGTGTGTGTGTAGATATGATTCATGATGTGTGTGTGTGTTCTCTCTCACCCCCAGGTCCTGTTCTTCCTGTCCTTACTGGGCACTGTCCGCATCCTGTCCTCCGTCCGGGTCAAGAAACACTACTGCTTCCTGGCCTCCGCGGGTCAGGGTCAAGGTCAGAGCGAGTGTCAGCTGCTGGCCGCCACCAACCTCTGTGACGTCATCGACCTCATCACGGAGAGCGGCGTGCTGCTCCGGAGACTCTTCACCCACAAAGGGGAGCGCGTGACCCTCTCCCGCCCCCTCTACCTGCACGTGCCGCTGCACCGCGTGACCCTCAGGTGGCGGCGCTGGTGGTGGACTCCGGGAGGCGCCTGCTGTTCGCGCTGACGTCAGAGGGGGAGACGACCTTCACCTTCAAGCCCAAGGACGCGGAGAACAGTCTGGAGTGCCCCCTCGGGGTGGCGACGGTCCCGCCGACGGGACTCATTCTCCTGGCGGACCGAGACAGACACCGGGTGGTACTGCTGGGGCGGAGGGGTGCGTTGTTGAAGGAGGTGTTGGGGGTGAGGGAGGGGCTGCACAAGCCGTGTGCTCTGTATGGCGGGCAGGTGGGGCGCGTGGCCTTGACTCAGGTGGACGGCTGGGTGAAGATCTACAAAGTGACTTAAAGGGGATGTGTGTGTGCGTGGGTGGGGGGGGGGGGGTGGAGGGTGCGTGCGTGCGTGCGCGCGCGCGTGCGTGCGTGCGTGGTGTGTGTGTGTGTGTGTGTGTGTGTGTGTTGAATAAAGATGAAAGGAATTACTAATTAATTACTATTACTACTACTAATTACTACTAATCCAGAAAGAAAAGAAAAAAGTACACCTGAAAGTCACAGTAGGACCCGGAGAAGCGCTGTCCTCAACTGCTGAACGAACCAGCCGGGAGCAATCCTGCACCACTCTTGGAAGCCTGCGCTTGTTCACACAGGGTGCAGACACGCACAGGACCTTCCATTAAGACGTCAAGGGAAGTAACCTTAAACTATTCTTGTATTATTTCCACGAACATGCAGTGTGACTCTTGTTCTCATGATCAGATAACTTACACGCCTATAACTGCAAACCGATGTTGCTTTCGACAGCAAAATCGCCTAGCACAGAGCACACAGAACAAACAAGGTTTAATGATTTCATCTTGAAGCAAGAATTACCGTTCGTGTTCGTTGTTTACTGTTTGCTGTTCTCTGTGTCATTTAAGATTTTTTTCGATTCTTGTTTTAGCCTGAAATAATCAAGTGTGAAATGTAGTATGTAAACATTAATCAGTGGTGCATTGAATCCCGTGCTACATTTCTGAGAAAAAGCTTATACCTGTACGTAGCTCAATCAAACTGCCCAATTCTGACAACAACAAGCACATAAACAGTTATCAACTTGAAATACTAGATCCGGGTTTACATTTCTGAGAAAATGCACATTCCACTGACATGGGATCCTGTGTTACATGCCGTTGGGTCGGTTCAGGTAGAATAATCTTGTCAGAGCTTGGATGAATGAGATTGCAATATCTCCATATATATATCTGTGTGAAAGAGATGGGCGAGAGTGAACATGAGACAGTTAGAGAGGGTGGAAGAACTAGGTTTTTCTTTTTTTTTTTTTTTTTTCCTCCATTGAAATGGGGGTGGGGTGGGGATGGGGCGTTCCGGCGCGGATGATTGTTGGTTTTTCCTGCTCAGTCAGAAATAAATGTGAGTTGGACAGTGTTGCCAAGTTGTTGTTCTCTTCATGTTGGGTAAATGCATGTGTCTGCGTGCACATTCTTGAACATTGCTGCTCGTGTGTGTGCGTGTTTGTGTGTGTGCGTGCGTGAGCATGCACGCACGTGTGCATGCGTATGCACGCACGTATGTGTGTTTGTTTATGTGCCCACGTGAATGTGTGCATGTTCGTGTGTGCGTTTGTGTGTATGCGTGCGTGCATGTATGCATGTGTGAGCGTTCGTGCGTTACTGTGTGTATACATGTATCTGTCTGGCTTTCGGTCTGTGTGTGTACACGTGCGTGCGTGTGTTGTGTGTGTGTGTGTGTGTGTGTCGCACGCATTTGAGCGTGCGCACATGCACGCTTGTGTTATGTTCTTGTGTGTGTGCGTGCGTGCGACCACGCGCGCGTACATCTGTGTTTCAATGCAGCCTGGGAATTTATAATATGTCAAACGTGTGTGTGTCATTTTGCTACGTTTGCTTATGCACGACCTGTTGCAGTACAATTGTATGTGTGCGCGAGCGTTCGTTTTGTGTGCATGCGCGCGCGCGCTCGTGTATGTGTTTGTACGTGTGTGTATGTGTGTGTTCAGAGAATCGTCTATGCGACATGATGCACGCACACGCTCATCCTTCCCCTCCAAGCCTCTCCGCCCGTCCCCGTCCCCCCTCCCCCTCCCCCACCTGCTTATCTCCACACCTACCCCCACATCGGCCCAGTTCAATAGTTGGTGTTTATCGTACATGGGGCGGCTTTGGGAGTAGGATTAGGAATGATGGTGTGAAAGTAGTGGCACTATGAGGCAACGAAAATAACGCAGGAAAACACCAAATGTCAACAGAATAACTGATTACTCCGTTCACATATGCACACGCACGTTCTCTCTCTCCTCTCTCCCTCTCCCTCTCTCTCTCTCTCTCTCTCTCTCTCTCTGTCTCTCTCTCTCTCTCTCTCTCTCTCTCTCTCTCTCTCTCTTTCACACACACACACACACACACACACACACACACACACCAGGGGCGTTGGAATTGGGGGGGGGGGGGGGGGGGCACGGGGGGCACGTGCCCCCCCTCCGATTTTGGAGGGGGGGCACAAGTATACCTGTGCCCCCCCTCCTCCTGAGGAATAAAAAATATATATTGAAGACGATCTGCTTTATTTGAGTCTTTTCCTCACACGCATCGACTCCGGTCAGCGTCATTCGTTCAGTAGACATCATAATGTGGCAGCTGATCTCAAAGACAGCACTAAGACTTATCGCTCTTGGCGTTTTTTCTGCGACGGAGAGTGGCATCAGAATAGATCTATTTTCACTTCAGCCAATGCTTCCAGATTGAGTCACCTCCCTTGGAAAGCATGGCTGCGGCCGACGGTGATAATCAAGGCTTTTGTGCCAGCACTTTATCGGTGAGTTCTGTTTTGTTTTTATCAATTTTTGAGTTCATTAGAAACTTACAATGAAAATATGGCACAGTTGACACCATTAGGCAAAGAATTTCAATGCCGGTCGGTGCCACACGGCGCACTACCTACCAGACTGTCGGCGGTGCTACGTGATACGGCACCACCTGCGGGGGGGGGGGGGGGGGGGGGGGCGATGCCTGACAGCATCTCTTCTGTCACTGTCAGGCAGGTTAGCATACACAGTGTGTGAACTCGGATAAGCTAGCAGCTAGGGAGCTAAAACACTAGTAAAGGACCCATTCTCTCTTTCTGGCTAGATTATCGTGAAAGACAGGGTACAGTATCACCGCGGTTTGCCGCTGTAGCAGAGCAAATCAGGGTGGCACTCTGCTCACCCCCCCCCCCCCTCTCCCCCGTTCCTACGCCCCTGCTTTCATGATGTTTTAATCTCGCCTTTCAAAATTTGACTAGTTTCATTACATTACAAGGGCATAGCATCCATACCGCCAGATCACATCTTTTTCCGCTGCAGCCGCTAAGGCGCTGATGACGGGTTGCAACGTCATTATTTATCTTATCGCTTTAGTGGCTATGAAGTGGGTACCCATGCATAGAAATAATAAGGGCTTTATTTTATTCTGCTTTAGAAAGTCGCTATTCATACCGATATTTTTTTGCGAATGGTCGTGTTTCAGAACTCTCTGTCTAGCGCACGCCAGGAAGAACAGGAGCGAGCCATCTACCTGCAAGGATTGCTTCAAAAGGCATCAGAGGCGGGCTTGAAGCTTGTGCAAAATGTGCCGTATGATGGAGACTGCTTTTTTCACTCAGTTTTAAGTTTGAATACACAAGTCTCTGGATCTGACTGTGAAGCTGCATCCTTGAGGTCAAATCTAGTTGACTTCTTTCAATCAGAGAGATGTCCTGCTGAACTGAAGGACTTCACGACACCAGGATTTCTTTCGAACTTGGCAATCGCACACAAAGATGTGGAAGACACTCTAGCTGTGAGAGGACTCGTAGAAATACTAGGTCAAAGCATTAGAGTTTTCTCCTATGATCCCGTAGAAGAAGCTGTTTCAGACATTACGTATCGGCCACTGATTCGGACAAGAAGCATTCACACACGACCTGTTGTAATTATTGGGCACATAAAAGGTAAACACTTTGTACCCCTGAAAAGTCGAGAGCCTTTCAAAAGACCGGCACAGCAGTCAGTCTTGGACAGCTTCATTAAGAAGTCAAAGGCTACACCCACTGTTGTGCCTGTGCCTGTGGAACCAGCTGGTCCAGATGTCGGCGTCTCCTCATCTGCGACACACACTCCACTTGAACCAGGTATACACCTTAGTTTTGAAACACTTCGCTTTCCTGTCAAATGAAACTGTAATCTTACAATATTTTGCTAGATGTGAACAAACCGCTGCAGCTCAGCCTCGGAGGTCAGAACTTTCTCCGGTCAGGTCCCGAGGGTGAGATGCGTCTATGCGTATCTCAGTAAGACCTGCCGCAGGCGGTCACCGATTCAGCCTTAAACATTTGGTCTAATCTCACCTACCACTGGAGTCATCCTGGCCTGAGGATGCTGTTTTGCAGCAGCCTTTAGTCAGGATGACGCCCGTGCAAAATTGGCTAGACTGAATTCAGGTTCTACGTGACGGGTAAGGACGGCTGTCTTAGGCAGGTTTTACTGTAGTTTGCTGCACTTTCTTTTCATATTTCGGGACACTTTACGTAAACAAGTCTGTACGGGTTTTTAGTGAATGGCGTGCTCTGAGCTACTTCGTAGTTTTATGCTTTTGTAGTATAAACAGAAATACAACCAGGTCATCAATTTATTACCATGGGCAGGACTTACGTCAGCCGTAGTATAAACGAACTCTGATTAATAAGCATATATACTTCATCGTGCGTTACAGACGAAAACACGACCAGTGCTGTGACGGAGGAGAGCTCAGTCCGGACGTCTCCAGACCGCCAGACCCGCCAAGTGCTCATGGTGTGACGGGGGAGAGTTCAGTTATGTCTCCGGAGCCGCCAGCACCAGTGTCTGCAGGCATCAAAGCCAATCGCGTCAATGCGTTACCTACTAGAATAACATGTGACGCTTTATGCTGTCATGAAGCAGTGGCACCTTATCAACCTCACGACGACGATATTCTGCAGAAAACAAAGAAGACATACGTTGTGAAAAGCAAAGTGAAAACCCGCCAATTACGCAGTGATTGGTTTAAAGAATACAAGTGGTTACACTTTTGTCACACAACACTGAAAGTGTACTGCCTTCATTGCATGAAGATTAAGCCAAAAGGCGATGACTGTAAACAACAAACATACTTTTCAGACGATGGGTTCGACAATTGGAAGAAGGCTGGAGAACGTTTTGCGTCTCACGAAAAGTCTACCTCACATAAAGCTGCTGTGGGAGAAGTCAACAAACCAGCAAAAGATAACAGAGTTGACAGCCGCGTCCTCATGCACAACAAATCAGTGCAATTAACACGGCGGCAGTCATTGATCAACCAGCTGAAGGCCATTCGTTTTCTCATGCGGCAGGGTTTGTCTGCTAGGGGACACTCCGACGAAAACGGAAATCTTTTCCAGTTGCTGAAGTGTCTCGGGGAAGAAAAGTGGCTGGCAGCGTCAGACTATCTTTCACCTCAAATAGTGAACGAACAAATCAAACTTATGTCGCTTGACGTGTTAAGGAAGTGTCTCGCCGAGATCAAGCAAGCAAGGTTTTTCT
>CM065748.1:12612513-12615013 GCA_033310375.1 Conus canariensis
CGAGCACGACGGTTAGCGGCGTGTAGACGGTTTCGTATGGTCTGATCACTGACAACAGTGTTGGTGGCATCTCTAAGGCGACGTCTGATGTTGTTTGCACTTGCTGTTCTTTCTTGTGTGGCCTGCCTTTCAATGTATCGGTCTTCTCGTGGTGTTATTCTGGGTCGACCAGAGCGTGGTCGTTCTTGCACTCTTCCTGTGTCTTGAAAGCATTGTCTGAGTCTGATAACAACAGAGTGTGATACCCCAAGTCTCCGTGCCACTTCCCGGACTGCAACTCCTTCTTGGAGCCATCCTATTGCTCTTCCTCGATCCAGCTCGTTCGGTCTTCGACGTGGAGGCATGCTGTTGCATTGCATTTTTCGCCAGTACAGTGGCTTTTAAAGACATTTGGTTGAGCATACTTTATGACCTACAGCCTGATTTAGCTCGTGCTTCACATGATTTTGATTCAGCACATGCTCCTCGGATCCCAAACACATCAGAAATTCACCCCCAATTTGTTCCAAAAATGACAAGTCGCGACACGTGTTTTTCAAGGCGCGTGAGAAATGTGTGCCACAAAATTGCAGTTGCCGCATTCACTATCAATTTGTGCGTGTGGTTCAATTTGTTTGGACCACAAAGGCGGTACAATTAATGTTTGTGAATTTTTAAAAGTTTTTGTGCATTCTCAATGTTGGTCCTTAACTTTTTTTGAACAGTATATGTTGACTATTACTCTGCCCTCTCAATTAAAAGGACTGTCCGTTGTGAAGACTCGTCCAAATATCACCAAATCAGCAGACAGTGATAGTGTATGCACATAAGCCACACATGTTACTTTAAAAAAAAACCTTGGTGTTAAATGCACAGACAATACTACCACATTGTATGCAACTCGAATTCTCAGAAAAAAAAACAAAAAAAAAAACGGTCAGGACTATTGTTGGAAATCAGTCCACATTCCTGATTGTACGTGTAAGCTTATTTGTTACCATGGTTTTTGTTGTTGTTTGTTTGTTTTGGACAGCACACGGTGGTGTTGTTGCTTAAGATGTTTAAGACCCGTTTATAAATGAGATGTTTTTGAGCAGTTAGCAATGAGATGTTTGAGAGCCATTTATTAACGAGGTGTTTGAGAGGAATTTATTAATGAGATGTTTGAGAGACGTTTATTAATGAGACGTTTTTGAGCAATTTATTAATGAGATGTTTGAGGGAATTCATTAATGAGATGTTTGAGAGGATGTATTAATGATATGTTTGAGAGGATTTGATAATGAGTGTTTGAGAGCAATTATCATATTCGTAATAAGATGTTTAGAGCAATTTATTAATGAATGCTCGAGAGAATTCATTAATGAGATGTTTGAGAGGAATTGGTTAATGAGATGTTCGAGAGGAATTTATTAATGAGATATTTGAGAGCAATTTCTAATAAGATGTTTGAGAGCAATTTACTTAATTAGATATTTTGGAGCAATTTATTGAGATGTTTAAGAGAGAATTTATTAATGAGATGTTTGCGAGGAGTTTATTAAAGAGATGTCTGAGAGCAATTTGTTAACTGAGACGTTCGAGAGGAATTTATTAATGAGATGTTTGAGAGCATTTATTAAGGAGATGTTGAAAGGAATCTATTAATAAGATGTTTGGAGGAATTCTATTAATAGAGATGTCTTGAGAGGATTTTAATAACGAGATGTTTGAGAGCAATTTATTAATGAGATGTTTGAGAAGCAATTTTTTTAATGAGAGTGTTTATTTTGGAGCAATTAAATTGAGATGCTTGAGAGGAATTTACCAATGAGATGCTTGAGAGCAATTTATTAATTAGATGTTTTTGAGCCACTTGTTGAGACGTTTGAGAGGAATTTATCAATGAGATGTTTGAGAGGAATTCAATGTTCACCACCACAGCACAGGGAACAGGGCCTGTCGCCCCGTTGAAGCTATTGTCCTTCAGCGAGGAGAACAGGACCTGTCGCCCCGTTGAAGCTATTGTCCTTCAGCGAGGAGAACAGGACCTGTCGCCCCGTTGAAGCTATTGTCCTTCAGCGAGGAGAACAGGACCTGTCGCCCCGTTGAAGCTATTGTCGTCCTTCAGCGAAGTATCATGGCAGTCAAACTTACCAGCATTGGCAAAGAAACAATTTATTGGCTTGCAATGATTATTTGTCTAAAGGCAAACTAGGTTTAGAGGGAGACCAACAACAGCCTATCCTCTTTATTGGGTGTGTGTGTGTGTGTGTGTGTGTGTGTGTGTGTGTGTGTGTGTGTGTTGTGTGTGTGTGTGTTAGGGGGGGGGGGGGAGAGGGAGAAGGACGCGTGAGTTTGTCCAAAATGAAACTAGCTGACTCAATCACGAATATTACGCTGTGCCTATTCTTCTGATCTGGGCAAGTAGCACATGACTAGATCGTCATTCGTCTCTCTCTCTCTCTCTCTCTCTCTCTCTCTCTCTCTCTCTCTCTCCTCTCTCTCCTCTCTCTCTCCACACACACACACACACACACAC
>CM065748.1:12632513-12637513 GCA_033310375.1 Conus canariensis
GGGAGTGGAGTTTTGTGTGTATGACCGTTTTTTTTTTATCCTGCCATTAAGGCAGCCATGCTCCATCTTCGGGGGAAAGGAGTAGGATGAACAGGAAAGGTCATAGACACTGTAAAATCTCAAGGATTGAAACAAAGGAAAATGAAGGTCATGACACTAACAGTACAACTATTGGGACTTGACGATCGAGACAAGAGGAAAGTAGGCCATGACACTGGCAGTACAGTTACAGTGACTAAAGGGTTGAGACAAGGATGTAGGTCATGACACTGGATGTACAACCACAAGGATTGAAGGATTGAAACAACAAAGTAGGTCATGACACTGGATGTACAATTACAGTGACTAAAGGATTGAGACAAGAGGAAAGTATGTCATGGGTCTGACAATGCGGCTACTAGGACTGAAGGATTGAGACAAGGGGAAATTAGGTCATGGCACTGAAGGATTGAGACAAGGGGAAATTGGGTCATGACACTGAAGGATTGAGACAAGGGGAAATTAGGTCATGACACTGAAAAATTGAGTCAAGGAGAAATTAGGTAATGACACTGAAGGATTGAGACAAGGGCAAATTGGGTCATGACACTGAAAGATTGAGACAAGGGGAAATTAGGTCATGACACTGAAGGATTGAGACAAGGGGAAATTAGGTCATGACACTGAAGGATTGAGACAAGGGGACATCAGGTCATGACACTGAAGGATTGAGACAAGGGGACATCAGGTCATGACACTGGAGAATTGAGACATGGGGACATCAGGTCGTGACACTGACTAACGACTTGACCGAAGGACTGACGCGAACAGGAAAGGAAAGTCTCCACGCTGACACTTTACAAGCAGACGTTGGACAACGAGTACACAGTAGGTTAACACAAGCGCAGCGCAGGCTGTGCTCCACTGACCATCCAGTCCAGGGGACGACAGTGGCCAGTGGGCAGGAGATACACAGGGGTTTTTTGGTGTCAAAACAGACTGTGAATGACCGCATACACTGGGGCGAATTAAATACTAATGGGTTGGGGGGGGGGGGGGGGGGGGAGTCCAACCCGAGATCGGGGCGCAGTAACTTAGCAGATTTCGTAAAAGCGGGGATGGGTGTGTGTGTGTGTGTGTGTGTGTGTGTGTGTGTGTGTGTGTGTGTGTGTGTGTGTGTGTGTGTTGTGTGTGTGTGTGTGTGTGTGTGTGTGTGTGTGTGTGTGTGTGTGTGTGTGTGTGTGTGCTGATTTTGTAAAAACGGGGGAGGGGGTGCTGATGCTTCCATACTGGTCATTAACGTGCATTGGAGGTCTATCCTAGCAGATAACTTTTAAAGATGGGGGGGGGGGGGGGGGGAGGGGGTCCAAAACCCCTGGAATCCCCCGAATCCGCCCCTGTCTGTCAAAGGGTCACAATTTATACTATGTCACTCTCAATTTCATCCCCAATTCTCCGTCTCCACCAAGTTTTTTTTTTTTCTTTTTAATGAATCTTTGCCAATTCATTGTCTTGATGAAGGAGGATTTGTTTGCTTGGACATGCTTTAATCCACGATTTATTTGTTCATCAGTAATGGCACACCATACCTAGAACAGTCCATGGTCATCTTTCCTGTTCACCTTTATTATTACATAGTATAATGAATACTTACATAGCGCCTTTTTTCGGCCAGAGACCAAGCTCTAAGCGCTTTACAATCCACACTCGTTTACACAACGGGCTGCCTACCTGGGTAGTGCTGATTGAAGAGCTGCCAGCTGCCAGCTGGTGCTTTATTCAGTCGTTTCCCGTGTCATCCAGTCCATATCATTCAATATCGTTCACTCCGTTTCCTTACTTCCTTCATTCTTTCCATTTCTTACGCAGGGTGCATGCTATGTGTCATCGATACCAACGGCCAAACAGGCTTTCTCTTGCCGAAAGTTGGTGATGGGATTTTACGTGGTAGCAAGATGTTATGCGTGCGTTCACACACGGAACCTCGGTTTATAGTCTCATTCGAAGGACTGTATGGGGAAAATGGAGTCAGAACTCCGAGGGAAAAATCCCCCTGTACCGAAACGGCTCGGCGGAGAGTCGAACCCGCAACCCCAGGATCACCAGGATTACGACCCCGGTGCTCTACCAACTGAGCTATTCCGGCCCCGTGATCCCTAAGTCCTTGTTACTGTATTGTGTCAGTGTGTCGTGACTCACTGTCCTGCTCATCTTTGTCCCTGAGTCTGTGTCATTGTACTGTGTCAATGTAGAGTGACTTACGTTCTCTTCACCTCACTGTCGAGGTCTCTGTCATTGTACTGGGTCAGTGTGCGGTGTGCCATTTCTCTGGTCGTATTAATTCCTTCAACGATCGGCTCAGCTTACAATCATACTGAGCTGACAATGAATAGAAAGAATTAATGAGCATCTACATAACCACAATCACAGTGGCGAAAAGATGAGCAAAGAGATTGACGACAACTGACATGAACCGAAAGCTGGGGTGTGGAGCTTTGAATGATGACAGCATGAACACGGTCAGTACAAAGACTGAATGATGACAGCGTGAACACGGTCAGTACAAAGACTGAATGATGACAGCGTGAACACGGTCAGTACAAAGACTGAATGATGACAGCATGAACACGCTCAGTACAAAGGCTGAATGATGACAGCATGAACATGCTCAGTACAAAGGCTGAATGATGACAGCATGAACACGCTCAGTACAAAGGCTGAATGATGACAGCATGAAACATGCTCAGACAAAGGCTGAATGATGACAGCATGAACATGCTCAGTACAAAGGCTGAATGATGACAGCATGAACATGCTCAGTACAAAGGCTGAATGATGACAGCATGAACACAAAGACTGAATGATGACAGCATGAACACGTTCAGTACAAAGGCTGAATGATGACAGCATGAACATGCTCAGTACAAAGGCTGAATGATGACAGCATGAACACGTACAAAGACTGAATGATGACAGCATGAACACGCTCAGTACAAAGGCTGAATGATGACAGCATGAACACGCTCAGTACAACGGCTGAATGATGACAGCATGAACACGCTCAGTACAAAGACTGAATGATGACAGCATGAACACGGTCAGTACAAAGGCTGAGATGAGCGATCAACGGCCTATAAAAGGCAACTCAAAACAACAACAGCAACAACAACAACAACAACAGCAACAACAACAACAACAGCAACAACAGCAAAACAAAACCCTAACAAACTGACAGATTCACGGGCCCAGTTTCAGAGCACACAATGAATCAGGGGACAGAACTCACGCTCTTCTCGCGATGAAGCTCTTTCTCTCTGGTCAGTGGAAGCTGAAATGAGAAAGAACGGGCGTGGGTGTGGCTGTGGTGTGGGACGCAGGATGAGCGGCATGGGGATAGAGAGAGAACAGGGTATGGAAAAGAAGCAGAAAAGGTGGGGGGGGGGGGGGGGGGGGAAGGGGGGGGGCTGGGAGGAGGAGAGAAGGAAGGAGCGCGTGGGTGAAGGATTGGGAGTGGGTGGGGGTAGCAGTATTCTAATCTCCGATTCATGAATTCTACGCTCCACTGACAGATAATGACCTATCGATTTCCATTGACGTCACTGTGGTACTTTTTTTCTTTTCTTCTTCTTTTTTTTTTTTTTTTTTTTTTTTTTTTTTTTTAAACCTCGAATGAAACTAGGCTGAGATTTAGCATTGTGCATCGATTATAGTGTTCTGCAATAGCCACAAGTCAGCAAAGCTGAACAAAGTTCTGCCTTTAGAATTTCACCAAAATGGCGACGCCCAAAGGCGCATTGGCATGAGCGGGCTAGAGCCATAGCAAATCGTCGTGTAGAGACGCGATAACAGCTTTAACAGAGACAGCCAGCTCAACAGACCGGACTGACTTTAAATGCAATGATCGGCCTGTGGTTCATTGATCGATTTCTTTGTTGCCCTATAGGATTTTGTCCCTGAGGAGTGAGATAGGTCACACTCGCATGTTTAAAGAAATGTCAAATTCGTCATAACTAGGCGGAAACTACATTCGTGTAGAAATCGGTGTTGCAGAGCGGTATGTGAGCCACGGTGTTTTGTGGGTCCACCGTTCTTCCGCAGTGACGTGTTGACTGTCACTGACGTCATCAAAATGTCTGACGTCCAGTTATCCTGTGACCTAGCAGTGTGGTGCTCCGCTGATCGGTAACGGTGTGGTTGATTGATTGGAGTTTTACATCGGGGAGGCTTCTTAGCCAGGGAGACCGGTGCTATTGGCGGTGAGGCGCGGGGGTAGGGGTGGGGGTGGGGGGGTGGGGGGGGACTATGAACAAGGGGAACTCACCTGCATGGCCCGAGGCCTCGCCGGACAATATTCCCCCGACGCCTTGATGACGAAACAGTGTCCCACTGCCTTTAGAACAATCAGACACCTTGATGACGAAACAGTGTCCCACTGCCTTTAGAACAATCAGCATTCAGAACAGGCATCTCTGACCATCAGCAACATGACCCGGCAGCAGCGCAGTGTCTCCTCTGGTGGGTTGCCTCAAGGCGACCCGACATGGATCGCTCCTGTGGTGCTGGCCATGGATGTGTGGGGAGGAGTCAGCACGAGAGACATGAGAACCATGGCACTGAGGGGGCGAGCAACAGCACAACCAACACGGTAGAGGAGATGTACTGTCATTGAGCACATACATAGATACATGTGTACATGCATGTGTACATACATACATACATACATACATACATACATCATACATACATACATACGTACGTATATACACACGTACATACATACATACATACATACATACATACATACATACGTATATACACACGTACATACATACATACATACATACATACATACATCATACATACATACATGCATAGATACATACATACATGCATACATGCATATATGCATAGATACATACATACATACATACATACATACATACATGCATGCATACATACATACATGCATACATACATACATACATACATACATACATACATACATACATACATACATACAT
>CM065748.1:12642513-12645013 GCA_033310375.1 Conus canariensis
CTATTACTGTCACTACTACTGCTACTACTTCCACCACCAACACTACTACCACTATACTTCTACTACTACTACAACTACTACTACTGCTACTGCTACAACTGCTACTGCTACTACTACTTCTGCTATCACTACTACTGTGGATGTTCGTTTTGCATATGTCGCAGAGAACTAAGCTTACTCACGAAGCTTCACAACATTCCATGATTACTTCCTATCATTCAGTAATTCCTTAACGCACACTTCGCATATGTAATGGCAGACACATGCTCTACGGTCTCACCCTTCCCCTACATACTTCACGTATGTAATGGCTGCACATATGTAATGGCAGACACATGTTCTATATTGTCACCCTTCCCCTACATACTTCACATATGCAATGGCAGACACATGCTCTACAGTCTGACCCTTCCCCTACATACTTCACATATGTAATGGCTTCACATATGTAATGGCAGACACATGTTCTACATTCTCACCCTTCCCCTACATACTTCACGTATGTAATGGCTTCACATATGTAATGGCAGACACATGCTCTACGGTCTAACCTTCCCCTACATACGTCACATATGTAATGGCAGACACATGCTCTATGGTCTAGCCCTTTCCCTACATACTTCACATGTGTAATGGCAGACACATGCTCTACAGTCTCACCCTTCCCCTACACACTTCACATATGTAATGGCAGACACCTGCTCTACGGTCTAACCCTTCCCCTACATACTACTTCACATATGTAATGGCAGACACCTGCTCTACGGTCTAACCCTTCCCTTACACACTTCACATATGTAATGGCAGACACATGCTCTACAGTCTTAACCCTTCCCTTACATACTTCACATATGCAGGGGTTATATAAATGATGTAAACACAAGTCTTAAGTCCAGCCTGACGTGTTCACACGTGCTGTGTCAGACACACATTCTACATACAGTCCTAACTCTTCCCAGACATATTTCTTATGTGCAGTGGGCAGAAACTCTGTTTAAACACACTCAGTCAACATGTCATCAACCATGCAAGCATTGTATGTCTACTTTCAAAGAGATGTGTTTTCAAGCTTTTCATCTTGTGGAGCGTTTTGAATCAGTGTGTTAGTAAGATAGTGAGGACAGGAGCTTCGGTAATATCCTTTTGTTTGAATATGCTGGGTGCTCTCTCTCTCTCTCTTCTCTCTCTCTCTCTCTCTCTAGGTAATATAGACCTTTCATGTGACACATCACTTTAGTCATGCGTCACAGACACACGTCATTGTCCCCTGCTGCTGGAACTCGCGCGCATTGGTTTGGACGGCACATCGTTTGCAGTTTACAGGATATGCAAACAAGCCTGCAGACAAAGAGAGAGAGAGAGAGAGAGAGAGAGAGAGTTGAACTCGCACCCAATACACGTCACGCTCCAGGCTCTCTTCACCCAAGAACTAGAGTCTCCTATATCCTGTACACGATCACTAACTGAGATGTCAGGACTGAGGCTTGAACAGAGGAAGCCCTTCAACACCAAGGCTTTGTTTTCACTGTGGACAATCGCGAGAAATGAGTATCAAAGAAAAGCGTAGATGGCAGCCGGAATAGCTCAGTTGGTAGAGCGCCGGACTCGTCATCTTGGTGATCCTGGGGTTGCGGGCTCGAATCTCCGCCGGGGCATTTCGGTACAGGGGGATTTTACCCTCGGAGTTAACATTGCTTCTGGCTCCATTTCCCATACAGTCCCTCGAATGAGACTATAAACCGAGGTTCCGTGTGTGAACGCACGCATAACATCTTGCGCACACACACGTAAAATCCCATCACCAGCTTTCGGAAGAGAAGGCCAGTTTGGCCGTTGGCGTGGATGACACGTTACACATAGCATGCACCCTGTGTGAGAAATGGAAAGAATGAAGGAAGTAAGGAAATTGAGTGAACGATATTGACTGGATGACACGGGAAACGACTAAATGAAGCGCCAGCTGGCAGCTCTTCAGTCGGCACTACCCAGGTAGGCAGCCCGTTGTGTTAACGAGTGTGGATTGTAAAGCGCTTAGAGCTTAGTCTCTAGCCGAGAATAGGCGCTATATAAGTATTCATTATTATTATTATCTGACGCACTACAGACAGACAGGCGCAGAACCAGAGGTGATGACGAGGAGAGAGGTGAACGATGCTCACACACCTGACATGGTCACCGGGAAGCAAGGTGAGTGGAGGCCTCACCTTCTGTGATGCCAGCATGATGATGAGTTCAGACCCGGCACTCTCGGAGAAACCACACACACGATGATGCCTGATCCGGAGTGTCTGGAACGAGCGGTATCGCCGCCATATGCACCATTCCATTCCTCACTGCTGCTGCTGCTGATTCTGCTGCTAGAATGGAGGGATAGAGGCGTAATTACCTGGAGTTGCCCTCAATTTAACAGATACTGCTGTTGTGAATAAAGAAAAGGGGAATGGGTGGGTGACAGTGTGGAACAGGGTGGGGGTGGGGGTAAGGCGGCGCGGGGATGGAG
>CM065748.1:12657513-12687513 GCA_033310375.1 Conus canariensis
TGAAATAATGTGACCAAATTTCGCAATGCATTCTAACACACACACACAAAAAAAAGAAAATTAACAGCACCCTCAGAGAGAGATTTCAGAGCGATTACGCAAAACAGGACAGCTGAAAATATCAGGCCATTTCACCGCACCTGTCGCTGCACAATCGACCTATCGATGTGGCTCTTTCCCACATCGGCGTTATCAATGTGGCTCTGTCCTGTCTTCGACGTTATCAATGTGGCTCTGTCCTGTCTTCGACGTTATCAATGTGGCTTTTTCCTGTCTTCGACGTTATCAATGTGGCTTTTTCCTGTCTTCGACGTTATCAATGTGGCTCTTTCCTGTCTTCGACGTTATCAATGTGGTTTTTTCCTGTCTTCGACGTTATCAATGTGGCTCTTTCACATTTTGTCAATGTGGCTCTTTTCCATTATAGACCTATCAATGTGGCTCTTTCCATTATAGACCTATCAATGTGGCTCTTTCCATTATAGACCTATCAGTGTGGCTCTTTCCATTATAGACCTATCAGTGTGGCTCTTTCCATTATAGACCTATCAATGTGGCTCTTTCCATTATAGACCTATCAATGTGGCTCTTTCCATTATAGACCTATCAATGTGGCTCTTTCCATTATAGACCTATCATGTGGCTCTTTCCATTATAGACCTATTCAATGTGGCTCTTTCCATTATAGACCTATCAGTGTGGCTCTTTCCATTATAGACCTATCAATGTGGCTCTTTCCATTATAGACCTATCAATGTGGCTCTTTCCATTATAGACCTATTAATGTGGCTCTTTCCTATAATCGGCGTTGTCAATGTGGCTCTTTCCATTATAGACCTATCAGTTGGCTCTTTCCATTAAGACCTATCAATGTGGCTCTTTCCATTATAGACCTATCAATGTGGCTCTTTCCATTATAACCATTAATGTGGCTTTCCTATAATCGGCGTTGTCAATGTGGCTCTTTCCATTATAGACCTATCAATGTGCCTTCCATAGACTTTATAATGTTGCTTGTCCATTAGACCTATAGTGTGCCTTTTATCAACTATCAGGTTGTGTTTCTAGTTACAGACCTAGTCATGTGAGCTTAACAGACCTATAATGTGAACTTTCCATGACAGGTATGATGTAGTTTGACAACATCATGATAAATGTCGCATTTTTCAACTGTCAGCAGGTTATTATAAGTTGTAGTTCTGCCAATCGCCGACAGGTATGATGAAGTTGACAGACAGGTATGATGAAGTTGACAGACAGGTATGATGAAGTTGACGGACAGGTATGATGAACTAACAGACAGGTATGATGAAACTGACAGACAGGTATGATGAAAAACTGACAGACAGGTATGATGAAGTTGACACAGGTATGATGAAGTTGACTGACGGTATGATGAAGTTGACAGACAGAGATGACGTAAGTTGACAGACAGGTATGATGACGTTGACAGACAGGTATGATGAAACTGACAGACAGGTATGATGAAGCTGACAGGGTATGATGACAGTTGACTGACAGGTATGATGAAGATTGACAGACAGTATGATGACGTATGACAGACAGGTATGATGACAGTTGACAGACAGGTATGATGAAACTGACAGACCAGTTATGATGACGTTGACAGACAGGTATGATGAAACTGACAGACAGGTATGATGAGGGTTGACAGACAGGTATGATGAAGTTGACAGCAGGTATGATGAACTGACAGCCAGTTATGATGAAGTTGACAGACAGGTATGATGAGAGTGACAGACAGGTATGATGAGGGTGACAGACAGGTATGATGAGGTGACAGCCAGTTATGATGAAGTTGACAGACAGGTATGATGAGGGTGACAGACAGGTATGATGAGGGTGACAGACAGGTATGATGAGGGTGACAGACAGGTATGATGAAACTGACAGCCAGTTATGATGAAGTTGACAGACAGGTATGATGAGGGTGACAGACAGGTATGATGAGGGTGACAGACAGGTATAACGGCCAGGTGACGCGGCACGGAGGTGTGGGGTGGAGGAGAGGGGTGTTAAGGGAGAAGGAGAAGAGCGAAAGAAAAGTGTTAACATATTTCTTACATTTGTTGTTCGCCATGTGCCTGTCTCTCTGTCTGTCTGTTTGCCCCCCCCCCTCTCTCTCTCTCTCTCTCTCTCTCTCTCTGTGTCTCTCTCTCTCTGTATAAATAAATATATACATATATATATATATACGTATATGTATATATACATGTGTGTGTACACACACACACACACACACACACACACACACACACACACACACACATATATATATATATATATATATATACACATATATAAATAGATAGGTATACATACATATATAATATAGTATATAAAATATATATATATATATATATATATAAGAGAGAGAGAGAGAGAGAGAGAGAGAGAGAGAGAGAGAGAGAAGAGAGAGAGAGAAGTTTAGATAGATAGATAGATAGATAGATATTAGAGGGTTATATGGATGAGTTTTTTGTTTTTTTTTCGTTTGTTTGTTTTTTAATGTTGTGAGTTGCCTTCAACGCGGTGACAGCCCAGGTATGGCCCTTTGCGGTTGGCTGGGCTATAAGCAACATTACCTTACCTTACCTAACTATCTGTCCAGCAGTCCCTTCCTTCATATAAACTTCACAACACAAATCCCTTTTCCCTGTATCCTATGACTTACCGTAAGTTCCACATCTTCACACAATTACAGCCTTTGTAAATTCAAGAAAGCACATTGTGTGGGTTACGGACACCTTCCAACTGTCCAGAACAGTTCTGGCTTTTCATGTCCTTTTCCCTACCTTGAAATGGTCAGTCCATCGGAAAGAGATTCTGCAGGACAACACAGTGGACCCTGTAGACCCCTGTCTGTCCAGTCGGCTTGACCTGTCTGTCAGTGTTCTGCCTTCACGTTTCAGCCTGATAAAGAAATACAGACAGCTTTTACTGTTCCTTTAAGTGCAGACTTTTGCGCTGCATTTTATACACATCTTACGGAATAACTAATACTGACATCACCCCATCTTGTGCACACGGGGGGGGAGCATAACGGCTGTATTTCTGTCTGAGGTATATTTGAAAGCTGCAATCTGCTAGCATCACTGTCTAGACGTCTAGACCCCCCCGCACCCCCCCCCCCCCCTGCTCCTCCACCACCCCTCTCTCCCAACCGTGTTTACCTTTCTTTCTTTTGAGGAGCAGACGGACGACCCTTGTCTTTGTTTAGTCCTTTACCTCAAACAGAACACAGGAAACAAAGGAGGGAAGAAAGAAGAACAAGGCTTTTTTTTTTATATATATAAGAGAATGAAGGTATTACATAGCCAAACAAGAAAGGAGAGGAAAGAACGATACAAAAACTAACTAGGAAGAAAGATGGACATAAGACAGTCTATCGGCTCTTCTTTACTGCCACTGCTTCATTGTTCAAACAGATGGGAAGAAGAAGGGGAAAAAAAAACGAGCAAGAAAAAAAATTGAAGACGGGAAGGGAGGGGAGGGGGTAGAAAGGATTTGAGTATGAGGAGATTATAGAACGAACTTTTCCAGAAAGAAAACAGAAAAGATGTCATTTAATAGGAGAGAGAGAGAGAGAGAGAGAGAGAGAGAGAGAGAGAGAGAGAGAGAGAGAGAGAGAGAGAGAGAGAGGGGAGTTGGGGGCCATCGAAGGAAAAGCATGATGGAGGGAATTCATGACAGGACTATGAAGAGAAGGAATGTTGTCTGCATGTGTTTTACATCGCTGTTCTTTTCTATTCAAAGAAAAGGCGGATAACAAGAGAGAGAGAGAGAGAGAGAGAGAGAGAGAGAGAGAGAGAGAGAGAGAAGAGAGAGAGAGAGAGAGAAGAGAGAGAGAGAGAGAGAGAGAGAAAATAAGAAAATGAAATTGAAAGAACACACACACACACACACACACACACACACACACACACACACACACACACACACACACATAATATATATATATATATATATATATATATATATATCCCTATTTCTTCAATCTAAGACATAAGAGCAAGCTTTGTTTATAATTGAATATTTCGTGCAGTCATTGCAACGCCAAGCTGCTCTGTAAGTTGCTGGAATGGTGCTCGGTACTTATCCTTGGAATTTATTAGTTCATTGTGTGTATATATATATATAATATATATATATATATATATATATATATATATATATATATATATATAGTGAAAGGCGGATAAAGAAAGGAGAGAATTATATGTAAAGAACAACAGAAAAAGATATCTTTCAGCAGACATGTTGACAGATAGAGATTCGTACTGATTTTTGCTCGTTGTATAACTGATCAAATAAAGAAAGAAAGAAAGTAAGACGGATAAATGAAAAACAAAACAAGCAAACAAACAAACAAACAAACAAACAAACTTGACAGGTGTTCGTCTGCACTTGTTTTCCCCACCATTTAATTGTTCACAGGAAAAAAAAAAAAAAAAAAAACCAATATCACGTTCGTTCTCTCCCTTCCCCTTACCCCTCCCCCCCCCCCCCCAACATCCCACCCCTCAGTATCTCCATCATAGCTTCCCCCCCCTCCCCACCTTCCCTCTTCCACCCCCTCCACTCGCTTCTCTCGCCCTCCCACCCCCACCCTCCCCCTTCCAATGACGTAAATAAACAGGAGGTTAAATTGTAACGTGTCTCGATCCGTCGCTTTTCTTCCCGTCTAATTAGCATACTGACGTCAGGCGGAGGGGAAGGAAAACGAAGAGGGGGGGGGGGGGAGAGAGAGAGAGAGAGAGAGAGAGAGAGAGAGAGAGAAGGTGTGGTGGGGGAGGAGGTAGTGAGAGAGAGAGGGGGGCAAATGCGTGCAAGGAAGGGTACGGGAGGAAGGGGAAGAGCTGGGTAGCCTTAACAATAGACAAGAGTGGAAGAGGTATGGTGTGGGAGAGGTATGGTGTGGAAGAGGCATGGTGTGGGAGAGGTATGGTGTGGGAGAGGTATGGTGTGGGAGAGGTATGGTGTGGAAGAGACATGGTGTGGGAGAGGTATGGTGTGGGAGAGGTATGGTGTGTAGAGGACATGGTGTGGGGAGAGGTATGGTGTGGGTGAGGTATGGTGTGGGGGAAGCATGGTGTGGGAGAGGTTGGTGTGGGAGAGGTATGGTGTGGAAGAGGCATGGTGTGGATGAGGCATGGTGTGGGAGAGGTATGGTGTGGGAGAGGTATGGTATGGGAGAGGTATGGTGTGGAAGAGGTATGGTGTGGGAGAGGTATGGTGTGGGAGAGGTATGGTGTGTAAGAGACATGGTGCGGGAGAGGTATGGTGTGGGAGAGGTATGGTGTGGGAGAGGTATGGTGTGGGTGAGGTATGGTGTGGGGGAAGCATGGTGTGGGAGAGGTATGGTGTGGAAGAGGTATGGTGTGGGAGAGGTATGGTGTGGGGGAAGCATGGTGTGGGAGAGGTATGGTGTGGGTGAGGTAAGGTGTGGGAGAGGTATGGTGTGGAAGAGGCATGGTGTGGGAGAGGTATGGTGTGGGAGAGGTATGGTGTGGAAGAGACATGGTGTGGAAGAGACATGGTGTGGGAGAGGTATGGTGTGGGAGAGGTATGGTGTGGGAGAGGTATGGTGTGGGTGAGGTATGGTGTGGGGAAGCATGGTGTGGGAGAGGTATGGTGTGGGAGAGGTATGGTGTGGAAGAGGCATGGTGTGGATGAGGCATGGTGTGGGAGAGGTATGGTGTGGGAGAGGTATGGTATGGGAGAGGTATGGTGTGGAAGAGGTATGGTGTGGGAGAGGTATGGTGTGGGAGAGGTATGGTGTGTAAGAGACATGGTGTGGGAGAGGTATGGTGTGGGAGAGGTATGGTGTGGGAGAGGTATGGTGTGGGGGAAGCATGGTGTGGGAGAGGCATGGCGTGGATGAGGTTTGGTGGGGAAGAGGTATGGTGTGGGAGAGGACTGGTGTGGGAGAGGTATGGTGTAGGGAGAGGTATGGTTTGAAGAGGTCTGGTGTGGAAGAGGTATGGTGTGGACGAGGTATGGTGTGGATGAGGCATGGTGTGGGAGAGGTATAGTGTGGAAGAGGTATGGTGTGGAAGAGACATGGTGTGGGAGAGGTATGGTGTGGGGGAGGTATGGTGTGGAAGAGACATGGTGTGGGAGAGGTATGGTGTGGGGGAGGTATGGTGTGGAAGAGACATGGTGTGGGAGAGGTATGGTGTGGGGGAGGTATGGTGTGGGAGAGGTATGGTGTGGAAGAGGCATGGTGTGGAAGAGGTATAGTCTGGGAGAGGTATGGTGTGGGGGAAGTATGGTGTGGGGAGGTATGGTGTGGGGGAGGTATGGTGTGGAAGAGACATGGTGTGGGAGAGGTATGGTGTGGGGGAGGTATGGTGTGGGAGAGGTATGGTGTGGGAGAGGTATGGTGTGGGGGAGGTATGGTGTGGAAGAGACATGGTGTGGGAGAGGTATGGTGTGGGGGAAGTATGGTGTGGGGGAGGTATGGTGTGGGGGAGGTATGGTGTAGAAGAGACATGGTGTGGGAGAGGTATGGTGTGGATGAGGCATGGTATGGAAGAGGTATGGTGTGGGGGAGGTATGGTGTGGGAGAGGTATGGTGTGGGAGAGGTATGGTGTGGGGGAGGTATGGTGTGGGAGAGGTATGGTGTGGGGGAGGTATGGTGTGGGAGAGGTATGGTGTGGGAGAGGTATGGTGTGGGAGAGGTATGGTGCAGAAGATGTGAGGTGTGGGAGAGGTATGGTGTGGAAGAGGTATGGTGTGGGAGAGGTATAGTGTGGGGGAGGTATGGTGTGGGAGAGGTATGGTGTGGGAGAGGTATGGTGTAGAAGATGTGAGGTGTGGGAGAGGTATGGTGTGGAAGAGGTATAGTGTGGGAGAGGTATGGTGTGGGGGAGGTATGGTGTGGGAGAGGTATGGTGTGGGAGAGGTATGGTGTAGAAGATGTGAGGTGTGGGAGAGGTATGGTGTGTAAGAGGTATGGTGTGGGAGAGGTATGGTGTGGGAGAGGTATGGTGTGGAAAAGGTAAGGTGTGGAAGAGGTATGGTGTGGGGGAGGTATGGTGTGGGAAGACATGGTGTGGGAGAGGTATGGTGTGGGTGAGGTATGGTGTGGATGAGGTATGGTGTGGGAGAGGTATAGTGTGGAAGAGGTATGGTGTGGAAGAGACATTGTGTGGGAGAGGTATGGTGTGAGAGAGGTATGGTGTGGAAGAGGTATGGTGTTGGAGAGGTATGGTGTGGGAGAGGTATGGTGTTGGAGAGGTATGGTGTGGGAGAGGTAAGGTGTGGGAGAGGTATGGTGTGGGAGAGGTAAGGTGTGGGAGAGGTATGGTGTGGAAGAGGCATGGTGTGGGAGAGGTATGGTGTGGAAGAGGTATGGTGTGGGAGATGTATGGTGTGGAAGAGGTATGGTGTGGGAGAGGTATGGTTTTGAAGAGGTAAGGTGTGGGAGAGGTATGGTGTGTAAGAGGCATGGTGTGGAAGAGGTATGGTGTGGAAGAGGTATGGTGTTCACATTGACCTGATCATCAACAGTGGCCCAAGTGAGATTAAAGAAATGAACTTCATACATCGTTCATCAGATAAAGCGTAATCTGAATGCGTTATACATATACACCGCTGATTGACTAGGAGAGAGAGAGAGAGAGAGGAGAGAGAGAGAGAGAGAGAGAGAGAGAGAGAGAGAGAGAGAGAGAGAGAGAGAGAGATGGTAAATCAAATGTTGTAAACAACATCAATGTGACTTTCTGGCAAGTGTTTTAGTTCCAGAGCCGTTTCGTCCTCCTCCTCCCCCCCCCCCCCCCCCCCCCCCCCCCCCTCCACGTTTCCTTTTCTCCCGACACCCGATTTATTCTCCATCCCCCTCCCTTCACCCCCTTTCCAGCCCCTCCCTCTGTTGATCAACACCCTCACACATCCATCTCTCTCTCTCTCTCTCTCTCTCTCTCTCTCTCTCTCTACAACACACCACACACACACACACACACACACCACACACACACACACACACACACACACACACACACCAGTCTATCCAATCCGCCACTTTCGTGCTCTGCCTGCACAGCTAACTAACGCCTGATGGCTGAATCCAGGCTATTGTCACATTGAACTGCATTGTTCTGACACCTGTACAGTTGAAGATAAACAACCAACAAACGTTCTTCTTCTTCTTCTTCTCTCTTCTTCTTCTTCTTCTTCTTCGTCTCCTCCTCCCCCCCTCCTCCTCCCCCCTCCTCCTCCTTCCTCTTCTTCTTCTTCTTCTACTACTTCTTCAGCCTTAACTCCGTGGGAAATCATTGGGGCACTACTACACAGAAGAACACTCACCAGGTCCTCCCATTTTGTTGGTTGTGTTCCAAGCCTTGTATTTTTGTTTGTTTGTTTGTTTGTCTGGTTTTTTTTTTTTTTTTTTTTTTGGGGGGGGGGGTTCTTTTTTTTTTTTTTTTTTTGAAATGGCTTCCCCGTCCATTCGGCAAATGTACTAAGTCGATCGTTTCATTTATTCTTTCTGTGAGTTGACTTCAGCGCGGTGACAGCCCTGATATGACCCTTTGCGGTCGGCTGAGCTATAAGCAACATCACCTTACCTTACCTATTTATTTCTTCTGTTTCCCCCCTCCGTTACGCTCGCTCAACAGATTGTTGTAAGCAAGGCCATTGGATCTTGTTATATGGCCATATCCACGTAGTTTTCTTTTCTGAACTGATGACAGTAAATCTTCATAAGGACTTGAAGGTTTAACGCGCTTGTTCGTTGGTGATGTAGTCTAGACTTACCTCAGCGTCCTCATACTGATGCTTGATCCGGCTTTCCTTTGCAGTTCCTCATCACTGATCCTCTTCTTTGTAGTGCTGTATTTCTCCCCCTTACTTTTTGTTGAGCGGTTTGAAGTTCCTTCTCCGTGATATTCATTGGGATCCTTAGGACTTCTATTGTTGTTTCAGTCAGCTTGTGGTTGAAATAGTTCGTGAGGGCTTGGGGGTTTTCTTACAGCAAGAGCAGTGGAGTCAATCGTCCTCCTATGGCCACTTGGAATTGTTCAGCGATATCTAAAAATTCATCGATATCTGAAAATTCATCGATATCTGAAAATTCAATCTTGACAAACTAAAAGGCCGTGAACAAATATTTTGTCTTTTTTTTTTTTTAATCACGTTTTTAAACACGTTGAAGGATCGTGAACAAATAATTAATCATTTAAAAGAATGATGCATTTCAAAGATTAATTTCTAGAAAGATGTAGATAAATATGAATTAAGAATTTGATAAACAAAATTATTGCAATCTTAGCTGCTGCAAGCTTCTTCTCTCTCTTTCTACCCTCCCTCCCATCTGATCCACCCTCTGTCTGTATGTCTGTCTGTCTGTCTCTCTCTCTCTCTCTCTCTCTCTCTCTCCCTTTCATCCATTTCCTTTCTACTCTCTATCTCCTACACACACACACACACACACACTCACATACACACACACACACACACACGCACGCACGCACGCGCGCGCGCGTACCCACATAACCACTTTTACACACACACACACCCGGGCCATTGTTCTGTCCCCACCCCCATCAGTTTTTTTCTCCTGTGAAACACGTCATAAAGTACGCAATTGAGAAAGAAGGAGGTTAATGACACACACACACACACACACACACACACACACACACACACACACACACGCCTATTGTTTATTGATAAATGTAAGCATGACTAGCCCTTAATGTGACCCATCAACACCCAGAGACGTGCACCATCAGACAAACAGACACACAGACAGACACACAGACACAGCCATGGGAAAGGAAGCAAAGCAAGCACAGACTCGCAACCTTGAGACAGAGAGAAAGAATAAGGAGCAAGAGGAGGAGGAGGAGGAGGAGGAGGGCGAGAAGAAGAAGAAGAAGAAGAAGAAGAAGAAAGAGAAGAAGAATCGGCCCTGCCAACATGTAGACCTTTTCGCAGTTTTATTTTTCAATCCATTCTCTGCTCCCTCTGCGTGACTCGATATTGCCCGACGCGGTGCTGGCATAAATAGATAAATAAGTAAATGAATCAGGGGGGTCAGCTGACACTTGTCACCCCGTTTCCTTGCAAGTCTTCGGAATCCTGAAAAAACCGGTGTCGTGGCCGGTGTTTGAACTCTTTGGGGAAGGAAGGGTGTGGTGGCCTGCTTTGTCCAAAGACTGGATTTGTCCAAATCAGGTCTCCCTGGATATTACTGCTTCGAACAAGTCAGGGTTTGGGGTAAATCGGGCCGTAACAACAGACCCTTTCGTCTTTCTTTCTGTCTTTAGTTGTGTATCTCTGGCTTACCTTCACTGATTCTTTCTTTTCTTCTTTCTCCCCCCCCCCCCCCCCTCCACACCCCTCCTCGTCATTTTGTCCATTTCTATTGTCGTTCAATCATTCTTTCGTTTTTTTTTGTTTTCGTTTTTTTTTTTTTTTTTCTTTTTTTCCTTTTCATATCAACTTTATATATGGATAAAATGTTATCTGTTCGCCAGGTAGTTTCTTACAAATACTAAATCAAATGTGAAACGAGAACAAACGCGCGCGCGCGCGCGCGCGCAGACAGACAGACAGACAGACAACACACACACACACACACACACACACAACAAAATTTTGAAGACGAACAGAATAGACGACATATGTTGCTTTTAGTTCTCATCGGCATTGTTGTTATTGTTGTTGTTGTTGTTGTTGTTGTTGTTGTTGTTGTTTTAATTCTGCCCTTGTCCGTCGGAGCCAAGAATACCTAGCAAATCACAATCAAGAGCAATACGCTAACAGAGGAAATGCATTTCTTCGTCAGCGTTAAATCCAAAGAATGTCAAACAACATCAAGCATAGAGGACTGGTGAAATAGAACGACAGACAACTTGTTCCTTCAACATCAACAAATGAGGGATGCTGCAAATAAGGGATGCCTTGTATGTAAGAGAGAGAGAGAGAGAGAGAGAGAGAGAGAGAGAGAGAGAGAGAGAGAGAGAGAGAGAGAGAACATATACTTCAAAAGAATACAGAAATATTAAAACACAGAACTGCGAAGAGTGAGTGACGGGTAAACAGATGTGAGGCATGCGGAGACTGAGACAGGCCAATATGAGTCCATATGGAAGTGTGTGTGTGTGGGGGGGTGGGGGGGTGGGGGGGGGGGAGGGGGAGGGAGAGAGGGAAGAGAAAGGGAGTGAGGGGGGTTGAGGACGGCTTATCGCCCCCCCCCCCCCCCCCCCCCCCCCCCCCCCCCCCCCCCCCCCCCCCCCCCCCCCCCCCCCCCCCCCCCCCCCCCTCGCCCAGGTGTCATGAAGGCCTGATGAAGTGCGTCAGGATGCATTTTTCTGCGGAACAAAAATGCGGAGAAAATGTTTTGTTTCGACTTTGTTGGTTGGGCACGTCCAAGTGCGTTCCAGTCCCAGACACACATCTACATTTGGCCAGGAGAGAGAGAGAGAGAGAGAGAGAGAGAGAGGAGAGAGAGAAGAGACAGAGACAGAGACAGAGACAGAGAGACAGAGAGAGAAGAGAGAGAGAGAGAGAGAGAGAGAGAGAGACCCTGATTCTTCTTTAACTCCCCATTATACAGTATCTGTCTTTATCTCATTTTGTGTAGTATCTTTCTTTATCTTCCTATGATGGAGTATCTTTCTTTATCTTCCTATGATGGAGTATCTTTCTTTATCCTCCTATGATGGAGTATCTTTCTTTATCTCCCTATCGTGTAGTATCTTTCTTTATCTCCCTATTGTAAAGTATCTTCCTTTATCTCCCTATTGTGTACTATCTTTATCATACTACTCTGCATTTGTCTTTCTCTATTTTCCTATGGTGTAGTCTCATTATCTCTCGAATGTGAATTATCTTTACTTATCTCGTTATTCTTTTCCCCCCATCTTCTGCGTCACTTCAGAGGTCATTCCGATCCTCCGCCCACAGCCACAGCCCAGCACCGGCAATCCACAAGGAGCAGTCGATGTCAAACCGTCTAGAGGCAACCCACAGGAGGAGACACTGCACTGCTGCCGAGTCACTCCGGTGGTGGTGCACATACGCAGGACGCCACCTACTACGTCCCCTACTGACACACACCCCACACACACACACACACACACACACACACACACACTCACTCAAGGGCCGCTCACACGTAGGAAGGTGAGCGCATTTTTTTTTCATCAGGTGTGACAGTGGTTGCTCTCTCGCACGTGCAGCACGTGCCGCTGTGATACATCCATCTGCAACAGCTCCGCTCCTCCGGTCACTCTAGTGGGGACGGTCAGGGAGCTCACGTCTTCACACTGGGATTCCGGTCAGTCATCACTGATCTGCCGTCCTTGGTGGGGTCCTCGACATCTGGTTCATCTTCCCCAGTACCGAGGTCAGTCAATGCGGAGTAGTAGTAGCAGTAGTAGTAGTAGTAATTGTAGTAGTATAGTATTAGTAATGTAGCATAGTAGTAGTTGTTGGTTTTGTTTTGGGTGTTTTTTTTCTTTGTGAAGGTTTTAGTTTATTCACATACGGACCATGAGGGGATTGAGAGGGATGGAACAATACAAAAAATACAAATTCATGCACGTTAGGTCGTCATGAAGCCACATCAAGGAAATACAATAATTTCATGTGCATGGCGTGTACAGGGTGAAGAACCCTCAGTTTCAGTTGTTTGACAGCAACAAGTTAAGAGGAATTTTTTTTTCTTTTTTTTTTTTTGCCGAGTCATAAACTCTTGGAATAGCCTCCCAGCTCACATAGTTACAGCTCCAACATTGAACAGCTTCAAGTCCAGACTGGATGTCCACTGGAACAGCCTTCCCTCAAAGTTTAATCCAGCATGCTACGAATAGGTGGTGGTAGTGCCAGTACTATTAGAAACCCCACGCATGCAAGCTCATAGGTGTAGACTACATCTACAAATCTCGAAGGTGAACAGGCCTCCATCGAGGCCTCAAACACTTCAAGTTCAAGTTTATGATCAATCTGCTAAAGCACAGTGACAATCGCTTTGCAGTCCCTGGTCTATATAAGTTTATTGTAATATGAACATAAGTTCAAATAATGATAATAAACTTTACAGTTTACACTACATGAATTACCAAGCTTTCCTTTATAACAAGAGCTTTGTTCACAAATTTCAATGATGACTGTAGAGTGATTAAGTCATATTTTAAACAAGATTTCCTTTTCAGCCACACTGATGTCAGAATGGTAATAATAAGGAAGTTCGTGATAGTTAGGTTGCTTCTAAACGAAGATTTCCATTGCAACCAGCACTCTTATCACATCTGTCTTTTTGTTGTTGTTGTTTTTTTTTGTTTGTTTTTTTTGTTGTTTAGATTCAGAGGTACATGGCTGTGGCTCTGATGTATCGAAATATCCAGTTTAGGGCACCGTGTTTTCGACACTCACTCGCCTTTAAACTTAGCTTTCCGATCCTGTTTCTCTCTGTCAAAAGACCAGAGTGAATTCGACTAGAAAACATCGCGAACGGTCAACAAATATCAAACAAACACTCACGTTGGCATCTTGCAACCGTTCGGCCTTCATACTAGACAGAAAGCTGTCACACAAGGAAATCCTGTGGGGGGAGGTGATGTGTACAAGAGATTTTGTTCCTGTTCGTCAACTGATTGAATGCAAAGATTTCCGTTTTCTATCCCGCCATCAAAAAAAAAAAAAAAAAAAAAAAATCAGTGCATACAAAAAGAACTGGATCACCTCTTGATCGTGATGTTGATGAAGGTCAAGATGTCCACAGTGTAGGGCAGAACATGGACAACCGACAGCAGACAGTACAGAACCAACAGGACTGACCAGCCTGATGTCACATCCTGCTGGGGCAGTCGGACCTTTTTCTGTGGGTGGGTGGATGAGGGGGGTGGGGTGGAAAGGGATTGCTGTTTAATGATGGACCGTGGTTTGGTGGTGGAGGAGATGCTTAATTTTTTTTCCCGCTGACCCAAAGAACACAACGTCTTGTCGCTTGCCTTGTTCGCTTCCCTGATAGTCTTGGGGGGGGGGGGGGGAGCTTTCTTTTTAAAGCACATGCGTTTTATTGGTGTTGACAATGAAGCAGCACGAACTGTTTGTTGCAAACTGTCTGTGCTATGTCAGTCCTCAGCGGCTTGTTCTTCACTGGGTGTTACATATACTTGAACTTGAGGTGTTTGAGGCCTCGTTGGAGGCCTGTTCACCTTCGCGACTTGTAGATGTAATCTACACCGGAGAAACATGCATGCGTGGGGTTTCTAATAATACTGGCACTACCACCACCTATTCGTTACACAATGGACTGAACTTTGAACGAAGGCTGTTCCAGTGGGCATCCAGTCTGGACTTGAAGGTGTTCCATGTTGGAGCTGTAACTATGTGAACTGGGAGGCTATTTCAGGAGTTTATTACTCTCTCAGCGAAAAAGTTACCTCTAACTTGTAGCCTACAGTGTCCTTTGACTAGTTTCAGACTGTTGCCCCTTGTTTCTCTGCTGTCAAACAACTGAAACTGAGGGTTCTTCACCCTGTACACACCATGCACATATTTGTACAAATCTATCATGTCACCTCGGGCCCGTCGATGTTCAAGACTGGGTAGCTGTAGTATGGCTAAGCGTTCTGGGAAGGGTTTGTCCTTGAGCGATGAATATACACCTGCGCCACTGGCTGGGAGATGCCCCTCAAGTCTCTTGTTGAGGAATGTAAGGGGGGGGGGGGGGGTGACGTTTGCTTGTCTCCCTTGGAGAGTAGGAAGGCCAATCGAAGCTAAACGCTTTATTTCTTTCCCTCAGTGTGCAACGTGTGGAGGAATGATCCGTTGATAGAACAAATGAAAAGGATGGTTTTCGGTCAGTAGGTAGCCCAATCAATAGGAATTAAATTAAATCTAAAATCATCAGCGTTCAACGTAAGAACGCCTCTCGTATTCACGTTCACATTATAAGTGGCTGAAATAATCCGTATCTAGGCCAGTTTGAATGTTCTAGATCGCAAACAAAACTGAAAACAGGCATTACATATCCCAATAATTGGCTATATTCGACCTCTTGACAAAGGAGTACAGAAAACTATTGATGTGATTTTCTGTCATGCGCTAAAAATTTCTTTTATTTGTAGTTAAATTCTTTCTCATTTCCATACACAGGGAATATTCGTATTTTAAGCAAACAATTCGCTGGCATTTCTCCAATCTTTATCCAAATATATATATATATATATATATATATATATATATATACATATAGTATATATATATATACACACACACACACACACACACACACACACACACACACACATTTGGTCGAAAATTACAAACGCGACGGCAGTGTACCACAAATCCAGATTTACATTAATGTGTTTTTAATACAGTTTTAACTATATTAAAAACGAGATTAGTGTTATGTAGTCTACGAGATTAGCGTTATGTAGTCTTTTATTCATAAACGTTCATTGCAATTTCACACATATCTTCACGGTTGGCATTCTGTAGGGAAGCGGCCTCATAACAGAACAATTCATCAGTATGTTTTGAGCTGCCCTTCTGACGTCATGTGTCACGTGACGAGTAGATCCGTTTTTACGTTGCTATGAGCCCTGACGGCCTCGGAAGTTGGCTGGGCTGCGAACACGTTTTGAAAAAAAAAAAAAATGGAGGAATGAGGGTATTGGAAAGGAAATCTTACCTGACTAGCTATTTATCTGTCTGGTCTGTTTGTACTTTAAAAGCAATGGAAAAAAAAGCAACAATTACAAGAGCCTAAAAAATCTTTCTCAACGCAGTGTGTGTGTGTGTGTGTGTGGGGGGGGGGGTTATTTCTTCGTTTTTTTGTTTTGTTACTTGTGTGTGTGCGTCTCTCTCTCGTGCGTGTCGCGCGCGCGCGCGCGCGCGTGTATGTGCGTACGTGCGCGTGCGTACGTGTGTGTTGTGTGTGTGTGTGTGTGAGAGAGAGAGAGAGAGAGAGAGAGGAGGGGGTAGGAAAGAATGATACAGACAGACAGGAAAGTCAACGTGTTCTTTTGACAGGTGGGGCCTTGATCCATCAGGGGGTCGTTTGAGAAGGGACTGCCTCTTTGGTTCTTCTGGAGAGATGGACGCCCGGCAGATGAACATCGACAGTCCAGTGGATCTTGAAGACATCAACTACCTGGCGCGCCTGACGCCCGGCGTGTGGACACGCCTCTTCCAGTTCCTCAGCAGGGATGGCGTGCTCAAGGTGCAGGAGGCCTATCACCTGTCCCACAGCCATCACCTGTGCAGGGAGGAGAGGAACGAAGCGTGTGAAGCCTTCCAGCAATGCATCCAGGACCACACTGGTTGGGAATGTGCCCACTTTACAACGTGCGTGAAAACGGAGGCGGACGGTTCCATCGTGGCCTCCTTCACAGACCGGCAAAACGAGGATGTCAGTTTGCACAAGAAGCATATCAAACACCTGTCCATCATCACCAGCCTCTACCTGCTGGATAATGCCCTGTATCGACTTCTGATGCAGCACCTGGTTGATGACAACGACACCCTCCAGACGATCCACATTCACGTGAGGGAGGACAGCGATTCCCTTCACTACAACTTCCACCTCAGCAGGAACAGCCACGCCTTCCGCCAGCGTCCGTCCTGGTCCCTGTTCATGGAGGAGGTGAGCCAACGACAGCGAGTGCGGGTCACCCTGAAGGTGGCCTTTTTGAGCTACAGTCCGAAGAACGTGGGTCGATTCTGCGGCCTGTACAGCCTCCCTGAGGACGACGCCTTCTGTCGGCACCTCACCACCCTCCGGTTACCGGCCATGTTTCCCGGGGAGCAGCAGCTGTCTGAACACAAGCCTGATCTGACAGAGCGCCCCAGTCTCTTCTTCATCGCTAAACTTCCCGTCCTTCAGTACCTGGAGATCAGCGTCTACAACATCGACACCGCTTTCCTGCAGTATTTCATCAGGAGGGCGCGAGACAAGACAGTTCCGCCTCTGCGGACGTTGGGCCTGCTGGTGGACCTATGGCTGGACCACACCGAGAGCGTCGGCCCCATACGGGAAGTGAGCGACACCACCTGGCGCAACCTGGCCGGGGCTTACCCCGGTCTGCAGGTGAGCTGCGTCATCATGGGTACAGGCATGGGACCGGAGATAGAAATGTCGCAGGCTGAGGTCACGGGCGAGCGGGTCTCGGAGCTGGAAGCGGCAGGCGGAGCTATCGACAGACCCGTGGAGAACGGGCTGGGATCTCCCCACGTGCTGGTCACCATCGACGTGCCCCGTCACCTCACCGAGACCGTGAACGAGGACAACGGGTGGACGGTGACCTTCACCTCCCCCCCACGGACGTCCAGCGACGCCCTGCTCACCGTGCTCAAGCGCAGCGCCCCGCTGTTCCACCTGACCCTGATCCACATCGACGTGGAAGACTTCAACGACATCATCGAGCAGTGCCGGCTCTTCAGCAAGACGTTGAGGCTGGTCACGTGCTGCGGGCTAAGGGGACTGGAGGAGGACAGCCTGATCTCCCAGCTGACCACGGACATGTTCTCCATGACGGCTGTCTGCCGGCGTGTAGAGGGTGGGGTGTCTGGTGGCATAAAGGTGACTTTCGAAGTCTTGTAAACTGACAGCGTCAGCCTGCGTGGAACTAGGGTCAGGGGATATCTTGAACATAGAAACTTGTGTCGGACATCTTTTGGCGGCGGGAGCAATGGTTAAATTGTCAAAAAAAACACAAAACTGTTTGACGATTTGGAACCAAATTCGACCAATCAACACCTCTCTCTCTCTCTCTCTCTCTCTCTCTCTCTGGGTAGATAGAAGTGGGTATGTGGTCATCTGTTTGCATGCCATGTTTAAAGTTAATGTTAGTTTCATTTTATCGGCGCTTGAACATGTAACCAACCTTTTTTCTGTCAGAACTAAACTAGCAGTGCCTTCACAAGACACTTAGCGTTCTCCCTGTTACTCTGATGAAGGCTTCAACACTTCAGAACAGAGCTGACTCCAGCAACGTTCCTTGAAGCACGGCACGCAGACATCGCAACAGCCTTCGTCTCCATCAGGCTTAGACTCGCATGTATGGCGTGCTATGATTTCCAAAAGACAACAAAACCTTGTACCACAATCATAATAATCTATTTATCTATCGATCCATATATATATATATATATATATATTATATATATATATATATTATATAATATATATATATAATGTGTGTGTGTGTGTATGAATATGTATGTGTGCGTGCGTGCGTGCGTGCGTGCGCGCGTGCGCGCGCGTGTGTGTGTATACTGAGTCACAAATGCCGGTAATTTCTCATGGTCTATTTTTGAATCGATATTTCGTAAAACAATGTTGACAATTAATTGTATAGTACTTAGTGTAAGAACATGGAATGTTTATATAAGCGTTTACATCGCCATTTCTTTGTGAAAATTGTGTGGTGTTCTATTTAATTCTATTTTGGCAAATATATGGAAAGAATGAATACCATCATGTGTTTTGTGAGTGGAGGCGCCGATGACATGGATTCTCTCTCTCTCTCCTCTCTCTCTCTCTCTCCTCTCTCTCTCTCTCTCTCTCTGCGCCTGCTGCTCTGGGGGCCGTCTCTACAGTCGATCAGTCTTCTGCATTTAAGCTCTCTCTCTCTCTCTCTCTCTCTCTCTCTCTTGTCTGTTGTCTCTGCTTGTCCTGTGCTCTGCCCCTCCTCTCCCCCCCCCCCCCCCTCACATTTATTAGTTTCTGCCCAGTGTAGAATTCACAGCAGAATTACATGTCCAAATCGTCAAAAAAAGAATAAATAAAAAATAAATAAACGTCGTTATAATGGCAAAGGTTTCGGGAGACACCACTACACAGTTATCTCCAGAATCACACAGGTAGGATGCACATGATTATTATTGTTATTGTTATTATTATTATTTTCATTATCATTTATTATTATTATTATGAATACTTATATACTGTGTGGACCCAGTGCCACAATGTATTGCCCCACGCTCATCACCTTTTTAGGCATAGGAAAATATATATGTGCACTTAGAATAAACAACAAAAGAAAGTAAGAGGTTACTGAGATGGGCTTCGGTTGACAATGTAAACACCATGGCACTGAGCATGAACACGGAGCATGAACTCGTTCGTCAGAGCAGAGTCAAAAAGTCTAAACGGATCATCAAAAAAAAAAACAAAAAAAAAAACAACAACAACCTTAAAGAATGACGGAAGTAAGGATATTGAGTGAACAATATTGGACGATATTAACTGGATGACACGGGAAACGACTGAATGAAGCGCCAGCTGGCAGCTCTTCAGTCGGCACTACCCAGGTGGGCAGCCCGTTGTGTAAACGAGTGTGGATTGTAAAGCGCTTAGAGCTTGGTCTCTAGCCGAGAATAGGCGCTATATAAGTATTCATTATTATTATTATTAAAAACCGAAGCATCAGCACTGTGTGGTGGTGTCTCCTCGAACCATCAAGCTAGCTCAACAAAAACCATCAGCACTGTGTCGTGGTGTCTCCCCAAACCAAAAAAGCTCAACAAAAACCATCAGCACTGTATGGTGGTGTCTCCCCAAACCATCAAGCTCAACAAAAACCATCAGCACTGTATGGTGGTGTCTCCCCAAACCATCAAGCTCAACAAAAACCATCAGCACTGTGTCGTGGTGTCTCCCCAAACCATCAAGCTCAACAAAAAACCATCAGCACTGTGTCGTGGTGTCTCCCCAAACCATCAAGCTCAACAAAAGCCATCAGCACTGTGTCGTGGTGTCTCCCCAAACCATCAAGCTCAACAAAAACCGCCTTCAGTAACAACTCACACTCAGATTGCTCTTCGGACATGAGTGCGGCAGGGACACCAAAAATCGGCTTCACAGCACTGCACACAGCGCACGAACAGTCCCGTGAACGCTGCCCGTGTTTATTAACTGGCGTCTGTCACTCACTGTCTGACAGGGTGGCCAAACCCCTAAAAGGGGTGAGAGGGCGCCTGAGACCCATAAACCACGGCGCTAACTTCGGTTTCAAAGACACCATCTCGCTCTTTGTCTCTGTCTGTGTTGCAAATCAAAACGAGCTGTTTCTGTGAAAGCACTGGGATACAAGAAGGCTGTAAACAGCCGGCCAGCCATACAGCAGGGAAAGAGCACTCTGCATGTGCTTGAACGATGTTCTTTTCGTATTAAAGATCAGAAACAACGGCATGTTTGTCCATCAGCAAGAGGGTTTTGTTTTTTGTTTTTTGTTTCGTTTTCAGCACTAGTCTGTAATTCCCCACATGAAACCTTTCAACAAACAGCGAAGTGAAAACAAAACTGAAGGACGTGTGTTCTCACTCCTCTGAAGGTAACGGCTGGAGTCAACGAGGAAGCGGCCGCAGCTGGCATACACACGGACTGGCAGCTAGCTGCCCTGTCGTGGCCACGGCGCTGAGTTATGGCACCAGCTCCGGATTCAGAAGCATGCCGATCCAAAAACCTCGAATAGTACACTTCCCAAATTAATATAAGAACCATCCCTATGTACAAAGTGTTTTTTTACTTCCCAAATTAATATAAGAACCACCCCTTAAATCTATGTACAAAGTGTTGTTATAGATGCAGCTTAACAGTCTGAAAGATTTTAACCTAAATCCTCACTGGCCGAGACAGTGACATAGGCTTAACTGTTGGTTCTGTCGCCTGTGCGTGTGCTAAACACACACGCACACACACACACACACACACACACACACACACACACACACACACACACACACACACAATCTGTGTGTCAGGAAAACCTGCAACAAGCCAGACAACTTGAAAAAAAACAAATCTCGAAAAGTACTGTATCTGCCAAACATGAACAAACGAATCACAAGACCAAACACGACGCGTTTTTTGACTCCCTAGGTCTTCTTCAGGCGAGATAAACAACACTCAGGACAACGAAAATGACGAACGAGCAATCACTTATCTAATCAAATTCGGCGCAAGATGGGCGTTTGTTCATTGTTGGCGGACAGAGTACTTTTAAACTTTTTTTTTTTTAATTAAGATTGATTTCCGTCTGCAGTCGCCTCACCTTGCAACCTACACTTGGAAAACGTCTATGGTACACGGCTGGTGTCAACCGACTGATCATGAGGCTGTCAATCAAAGGAAAACGTCTATGGCTGATGACAGGTGTCAACCGACTGATCATGAGGCTGTCAATCAAAGGCATCTTCTTTCCACACACAGTTCCTGTCAGTCTGACCCCATTTTCGCAAAAGAGAAAGATGGAAAACCTGCAAGGGCATTCTGGCGACAAGGGGGGGGAAAGCGTCATAGAAGCACGTCATCATCAGATGTCCTCCTTGGTGAGAAATCAGAAAGTTTTGCGTCTCATCCCCCCCCCCCCCCTTTTACCCCAATCCCCTCCCCTCCCACTTCACTCCACCTACTTCCTTCTTTACCAATCTGCCTCCCATCTCCTTCTCCATTGATTTTTGTTACTTTGTTTGTTTGTTTTTATTTAGCTATTTCTTTCTTTCTTTCTTTCTTCATTCAAAAGAAAATAGAACACATTCTACTTTACTGTCGATTCCATCCCCCCCCCCCCCCCCCCCCCCCCCCCCCAGCCTCCCCCTTCCCCTCTCCCCATTCCGCATCGTTTAACATTTTGGGCGCTGCAGACATCCAAAAAGAAACCGGACCCTCCTCCCCTCGCCCACGCCACCCACCGCCCACAGGAAGTGACGTGCACCTGGCAGGTTATGACGTAGACCAGCAGACTGGGAGGTCTTCATCAGCTCACCCCCTGTACAAAGCCCGGTCTGCTGACATCATGTCCACAGGCGCCGAACAGTGACCAGACGTTAATTTAACCGCTTGTTCCAATGCAGCTGGCTTATACAATAAGTATAACTGTCTGGTACCTATGTTCTAGGTATGTAATGAATGAAAAGGTGGGTGTGTTTGGTTGGTGCGTGCGTGTGTGTGTGTGTGTGTGTGTGTGGTGTGTGTGTGTGGTGTGTGTGTGTGCGTGCGTGCGTGCGTGCGTACGTGCGTGCGTGCGTGCGTGTGTGTGTGGTGTGCACGTGTGTGCGTGCGTGTGCGTGAATTTGTGTGTGTGTGATCGAATAAAAGTTTTCTTCTGAGTACTGAGCTCTCTCTCTCTCTCTCTCTCTCTCTCTCTCTCTCTCTCTCTCTCTCTCTCTCTCTCTCACCCTTGCATGCCTTTTTCACATCCGCATCTCTGCTGTCTTTCACACTATAGCAGCCACACCAGATGTGGAAGAAGTACTTTAATCAAATATCCCTGCTCGTGTCAAAGCGACGTTCGCTTGTGCTGCATCACAGAGCAGCCACATAGATCAAGCTGAATGAGAAGTCCAAAACCTACACGTGCATCCTAAAGTCTTCCCTTTCCTTGACCAAAGAATGTGTGTATGTGGGTGGGTGGGTGTGTGTGTGTGGGGGGGGGGGAGGGTGCGTGTGTGCGCGTGTGTGTGCATGTGTGGGGGTGTGTGGGGGCGGGGTGTGTGAGTGTTGATGTATATATAAATACATATACTAACACAGGCTTTTATGTAACGATTTATAATGTCTCTTTGTAATGTCTTATGTACTTGTGAAATGATGTAGAGCAAAAGAAAAATTTCCGATGGACAATAAAGTTGATTGAATTGAATTGATTTGAATTTCCTTTGCTTCATTGTATAACGTTTGAAAGTGTCAAAACCCGTGGAAAGTAATCATGAAAACAGTTTTACCGTATAAATAGCTTCTTTTTTTTTTTTAGCATTGTAATTACCGTTTTATTACAGCTATGATTACCGATTTATGCTGAAGAGATAAGAATCAGTTTTCTTGATGATAATTACCGTTTTCATCGCAAAACGGTCGCCTTTTGAGGGCAATCAGCTGTGAGAGAATGATACATCGGCAAACACCTGGTCATAGAGTCAGTCTACCGCACGCCACTCTTCAGATTATGCTTCATAACATTTTCAAAGAAAGAAAATATCTTCAGATTATGCTTCATAACAATTTCAAAGAAAGAAAATATCTTCAAGTTATGCTTCCATAACATTTTTAAGGAAAGAAATTAGTAAAAAGAATTAACATATATTGGGTAGTAAATAAGCCAAACAAATCGGCATGGGTACAGTTCCTCGGTCACTGGTCTAGCGAAACACCACTTTTCCGATGATGCTTGCGTAACAGTTTTAAACAAAATAAAATGAGCTAAAAGAATGTGTCACGTGTTGTGGTAGAAAGTCAGCAAAATAAGACGTCATCGGCACGGTTTCTGGGTCACTGGTCAAGCGAAACATCACTTTGCAGATAATGCTTGCATAACATTTTTAAAGAAGTCAAATGGAACTAAAGAGAAGTTATCACATGTCGAGTAAAAAGTTAGCAAAACATATCGGCATCATGACAGTTCACGGGTCACTGGTCAAGCGAAACGCCACCAACACTCGCCCCAGCAGACTGTAGCAAAGACCAAGACCAACCACGAAAAATGAGCAATCAGATGCCAGAGTTTGTTTAACCGCCAACACCTCAGCACTGAAGAAAACGCGTCATCAGGGGGGAAAAACAAAAACAAACAAACAAACAAAAACGAAAAAGGGAACCAAGCAGACGACAGGAATGTCACCATATTTGTTGCTCTTTCCCTAGCCTACCCCCAACCTCCTACCGCCACCCCACCCACCCACCCCCACCCCACCCCACCTACCACGCACTAGCCATCCCCACCCCCACCCCACCCCCCACCCCAGTCCACACTGCCAAAGTGACTCGCAATGACAGCTTACTGCGGCCAATCAAAAAACAGCCTATTGATCGTGTGCCTCTGTCCCGGTTAATGACACCTGCCAATTCGACCTATATTTAGTCAAACAAGCGGCTGGCTTTTGCATGCCGTTTCCATATAAAACACACCCCATCATGAAATAATCGGTCTAATAGCCGTGTTTACCTGAAATACCCGTGGAGAGCCTAAAACGGGACTTGCCTTGTCCGCTCGCTTCCGCCATTAGAACCGAATATCGACTGGTCCGCAGACGACAATTTTCTGCGTCATTATTCCGTTTTAAGTGCGCGTCAGAAAAGCCCTAGCTCCCATGATCACCGTCATCGTCGACTCAGCTACGGGGTTTTTTTTGTTTTTTTTGTTTTTTTTCCCCCTCCCCTCCCTTCCCCTCCTGGGTCGCCGCATCGTCAGATCAGGCGATGGCGCGTGCGGGAATGACGTCATGATTGACAATCGTGTTGTGATCGATTTCAAGACGCGGCGCCTTTTCACCCACATCCCACGTTCCCGAATAGTTTCGATTTCGCGTCCTCCGATATGCATCTCACTCTCTCTCTCTCTCTCTCTCTCTCTCTCTCTCTCTCTCTCTCTATTTGTCTGTCTGTCTGTCTGTCTGTCTCTCTCTCTCTCTCTCTCTCTCTCTCTCTCTCTCTCTCTCTCTTTCTTCTTCTTCTTCTTCTTGTCTCCGTTACTTCCCCTTGGGCTTTTGCTTCCCCTATCATCTTACCCCGCCCCCCCCCCCCAAACCCCACCCCACCCCACCCCGACGTCTGTATTGGCATCGAACTGATGTAATTTACAATCTCTCTCTCTCTCTCTCTCTCTCTCTCTCTCTCTCTCTCTCTCTCTCTCTCTCTCGCGCGCGCGCGCGCGCGCGCGCGCCGTGCGCGTGTGTGTGAAGTGAAGTGATGTCAAGTCAAGTCAAAATTATCTTTATTGAGGGTTAAAGAATAAGCTTTCCAGCTTTTTTTACATCCTGCCCTCATAAACAAGAAAGAAACTAATACAACAAATAACCACAAGCTCAAGAAACATTTTTAAAAGCACACGATTTCTATCATGCAAATACATAACTCTCATATGAAATGTGTGTGTGTGTGTGTGTGTGTGTGTGTGTGTGTGTGTGTGTGTGTGTGTGTGGTGTGCGCGCGCGCGCGCGCGCGCGCGCGCGCGCACGTGTTTACATGCAAGCGCAAGCACGCTTGTGTGTGTGACGGGGATCATTTGAAAATTCATTTGATAGTGCCGTTTTTCATAACTTGCCATAGTTGCTAGAATACATGTGTGTTTGGAATAGGAGCGGCTATGTCAAACACAGATTGTAATATCAAACAAATATGCGTAGATCTGTTATCCAGAAGATCGTTAGGAAAGCTGCTGTGGCGGTAATGCCTGTGTTCGTTTCACTGTCGGCACGGGGGGAGGGGGGAGGGGGGAGGGGCACGGGGGAGGAGGGGGGGAGGGGGGAGGGGGGCTCCTGGGGGGAGGGGGGGGGAGGGGGAGGGGCACGGGGGGAGGGGGGAGGGGGGAGGGGGGGGGGGGGCTCCTGTTGAAAACCTTGTCAGATAGCTTTCCTGGTTAGTGTTTTTGGCACTGTGTTCACAGAACTGCAACTGAAGTATGGAACTACTCCCCCAAAGCACCCGGTATGATCTCTGTATCGTCTTCATCCATGAACTATTCCCCCCAAAGCACCCAGTATGATCTCTGTATCGTCTTCATCCATGCATGAACTATTCCCCCCAAAGCACCCAGTATGATCTCTGTATGGTCTTCATCCATGATCTATTCCCCCCCCCCCCCCCCCTAAAGCACCCAGTATGATCTCTGTATTGTCTTCATCCATGAACTATTCCCCCCAAAGCACCCGGTATGATCTCTGTATCGTCTTCATCCATGAACTATTCCCCCCAAAGCACCCAGTATGATCTCTGTATGGTCTTCATCCATGATCTATTCCCCCCAAAGCACCCAGTATGATCTCTGTATTGTCTTCATCCATGATCTATTCCCCCCAAAGCACTCAGTATGATCTCTGTATTGTCTTCATCCATGCATGATCTATTCCCCCCAAAGCACCCAGTATGATCTCTGTATTGTCTTCATCCATGAACTATTCCCCCCAAAGCACCCGGTATGATCTCTGTATTGTCTTCATCCATGAACTATTCCCCCCAAAGCACCCAGTATGATCTCTGCATGGTCTTCATGCATGAACTATTCCCCCCAAAGCACCCAGTATGATCTCTGTATCGTCTTCATCCATGAACTATTCCCCCCAAAGCACCCAGTATGATCTCTGTATTGTCTTCATCCATGAACTATTCCCCCCAAAGCACCCAGTATGATCTCTGTATTGTCTTCATCCATGAACTATTCCCCCAAAGCACCCAGTATGATCTCTGTGTTGTCTTCATCCATGCGCTATTTCTTCAGCTAAAATCGAACCAGGCGGAGCCCATTCCTCTCCAGGTCGGATTCTCTTGTCGGGTTCACCGCCACATTGTGGCAGATAGTGCTGGGTGCACGTGCTTACCGCTAGCACAGTCCATCAGGGCTGCCTGTGTTACTGTTCAGAACATTTCTGGAACGCATCAAAACTGACATACCTGAAGACTGTGTCAGCGCACTGTAGACTTCACTGGAGGAATAATCATCACAAAACCCTCTGTAGACGTCATCGAAGACCAGGCAGGCAGTGGACAGGAACTGGCCGAGCTTACTGACCGACTGAATGAAGCATCAACAAGATATGGCATGAAAATCAGCGCTGAGAAGACCAGCTTAATGGCCGGCCTCATCATCACCATTTATACTGACTGTCCACAAGTCAGAAGCTAGAATCTGTTCAACAATTGACTGACCTGGACCTTAATTAAACCTTGCCTGGAAAGACAACGGCAGCACTGTCCAGAGTAAAAACAAAAACCTGCAGGGAAGGCCAGGAACATCTCCAAACACAAGACCAGACCTCTTGGAACATCATCAAACACAAGACCAGACCTCTGTGGAACATCATCAAACACAAGACCAGGCCTCTGTGGAACATCTCCATCAAACACAAGACCAGGCCTTTGTGGAACATCTCCATCAAACACAAGACCAGACCTCTGTGGAACATCTCTATCAAACACAAGACAACGCCTCTGTGGAACATCTCCATCAAACACAAGACCACGCCTCTGTGGAACATCTCCATCAAACACAAGACCAGACCTCTGTGGAACATCATGAAACACAAGACCAGACCTCTGTGGAACATCATGAAACACAAGACCAGGCCTCTGTGGAACATCTCCATCAAACACAAGACCAGGCCTCTGTGGAACATCATGAAACACAAGACCAGGCCTCTGTGGAACATCATGAAACGCAAGACCAGGCCTCTGTGGAACATCTCCATCAAACACAAGACCAGGCCTCTGTGGAACATCATCAAACACAAGACCAGGCCTCTGTGGAACATCATCAAACACAAGACCAGGCCTCTGTGGAACATCATGAAACACAAGACCAGGCCTCTGTGGAACATCTCCATCAAACACAAGACCAGGCCTCTGTGGAACACCTTCATGAAACACAAGATCAGGCCTCTGTGGAACATCTCCATCAAACACAAGACCAGGCTTCTGTGGAACATCATGAAACACAAGACCAGACCTCTGTGGAACATCTCCATCAAACACAAGACCAGGCCTCTGTGGAACACCTTCATGAAACACAAGATCAGGCCTCTGTGGAACATCTCCATCAAACACAAGACCAGGCTTCTGTGGAACATCATGAAACACAAGACCAGGCCTCTGTGGAACATCTCCATCAAACACAAGACCAGGCCTCTGTGGAACATCTCCATCAAACACAAGACCAGGCCTCTGTGGAACATCTCCATCAAACACAAGACCAGGCCTCTGTGGAACATCTCCATCAAACACAAGACCAGGCCTCTGTGGAACATCTCCATCAAACACAAGACCAGGCCTCTGTGGAACATCATCAAACACAAGACCAGGCCTCTGTGGAACATCTCCATCAAACACAAGACCAGGCCTCTGTGGAACATCTCCATCAAACACAAGACCAGGCCTCTGTGGAACATCTCCATCAAACACAAGACCAGGCCTCTATGGAACATCATCAAACACAAGACCAGGCCTCTGTGGAACATCTCCATCAAACACAAGACAACGCCTCTGTGGAACATCATGAAACACAAGACCAGGCCTCTGTGGAACATCTCCATCAAACACAAGACCAGGCCTCTGTGTGCACTGGGGTATTCCTTCTTTCTGTCTGCATACAAGGCTTGGGTCCTCACAGCGGATCTGCCATGAAGAAATCCAAGTCATGGAGATAAGATTGTACCGCAGTGTACTGAATATCGGATACACTGATCATGTCGCCAAGTGACATACATGGCAGAGCGCCAGGCAGTACATAGGACTACACGACGATACATTCACATCAGTCAAGCAAACAAAACTGTGTTGGTCTGACCATGTAGCAAGATCCAGTGGTCATGCCGAAACAGTTCTCCAGGGAACTGCTGAAGGACGGACGCTATCGGCAAAGGCAGGCGGGGGGATGGGGGGGGGGGGGGGGGGGGGGACAATGTTCAGGGCACCTGGATTACTCGTGAATATTGTAAAAAAAAAAACAACATAAACAGTCTGGTCAGGAAATAAAGTGTTTTCAGAGGTTAGGTCTATGCCCACCTGAAGATTGATAGGGGTCCTGAACTATTTAAGATACCCGGAATCTGGTTTACTCCAGAACTGTCACATTGTAAAGTACTGAACTGCGACGAAAAACTTTTGGCTGAAAAATCATTGTTCAATGTCTGGGGTAAGAGAATTGTCATACCTGTTTTGTAGAATAGCAGTTTTAATCATCACTGATCCTGTCAAAACTAATACACCGTTAGATCCTGTTACCTAAGCCACCAAACAGCCTGACAGATAAACTTCAGAAGCGATGTTTTCAATTCGTATGGATTAATAAACAAGACCGGATTGCCCAGAACGTCACACTTGTAAACGAAAGAAATGAAGGACTTGGAATACTTCCCTCAGACACATGTTAATGGCGCTGAAATGTACATGGGTCCGAAAAATTAAATTTGATGAGCATAGATAGAAACCTGTTACAGAGAACAAGAAAACGTGTCCTTTTGTGAAGGATACTGAGAAGCATGACTTTGATTTACCAGTGAGCCAAAAAGAGACTAGAGACTGAAAAACCACATTTTCTTCAGATACATAAAAGAAACTTAATTGAAAAGGTTCAAACGAGATAAGTTCACAGGATCCTGGCAACAAATATTTTTCTGAAAAAAAAGGTTGAAAATAACAACTGTACTTTCTGTAAATCTGAAAAAAAAAAACTGTATTTCATTTATTCCTTACCTGCGATGTAACGACACGTTTTTGGACTGATTTCCAAAATTTCTTTAAAAATAATCGCGCCAGTGCACCCAACATGACATTATCGAGGGAACTTGTTCTTTTTGGCACTGACTGACGATTAAAGACTAATGACACATTCTATTATATTACAATCACTGCTTTTTTGCTGTATAAATCCAACATTGAAAAGGTGCATCCTATATTTTCTGTCCGTAGCAAATCTTTGAAAACCAAATACTACATTGAAGAATGCATTGCGAAATCTAGCATGAGTTATGTTTATTTTAATTACAGATAGTATTATTGTAAACTGTTGATTGACAGCTAGTGTATTTCTGTAATTTAAATTCAAAGGACGATGAGGATGGGTGCTCTCGGTTAAGAAGAGCGTGGTGGCATAACCTCAGCTGTGCTGTTAGGATGAGGACTTCATTCGCATTGTGGACGTCTATTTTTGTGCTCTGTGTGCAAATGTTGCAAATGTTTATGGTTGTTTTGGTTACTCTCCGCTGTAAGCTCGCTCTCTCTCTCTCTCTCTCTCTCTCCTCTCTCTCTCTCTCTCTCTCTCTCTCTCTCTCTCTCTCAGAGTTTCAAGTCGAAGCAGAGATTGTGATATGGATGTAGACATAAAAAGAGGGAGAAGAAATTGAAGAGGAAAGATGAGAGAGAGAGAGAGAGAGAGAGAGAGAGAGAGAGAGAGAGAGAGAGAAGAGAGAGAGAGAGAGAGAGAGAGAGAGAGATGCAGTCTCAAGAAGCAACCGACGAACGGCTTCACGTCAAATGAAGTTTTTACCTTTCGGCCACCCCCTGTCTCTGAAGCACAGTCACC
>CM065748.1:12690013-12697513 GCA_033310375.1 Conus canariensis
AATAATAACAAATATGAAGGTGTTTTGTTTGTTTGTTTGTATTCTTAAACTGAAGCGTCACTTATGTTCAGCGATTCTGTGTAATGATGAAGCGAAGTGGCTCTGACAAAATTAAACGACAGGACTCTCTGGTAGAGTGAGGGCACATGGCATTCATCTGCTATCAGTCATCTGGGGAGAAGTGCTTTGAACTTTTGTTGTTGTTGTTGTTGTAAACTGTGATGTCTGAAGGAGATACAGCTGTCAGCCATTCACTTTTCTGTTTGCTTGTTTGTTTGTTCATTTGTTTATTATGTGTTTAAAAAGCGTTGTTTTGCACTCCTGTTTTGTGTGTGTTTCGCACTTTTTTCTTATTTGTGTTCATTGTGATATCTGAAGGAGATGCAGTTGTATGCCATTTACTTTTCTGTTTGTTTCTTTGTTTGTTTGTTTCTTTGTTTGTTTCATCAAGTGTTTAAAAAGCGTTACTTTACATTCTGTTTTGTGTGTTTATGTGTACGCTTATTTACGTTTGTTTCCGGCAACGCTGCAGTGTGTGTCTTAATTTCTACATCCATCCGCGAACTTTGCTACAACGAGAGAGAGACAGAAGACAGACAGACAGACAGACAGACAGACATAGACAGAGACAGAGAGAGAGAGACAGAGAGAAGAAAAAGAACGAGTACGTGCAAATTTCTTGCATTGCTCAAGAGAGAGAGAGAGAGAGAGAGAGAGAGAGAGAGAGAGAGGGGAGAGAGAGAGAAGAGAGAGAGAGAGAGAGACAACAGACAGACAGACAGACAGACAGACAGACAGACAGACAGACAGAAGAGAGATACGTGAAAATTTCTGGTAAGCTCAAGAGCGAGAGAGAGGAGAGAGAGAGGGAGCGGGAGGGAGGGAGAGAGAAAGAGACTACGTGAAAATTTCTCGTATTGCTCAAAGGGAGAGAGAGAGAGAGAGAGGAGAGAGAGAGAGAGAGAAGGAGAGAGAGAGAGAGAGAGAGGAGAGAGGAGAGAGAGACTACTTGAAAATTTCTCGTATTGCTCAAAGGAGAGAGAGAGAGAGAGAGAGAGAGAGAGAGAGAGAGAGAGAGAGAGAGAGAGAGAGGAGACTAACGTGAAATTTTCTTGTATTGCTCAAAGGGGGAGGGGAGAGAGAGAGAGAGAGAGAGAGAGAGAGAGAGAGAGAGAGAGAGAGAGAGGAGAGAGAATAAAACGAACGAGCACATGCAAATTCATTGTATTGCTCAAAGTCCAAAGCATGGAAGAGAACTGCAAACAATACCATGACATTTGATTGATTCCCTAACGACCCAAAGCTTTAGGGAACCAGGCGAATCACACCAGGCTGGAAATCCCAGGAAAAGCAAGATGACGGACAAGTCACGTAAAACACAAATCTACAAACAACAAACAAGCAGGGTAACTCTTGCTCCCACAAGAAATTTATTATCTACATTCAACTGTCCGTCATAACAACGCTAGAGAGCTCGGGTCTGGGTTATATCTTGATCAGTTTAGAATGAAATACACAGGTATCTTAAAGCCATAAACAACCAAAATCTGAACATTTTCATCAGGGGAAACATATCTGAACTGGGCATTATATAAAGTCAGTGGCCTAACAGATCGCTGTGGTGCAACACAGAATCCTATGTGTGCAGTACAGATTCCTGTGTGTGCAGTAAAGATTCCTGTGTGTGCAGTAAAGATTCCTGTGTGTGCTGTACAGATTCCTGTGTGTGCAGTAAAGATTCCTGTGTGTGCAGTACAGATTGCTCTGTGTGTAATACAGATTGCATTGTGTGCAGTACAGATTGCTCTGTGTGCAGTACAGATTGCTTTGTGTGCAGTACAGATTGCTCTGTGTGCAGTACAGATTGCTCTATGTAGTACAGACTGCTCTGTGTGCAGTACAGATTCCTCTGCGTGCAGTGCTGAGATTCCTGTGTGCGCAGTACAGATTGCTCTGTGTACAGTACAAACTGCTCTGTGTACAGTACAGACTGCTCTGTGTGCAATACTGATTGCTCGTGTGCAGTACAGATTGCTCTGTGTGCAGTACGGATTGCTCTGTGTGCAGTACAGATTGCTCTGTGTGTAGTACAGACTGCTCTGTGTGCAGTACGGATTGCTCTGTGTGCAGTACGATTGCTCTGTGTGCAGTACAGATTGCTCTGTGTGCAGTACAGATTGCTCTGTGTGTAGCACAGACTGCTCTGTGTGCAGTACGGATTCCTCTGTGTGCAGTACAGACTGCTCTGTGTGTAGTACAGACTGCTCTGTGTGCAGTACAGATTGCTCTGCGTGCAGTACTGAGATTCCTGTGTGCGCAGTACAGACTGCTCTCTGCACAGCACAAACTGCTCTGTGTGCAGTACAAACTGCTCTGTGTACAGCACAAACTGCTCTGTGTGCAGTATACAGACTGCTCTGTGTGCAGTACAGATTGCTCTGTGTGCAGTACAATTGCTCTGTGTGCAGTGCAGACTGTTCTGCGTGCAGTACAGATTTCTCTGTGTGCAGTACAGAGATTCTATATGTGCAGTACAGATTGTTCTTTGCGCAGCACGTGTTTCTTTCCCTGAGCACAGTCCACGGTCTAAGTTCAGCCCCACCCCACCACTCCACCCCACCACTCCACACACCCCCTCCCCCCCCCTCCATGGCCCTCTCTGTATCTACGGTCGTTGACGTGTCCTGGTGGCCTTTGTTGCAGAAGTTAGCCAGTCAGACTCTGCTGATGCCGTGGGATCTTCAACATGCGCTATATGCACACTCCGGTTACCGTCTCCTCCGAAGGACTAGGTTCTCTGGCCACCACATCAGCTCAAGAGGGAAAAGGGAAGGATGTGGGGGAGGGGAAGGACATAAGAATTACTTTGCCCCTTGCGAGAACGAAACTACAGACCCATACATCTCTCGCTCTCAAAGCGAAAACTCTTGTCCGTCCACCTGTGTCACCAGAAACGTAGGAGACAGGTGCGCGTTTCATTTGGCGTGCCACTCCCAGCCACCGTGAAGAGTGATGCTTTTTCTACACTGATTTCCCTCACCTCCCCTTTATTCTCTCCCCCCCCCTTCTCTCTCTCTCTCTCTCTCTCTCTCTCTCTCTCTCTCTCTCTCTCTCTCTCTCTCTCTCTCTCTCTCTCGCATGCTTCTTTTCGTTTCTTTTTTTTTTTCTTCCGAATGTACATTATTCCTAAATTGTGACCTAACCCTTGTTACTAGGTAATATTTTTGTAAATCATGTTTCGTCGTTATACGCTTGTTCATTGTTTCCTTTTCCTGTATCATTTATATGTTCATTTTGATATTGTTTGTTACTGTTGTTGTTCTTGAGGGCATGGTGTAAAAAAGCTGTAAACTTATCCATTTTACCCTCAATAAAAATATTTGTATTCGTATTCGTATATTCTCTCTCTCTCTCTCTCTCTCTCTCTCTCTCTCTCTCTCTCTCTCTCTCTCTCTCTCTCTCTCTCTCCTCCTCTTTCTTCTTCTCTCTTTTTCTTCTTCTTCTTCTTCTTCTTCTTCTTCTTCTTCTGTTCAGCTTCACTGTGCGTAGCACCACCTTTAGGGAGATTCCAGCTCCCGTATCATCAAGGGGGCCGGAACAGCTCAGTTGGTAGAGCGCCGGACTCGTAATCTTGGTGATCCTGGGGATGCGCGTCGAACGTCCGCCTGGGCGTTTCGGTACAGGGGGATTTTTCCCTCGGAGTTAACATTGGTTCTGACTCCATTTCCCATACAGTCCTTCGAATGAGACTATAACCCGAGGTTCCGTGTGTGGACGCGAGCATAACATCTTACACACATGTAAAATCCCATCACCAACTTTCGGAAGTGTAGGCCAGTTTGGCCGTTGGTATGGATGACACGTTACACATAGCATGCACCCTGCGTGAGAAATGGAAAGAATGAAGGAAGTAAGGAAATTGAGTGAACGATATTGACTGGATGACACGGGAAACGACTGAATGAAGCGCCAGCTGGCAGCTCTTCAGTCAGCACTACCCAGGTAGGCAGCCCGTTTGTGTACGAGTGTGGATTGTAAAGCGCTTAGAGCTTGGTCTCTAGCCGAGAATAGGCGCTATATAAGTATTCATTATTATTATTATTATTATTATCATTATTATTATTATTATTATCGCGTGAGGACTGATTCATATACGCTCCACTACATACGCTCGTTCATGATGGCAAAATGCGACAACGGTGGGGTGGGGGTGGGTGTGGGGATGGGGGTGGGGATGGGGGTGGGGGTCAACGAAATAACTAAAAAAAATAAAAATAAAAAATACTAGCACGCACAGAGACAAGGACTAGTGAACGGAGAAGAAAAAAATTGGCGGGAGAAAACAATGCACCCAACAGAGAGAAAAATAAATACGTTCCTTTTCCCCCCCCAACGTTTACACATAAGAACTTTTTCTCTCAACATAACACCACAGAGAACTTATTCTCCAACAACACGCAAATGTTGTAACACAATGAAAGAAAAAAAAAGTTTCCGTGCGCACAACCACTTGTTTATGTAAAAAAAAAAAAAAAAAAAAAAAAAAAAAAAGTAAACCTGCTCAGCTATTCCGAATCTTTTTTTATTTTTTTTTTTAAATAAAGAAACATAGAAGAGGCAAATTATATGGATGGTACTTGAATGAATTAAAAACATGTGACACGATTGATTTACAGCGAAAACAAATCAAAATAAAGGTCTGAGAATGAGAAAGGAGGCCACAGAAAGAAATGTTTGGATATACCTGCTTTCACATTGAGTTCTTAGTGAAGACCCCGATTTTTGAAATGCGAGTCCAAAGGTTTTGCTTTTGTTGCTGATCTTTGTTTGTTTGTTTGTTTGTTTGTTTGTTGTTTGTTTCACTGATTTTTCATCCATCGAGAGTTCAAGTAAACCACACAAAATTATTAAGTTAAACCCCAATGGACACACAGTGCTCGGGAAAATGATTACAATATCAATGACCCCAGCGCTTCTCTTAGTCATAAAGATCGGCATCAATACAACGGGAGTCAGGTCCCACATGATAACAATATCAATGACCCCAGCGCTTCTCTTAGTCATAAAGATCGGCATCCAATCAATGTGAGTCATATCCCACAACCCAGACAGCGTCTGCTCTCCAAAAGAAGTCCTGGTACACCTGGAAAAATTTTTTTTTTTTTTTAAATTTCTTTCTTTACACTGGCAGTTCAGGGACAGACCACTTTGTGTCGGTAGTTTTTTTTTTAAACCCTCCCCCTCCTCCCCTCCGCCTCCCTTACCCATCCCGAGCTACCATTACTCCCTACTTCATCAACCCGCGCCTGAGTTCACTGCCGATCAAAACTGCTTAGAAAGAAAACTGATCGTGAGAGGGAGAGGAGTAGAGACTGCTGTTATGTTCATTGGGGAAACACACACACACACTGAAAACTAGATCACTATTAGAAGCCCAGGTCTTTCTGAGGACTTGGACAAGACATCCTCTCCTACCTCAGGCTGGAGCAACCCAACTGGCCGCTCCACCAGAACGAAAACCACAACAGTTGTGAATGTAGGAGTGACTTGGGGTGGAGGTGGGGTGGGGTGGGGGGATGCCTGTGGGAAGAGAATTGGGAAACGGGAGGTGGGGAGGAGGGGACAGAACAAAGTCTCAGGTGAGGGGGGGGGGGAGAAGGGGTCTCAGGTGAGGGGGGAGAAGGGGGTCTCAAGTGAGGGGGGGGTGAGAAGGGGGTCTCAAGTGAGGGAGGGGGGAGAAGGGGGTGTCAGGTGAGTGGGGAGAAGGGGGTCTCAAGTGAGGGGGGGGAGAAGGGGGTCTCAGGTGAGGGGGGGAGAAGGGGGTCTCAGGTTAGGGGGAGAAGGGGGTCTCAAGTGAGGGGGAGAAGGGGGTCTCAGGTGAGTGGGGAGAAGGGGGTCTCAGGTGAGAGGGGGAGAAGGGGGTCTCAAGTGAGGGGGGGAGAAGGGGGTCTCAGGTGAGTGGGGAGAAGGGGGTCTCAGGTGAGTGGGGAGAAGGGGGTCTCAGGTGAGGGGGGGAGAAGGGGGTCTCAGGTGAGTGGGGAGAAGGGGGTCTCAGGTGATGGGGGGAGAAGGGGGCCTCAGGTGAGGGGGGGAGAGAAGGGGGTCTCAGGTGATGGGGGGGGTAAGAAGGGGGTCTCAGGTGAGGGGGGGAGAAGGGGGTATCAGGTGAGTGGGGAGAAGGGGGTCTCAGGTGATGGGGGGAGAAGGGGGTCTCAGGTGAGGGGGGGAGAGAAGGGGGTCTCAGGTGATGGGGGGGTAAGAAGGGGGTCTCAGGTGAGGGGGGGAGAGAAGGGGGTCTCAGGTGATGGGGGGGGGTAAGAAGGGGGTCTCAGGTGAGGGGGGAGAAGGGGGTCTCAGGTGAGGGGGGGAGAAAGGGGTCTCAGGTGAGGGGGGGAGAAGGGGGTCTCAGGTGAGGGGGGAGAAGGGGGTCTCAGGTGAGGGGGGAGAAGGGAGTCTCAGGTGAGGGGGGGAGAAGGGGGTCTCAGGTGAGGGGGGGAGAAAGGGGGTCTCAGGTGAGGGGGGGAGAAGGGGGTCTCAGGTGAGGGGGGGAGAAGGGGTCTCAGGTGAGTGGGGAGAAGGGGGTCTCAGGTGAGGAGGGGAGAAGGGGGTCTCAGGTGAGGGGGGGAGAAGGGGGTCTCAGGTGATGGGGGGAGAAGGGGGTCTCAGGTGAGGGGGGGAGAAGGGGTCTCAGGTGATGGGAGGAGAAGGGGGTCTCAGGTGATGTGGGGGAGAAGGGGGTCTCAGGTGAGGGGGGAGAAGGGGGTCTCAGGTGATGGGGGGAGAAGGGGTCTCAGGTGATGAGGGGAGAAGGGGGTCTCAGGTGAGGGGGGGGGAGAAGGGGGTCTCAGGTGAGGGGGGGAGAAGGGGGTCTCAGGTGATGGGGGGAGAAGGGGGTCTCAGGTGAGGGGGGGGGAGAAGGGGGTCTCAGGTAAGGGGGCGAGAAGGGGGTCTCCGGTTTCGGGGTGGAGGGGGTGGAGAAGGGGGTCTCAGGTGAGGGGGGGAGAAGGGGGTCTCAAGTGAGGGGGAGAAGGGGGTCTCAGGTGAGGGCGAGGGACAGAAGGGGGTCTCTCCTGCCGAGCACCGGTGTAGACCTGACGGTCGATGGGGGATCGATCAGGACCGGGCTGTCATCGATTAGCAGTAAAGGTCCGATGACGTGCTTCAGGCGGAGTTTCTCCTGCAGTCTGTGTTCGGGGAACTTGTCCCTGCACGTGGCCCGCGGGGTGCACGTGCCAGTGTGAGTGGGGGCAGTGTTCTGACAGCGGTGTTTGAAAGGTCTGCACCCACCCCGTTCAAGCTGCAGACAGCGCATGGAATCCACCCGGAACAAAGCACTCAATCCCATATATATATATATATATATATATATTATATATATATATATATATATATATTGCCACGCTTTACCATTATGTTCTGCCACCATTGTTGCCATTCATGCTCGCCATTATGGCGAAGTCTATATTGCCATGATTGAGTTGTCTGATTATGGTGCATTCT
>CM065748.1:12702513-12717513 GCA_033310375.1 Conus canariensis
TGTATAGAGTAAAACTCACAGAGAGAGAGACATCCTGAGATCCTATTGTATGTAACGTATAGAGTAAAACTCTCAGAGACAGAGACATCTTGAGATCCTATTGTATGTAACGTATAGAGTAAAACTCACAAAGACAGAGACATCTTGAGATCCTATTGTATGTAACGTATAGAGTAAAACTCACAGAGACAGAGACATCTTGAGATCCTATTGTATGTAACGTACAGAGTAAAACTAAGAGAGACAGAGACATCCTGAGACACTATTGTATGTAACGTGTAGAGTAAAACTCACATAGACAGAGACATCCTGAGATCATAATTATTGTATGTAACGTATAGAGTAAAGCTCTCAGAGATAGAGACATCTTGAGATCCTATTGTATGTAACGTATACAGTAAAATTCACAGAGACAGAGACATCCTGAGATCCTATTGTATGTAACGTATAAGTAAAACTCACATAGACAGAGACATCTTGAGGTCTATTGTATATAACGTATAGAGTAAACTCACAAAGACAGAGACATCCTGAGATCCTCTTGTATGTAACGTATAGAGTAAAACTCGTAGAGACAGAGACATACCTGAAACACCCGCGTAGATAAGGTGCACACCTAAACTCAGAGACCTCTTCAGACCTCGTTCCTAAGGTGTACACCAAATTCACACAGACAGAGATACGCTGAGACTCTGGTGTACATAAGGTGTAAACAAAAACTCACATAGACAGCGACATCCTGAGACCCCAGTCTATATCAGTGTAAACTGAAACTCTCATAGACAGAGAGACAACCTCAGACACTGGAGTATGAAAGTGATAATCAGTCGCAAGATATTTCAAAGTTTGCCTGTTTGCAGACTGGTCAGAACGGAAGGAGTGCAGTGTGATTAGAAAGAGGAGACTTCACGGCAACCAGAGGGCGCTGCTTGTCCGTCCAGTGACAGACAACATGTGATACTTCGTCTGCTTCCTCTCCGACACAAGTGAACTCTGAACTTTCCACAAGGAAAGGCAAAAAAGGTAGCACACCCAAACGATGGGCACGCCCAATGCTCCTGAAAAAAAGGTTATGGTGCATGCATACAACAATGAATGGAGATGGAACGAGGTATTGTATTGACGTAGTGATGATGATAGTAATAACAAGATGCAAAGAATATAAACGTACTCCCAGTTTAGATCTATCTTCAATACGCGTGTAAACACACACACACACACACACACACACACACACACACACACACACACACACACACACACACACACACACACACATCACAATCAAACTTGCGTCATAATAAAAAAAAAAAAAAAAAAAAAAGAATGTCACAATCAAACATGTGTCATAATGTATTTCGTCACTGAGATACAAAATCAGCAAAGTACTTTCAGAGATATTCCATAAAGAAGAAAACCCGTTTGGGGCCGTTATAGCCGTTGGTAACGGCTGTTCTGGTAAAATAAAACATCGGGCATCATCCGTGACCCATAATGAACATACCTACAAATTTTCAGAAAGATCGACCCAGAAGTTTTGTCTGGAGCGAGTGGAACACATTTTGACCACGGACAGACAGACAGACTGACAGACAGCATTTCTTCGTTCCCATTGTAAAGTACTCCCTGTTCTATAAGAACTGGGAGTACAAAAAGAATGTATGATTGATCTAGCCCTGTGCTGGACTCTAGGATGATTGACATGACACTGTTGAGTGATCACATTCCGTCACAATGGCGATGCCAACAGTGCAGACACAGCGTGACACTGTCAACAGCAATACAGTTCAAGCTGTCAATGAATTAACGCCAGTGATACAGACGTGACTGCAGACATCATGGAATGTGCAGCTGGATAACAATGCTCAGAAGTCAAGCCCGCAGTACAGAACTCCAAAAACGGAAGGCGAGAACAGAGGGAAAAGGTGTTCTGGTGGGATTCCGTCAGAGAGAAGACAGAGGGAAAAGGTATTCTGGTGGGATTCCGTCAGAGAGAAGACACACACTGACAGAGGCAAAAGGTGTTCTGATCGGATTTCATCAGAGAGAAGACAGAGGGAAAAGGCGTTCTGATCGGATTTCATCAGAGAGAAGACATAGGGAAAAGGTGTTCTGATGGAATTTCATCAGAGAGAAGACAGAGGGAAAAGGCGTTCTAATGGGATTTCATCAGAGAGAAGACAGAGGGAAAAGGCGTTCTGATGGGATTTCATCAGAGAGAAGACAGAGGGAAAAGGTGTTCTGATCGGATTTCATCAGAGAGAAGACAGGGGGAAAAGGCGTTCTGATGGGATTTCATCAGAGAGAAGACATAGGGAAAAGCGTTCTGATGGAATTCATCAGAGAGAAGACATACACTGACAGAGGGAAAAGGCGTTCTGATGGGATTTCGTCAGAGAGAAGACAGAGGGAAAAGGTGTTCTGATGGAATTTCGTCAGAGAGAAGACAACACTGACAGAGGGAAAAGGTGTTCTGATCGGATTTCATCAGAGAGAAGACAGAGGCAAAAGGTGTTCTGATGGATTTCATCAGAGAGAAGACAGAGGAAAAGGCGTTCTGATGGGATTTCAACAGAGAGAAGACAGAGGGAAAAAGTGTTCTGTGGGATTCCGTCAGAGAGAAGACATAGGGAAAAGGTGTTCTGGTGGCATTTCATCAGAGAGAAGACATACACTGCAGAGGGAAAAGGCGTTCTGATGGGATTTCATCAGAGAGAAGACAGAGGGAAAAGGCGTTCTGATGGAATTTCTCAGAGAGAAGACATAGGGAAAAGGCGTTCTGATGGGATTTCGTCAGAGAGAAGACATACAGACAGAGGGAAAAGGTGTTCTGATGGAATTTCATCAGAGAGAAGACATACACTGACAGAGGGAAAAGGTGTTTTGATGGGATTTCGTCAGAGAGAAGACAGAGGGAAAAGGCGTTCTGATGGGATTTCATCAGAGAGAAGACATAGGGAAAAGGCGTTCTGATGGGATTTCAACAGAGAGAAGACAGAGGGAAAAGGTGTTCTGATGGAATTTCATCAGAGAGAAGAGATTGACGGAGGGAAAAGGTGTTCTGATGGGATTTCATCAGAGAGAAGACATAGGGAAAAGTGTTCTGATGGGATTTCATCAGAGAGAAGACAGAGGGAAAAGGTGTTCTGATGGGATTTCATCAGAGAGAAGACTTAGGGAAAAGGTATTCTGATGGAATTTCATCAGATAGAAACAGAGGGAAAAGTGTTCTGATGGGATTTCATCAGAGAGAAGACATAGGGAAAAGGTGTTCTGATGGAATTTCGTCAGAGAGAAACAGAGGGAAAAGGTGTTCTGATGGGATTTCGTCAGAGAGAAGACATAGGGAAAAGGTGTTCTGATGGAATTTCGTCAGAGAGAAGACAGAGGGAAAAGGCGTTCTGATGGGATTTCATCAGAGAGAAGACAGAGGAAAAAGGCGTTCTGATGGAATTTCGTCAGAGAGAAGACTTAGGGAAAAGGTGTTTTGATGGAATTTCATCAGAGAGAAGACAGAGGGAAAAGGTGTTCTGATGGGATTTCAACAGAGAGAAGACAGAGGGAAAAGGTGTTCTGATGGGATTTCATCAGAGAGAAGACAGAGGGAAAAGGTGTTCTGGTGGAATTCCGTCAGAGAGAAGACATACACTGACAGAGGGAAAAGGTGTTCTGATGGGATTTCGTCAGAGAGAAGACATAGGGAAAAAATGTTCTGATGGGATTTCATCAGAGAGAAGACAGAGGGAGAAGTGTTCTGATGGGATTTCATCAGAGAGAAGACAGAGGGAAAAGGTATTCTGATGGAATTTCATCAGAGAGAAGAGATTGACGGAGGGAAAAGGTGTTCTGATGGAATTTCATCAGAGAGAAGACATAGGGAAAAGGTGTTCTGATGGGATTTCATCAGAGAGAAGACAGAGGGAAAAGGTGTTCTGATGGGATTTCATCAGAGAGAAGACTTAGGGAAAAGGTATTCTGATGGAATTTCATCAGAGAGAAGACAGAGGGAAAAAGTGTTCTGATGGGATTTCATCAGAGAGAAGACATAGGGAAAAGGTGTTCTGATGGAATTTCGTCAGAGAGAAGACAGAGGGAAAAGGTGTTCTGATGGGATTTCGTCAGAGAGAAGACAGAGGGAAAAGGTGTTCTGATGAATTTCGTCAGAGAGAAGACAGAGGGAAAAGGCGTTCTGATGGGATTTCATCAGAGAGAAGACAGAGGGAAAAGGCGTTCTGATGGAATTTCGTCAGAGAGAAGACTTAGGGAAAAGGTGTTTTGATGGAATTTCATCAGAGAGAAGACAGAGGGAAAAGGTGTTCTGATGGGATTTCAACAGAGAGAAGACAGAGGGAAAAGGTGTTCTGATGGGATTTCATCAGAGAGAAGACAGAGGGAAAAGGTGTTCTGGTGGAATTCCGTCAGAGAGAAGACATACACTGACAGAGGGAAAAGGTGTTCTGATGGGATTTCGTCAGAGAGAAGACATAGGGAAAAAATGTTCTGATGGGATTTCATCAGAGAGAAGACAGAGGGAGAAGGTGTTCTGATGGGATTTCATCAGAGAGAAGACAGAGGGAAAAGGTATTCTGATGGAATTTCATCAGAGAGAAGAGATTGACGGAGGGAAAAGGTGTTCTGATGGAATTTCATCAGAGAGAAGACATAGGGAAAAGGTGTTCTGATGGGATTTCATCAGAGAGAAGACAGAGGGAAAAGGTGTTCTGATGGGATTTCATCAGAGAGAAGACTTAGGGAAAAGGTATTCTGATGGAATTTCATCAGAGAGAAGACAGAGGGAAAAAGTGTTCTGATGGATTTCATCAGAGAGAAGACATAGGGAAAAGGTGTTCTGATGGAATTTCGTCAGAGAGAAGACAGAGGCAAAAGGTGTTCTGATGGGACTTTCATCAGAGAGAAGATAGAGGGAAAAGGTGTTCTGATGGGGTTTCGTCAGAGAGAAGACATACACTGACAGAGGGAAAAGGTGTTCTGATGGGATTTCATCAGAGAGAAGACAGAGGCAAAAGGTGTTCTGATGGGATTTCATCAGAGAGAAGACAGAGGGAAAAGGTGTTCTGATGGGATTTCATCAGAGAGAAGACAGAGGCAAAAGGTGTTCTGATGGGATTTCATCAGAGAGAAGACATACACTGACAGAGGGAATGACTGAGGAACTGCTAAAATAATACGAGCTAGCTATCCGTGCCAGTATGTCAAGATGTACAAATATTTGTGTGCTGTATATTAACATCACCATTCTGCCGACAACAAGCCACTCCATGATGTCTGTACAGCAATGCGCCCTTTGTGTTGACATCTCTTTCTACTGACAACTCACTCCATGATGTCTGTACAGCAAAGTGCCCTTTGCATTTACACATCTTTCTACTGACAACCTACTCCATTTCTGTACAGCAAAGTGCCCTTTGTGTTGACACCTCTTTCTACTGACAACCCACTCCATGATGTCTGTACAGCAAAGTGCCCTTTGTGATGGCACCTCTTTCTACTGACAACCCACTCCATGATGTCAGAACAGCAGAGTGCCCTTTTGTATTTACACATCTTTCTACTGACAACTCACTCCATGTCTGTGCAGCAAAGTGCCCTTTGTGTTGGCACCTCTTTCTACTGACAAGCCACTCCATGATGTCTGTACAGCAAAGTGCCCTTTGTGCTTATACCTCTTTCTACTGACAAGCCACTCCATGATGTCTGTACAGCAAAGTGCCCTTTGTGCTTATACCTCTTTCTACTGACAACCCACTCCATGATGTCTGTACAGCAAAGTGCCCTTTGTGATGGTACCTCTTTCTACTGACAACCCACTCCATGATGTCTGTACAGCAAAGTGCCCTTTGTGATGGCACCTCTTTCTACTGACAACCCACTCCATGATGCCAGAACAGCAGAGTGCCCTTTTGTATTTACACATCTTTCTACTGACAACTCACTCCATGTCTGTGCAGCAAAGTGCCCTTTGTGTTGGCACCTCTTTCTACTGACAACCCACTCCATGATGCCAGAACAGCAGAGTGCCCTTTGTGCTTTATACCTCTTTCTACTGACAAGCCACTCCATGATGTCTGTACAGCAAAGTGCCCTTTGTGCTTATACCTCTTTCTACTGACAACCCACTCCATGATGTCTGTACAGCAAAGTGCCCTTTGTGATGGCACCTCTTTCTACTGACAACCCACTCCATGATGCCAGAACAGCAGAGTGCCCTTTGTGCTTATGCCTCTTTCTACTGACAACCCACTCCATGATGCCAGAACAGCAGAGTGCCATTTCAGAAGGCTGAAACCAGAAGCGATCTGCCTCTCCTCACGCTCGAACCAGTCTGCCCAGGCCCAGTGTTGTCATGGTGACCATGAAACCAGTGTTCCAGAGACCTAGCTGAAACTGAAGGTTGGCAGAAGGGCCTTGAGGGGTATTCTGAAACTTCAAAAAAAAAAAAAACCCAAAAAAACATCCATTATTGGTGGATTGACAGTGCTCTTTCTCCAAAGCAAATCACGAATCTACAGCAGCGGTTCCATTAGCTTCATCAGGAGTAGGTACTTTAAATGATGGGGCTGCAATACATTGAAAAGCTGTGCTAACAGTGGGTCTGCATGTGGGACTTCACTGGTGTAGCAATGCTTCAGGCGCACTGAATGTGCGCGTGCTGTAACCTCCCCCCCCCCCCCTGCCCCCCGCCCCCCGCTCTCTTCCCCCCCCCCCCCCCCCACGCCAAGCCAGAGCGGCGCACGTGAAGTGAGAACTACCGTGTCCACATCCTCCTTGCACCCGTGTGTGTGTGTGTGTTGTGTGTGTGTGTGTGTGTGTGTGTGTGTGTGTGTGTGTGTGTTGTGTGTGTGTGTGTGTGTGTGTGTGTGGTGTGTGTGTGTGTGTGTGTGTGTGTGTGTGTGTGTGTGTGTGTGTTGTGTGTGTTGTGTGTGTGTGTGTGTTGTGTGTGTGTGTGTGTGTGTGTGTGTGTGGTGTGTGTGTGTGTGTGTGTGTGTGTGTGTGTGTGGTGTGTGTTTGTGTGTGTGGTGTGTGTGTGTGTGTGTGTGTGTGTGTGTGTGTGTGTGTGTGTGTGTGTGTGTGTGTTCTATGGAACCTGTTGACAGACATCCGGACTTCTCTAGATACGTACAACAGCAGACACGGGTAAAGGTCATGTATAATCTATAAACATTTCTGCAGAGACACACAGACACAGAGAGAGAGCGTTAGAGAGACAGCGTTAGAGAGAGAGAGAGAGAGAGAGAGAGAGAGAGAGAGAGAGACGGGGGGGGGGAGAACAGATAGACCGACAGACAGACGGACAGAGAGCGAGCGAGCAAGAGAGAGAGAGAGAGGCAGACAGACAGACAAACAAGTCAGACATACAGACTGACAGACAGTTAGGCGGACAGACAGACGGACGGACAGACAGACAAAGAAACAGAGATGGAAAAAGCGAGACAGGGGAATCGTTGATCATTTAAATCGGTTTAGATAGGTGCAAATGCATATGAAACTAAACAAATCTAAAATCAGGCAACAGTATCGACACAGAGAGAGAGAGAGAGAGAGAGAGAGAGAGAGAGAGAGAGAGAGAGAGATGTGGGGGGGGGAGTGTGCAAAGCAACAGTCAAATAACGAAGGAAAAAAATCCAAAAGCAGACATAAACTGGCACAGCGTTTATATTCCAAGCACAATAAGCCTGAATACTGAGCATCCAGTATAACACATTTTCGAAGAATTCGCAATGCATTGACATCAACAACCAAAACGTCGTATCGTCTCCTTTAAAATTCGTTGTCTCTTTAATCAAATTACATCAGGTTAAGTAATTTTTCTTTGTTCGAATGCTCAACGCTGGAGAGAGAGAGAGAGAGAGAGAGAGAGAGAGAGAGAGAGAGAGAGAGAGAGAGAGAGAGAGAGAGAGAGAGACAGAGACAGAGACAGAGACAGAGACAGAGACAGAGAGAGAGAGAGATTATGCAGGCAGAACATATACACTTGCATATGAAACGACAAATCAATGCATAGACACAGATAGAGAAAGAGGAGTGTGTGGGGGGGGGGGGAAGGAGTGGGCGGGGGGGGGGGGAGGTGGGGGGGTGACATTCAACGTGATCTCAAAACTTCACTCCCCCAATACTTCTGACCTTCTGACTCTATAAACGGACCATAGGTTGACTTGCCTTCCTTGTTCCGTCTCCTGTGCCTGACATCATCAAATCCTGTGACAGTGACGTCAATGAGAGGGAAGGACATAAACGGATCAAACGGTTGCAATGCTAATTTTAGTAGACGCAGCCCAGGAACGTAATTAACTGATTAATTTCTCATGGACGGAAACCGATTAAATTAAGCAGATTTCGACTGCGAAGAAGATTATTTGGGCCTAGGCTGACTTGGTTTCTCTCTCTCTCTCTCTCTCTCTCTCTCTCTCTCTCTCTCTCTCTCTCTCTTCTCTTTTTTTTTTTTTTTTTTTTTTTTTTCTTTTCTTTTTTCTTTTTCTTTTTTGTGTTAATGTAATTTTGCTGGTTCTAACATTTCTGTAATAGCAAAAAATAAACGAATAAGTAAATGAATTAGATTCTCTCTCTCTCTCTCTCTCTCTCTCTCTCTCTCTCTCTCTCTCTCTCTCTCTCTCTCTCTCTCTCTCTCTCTTAAGAGCCTGGATTGTATGCACGAGTAATATTGATCTAATGATCATGATTTCATTTCTCTTAAAAGGCACAAGAAAGCCAATCGTTATGATCTCATATCTTGACATAATCGTCGTCACTATCGTCATCGTTGTTATCGTCGTCATCGTCATTACCAGTAGAGTCCTTGCTATTATTGCGGTTGTCGTTGTCGTGGTCGTTGTCGTTGTCGTCGGTATCTTTAAGACAGTCTTCGTGGTAGCTTATGGGTCGCACTGAACACATTTTATCATCATCATCATCATCATCATCATCATCACCATCATCATCACCATTATCATTATTATCATCATTATCATTATCATCATTATCATCATCATCATCAGTATTATTGTTATCATTATTATTGTTGTTGTTGTTGTTAATATTATTATTATTATCATTATTATTGTTGTTGTTATTATTGTCATTAATATTTTATTATTGTTGTTATTATTATTGTTGTTGCTGCTGCTCTTGTTGTTGTTATTATTGCCATTATTATCATCACTATCATCGTTCTTCTTCTTCTTCTTCTTATTTTTATTGTTGTCGTTGTTGTTATTGTTGTTAAGAATATTCAAACCGTAATCAGTCGCATACTCTAGACGTTCACACAAGCACACACACACATATATCAGACTACAAAACAAAGAAACAAGAGCAACTAGCACTTGGCCAAATGCATGCCGTCATCAAACTCTGGCGCCACATCAACGCATACCACCACACAACCTGGCCCTCTCCCTCCTTCCATTCCCACCTCTCAAACAAACAAAAATCGCCAATAAATGGACAGTCACAGGCATCCAAGCACGTGCAACACGTCAACACAATACCAGACCACACTGTGCTCACCTGTTGGAGGGGAACTGAACAGTTTTTCAAGTTTGAGGAAAGAATGCAGCGAGGCAGTGGTGGCTACTTTGATGGGGACTCTGATTCCAAAGGGAGGGAACTTGATAGGCAAAGGATCACTGACCGGCAGTTCCAGCTCCAACAGAGAGAATAGGGAATGATGAGTATCAGAAGATGAACAGAGTTCACTCACGTGATGGAAGAAAGATGCGACTGATCAGTCAGATCTTGAGGACAGGTAATAGCTCAGTTGGTAGAGCGCCGGACTCGTAATCTTGGGGTTGCGGATTCGCATCACCTCCGGGCCGTTTCGGTACAGGGGGATTTTTCCCTCGGAGTTAACATTGGTTCTGACTCCATTCCCAATACAGTCCTTCGAATGAGACTATAAACCGAGGTTCCGGGTGTGAACGCACGCACAACTTGCACACACGTAAAATCCCATCACCAACTTTCGGAAGAGAAGACCAATCTGGCCGTTGGTATGGATGACACGTTACACATAGCATGCACCTTCCCCGAAGTTGGGGTATGGATGACACGTTACACATAGCATGCACCTTCCCCGAAGTTGGAGTATGGCTGCCTAAATGGCGGGATAAAAAAAAAAAAACGGTCATACACACGCAAGTGTCAGAATCTTCAACTCGATGAAGGTGGACACTCAAAGAAAGAAGAAGAAGAATTCAATGGATTTATAGCAGAGATGCAGACTTGTGTGAGATTCTGTGCTGTGCAGGGCGCCAGTGGAGAGAACACAATAACGGCGTATAATCATGGTCGAATGAAGAGTAGTGAAAGACACCAGCCGCCGTGGCGAAGTGGTTAGCGTCGCGGACTCCCGGCTGGGAGGTCGTGGGTTCGAATCCCATCAAAGTCATGTGGCTTTTTCTGCCCCGATGGGCTCCTACCCAGAGTTGAGTTTACTGCGGACTCAGTTGGGAAGACTGGGACCACACAGTCGAGTTTCATCCGCTACATGGATGCGTTTCTGAGAGTGTTGCTCAAATTTCCTGACCAACACTGCAGGTGGCTGTATCTCTCGGGCCTGGTTGACGCCGGGATATATTATGAAAGGAAGCGTAGAGTACAGCCCTGTCATGTAGTCTCAGACCGAAATGGAAATCCGTAGCATCATCTTAATCATCCTCATTCTCATCGATCAGAATAATAATAAAAAAAAGTCTCAAATTCTGTGGCCCTTCATGCCCTGCTCTCATGGTGACCTCAATTTCGATGTCCTCTCAACGTCTGTGGCCTTGGTTTGGTTCCGTCGGGGTCACTGGTATCGGCGGGTCCATGGGGGCTGTCGTTGGACGGACGTGGTGGCGCCCTCCGGAGGGAGAGCTCACTCACGCCGGCTCCGCAACTAAGCAATTATTGTCGTCAGCAGGGGGCTTAGTAGGTGGTGTCCTGCGTATGTTAGATCAGAACAGGCGCCACTGAACACCACCGAAGTGACTCGGCAGCAGTGCAGTGTCTCCTCCGGTGGGTTGCCTCTTGACGACTTGACATTGACTGCTCCCTGTGGATTGCCGATGCTGGTGCCGGGGCTGCGGCGGGGCCGACCGGGCTGTGGCTGTGGACGGGGTGTCGGAATGAGCGGCGTGGGTGCACTGCCTCTGAGGTGGCGCAGAGGTTAGGACAGCAAAAAAAAAAAAAAAAAAAAAAAGAGTAGTGAAAGACGAGCGGTTCTGGTTTCTGAAATTCACCGATGTGACACCTTGGGGAGCCAGAAGACGAGCGCTGCGGTAACTGAGTGAATACACACACACAGTCAACACTTTTCGTGTCATCCTCGGAAACACTGGTATGTCAAGGTCGGAGTCCATGGTTGCAGTTTAAGCCCTAAACGCTGTATATTCTCCATTACATTCAAAGCTGCACCTGGCTTTTGTCAGAAGATCAGCCAGTACCAAAACATATTCATCGCACAGTCCAGCCCTTGACCCATACCATACCTGACTCTGAGGCAGATCTGTTCTCATATTCGTTTCTTTTTCTATGCCAGCACGATCCACATGACCCTTCATTTTCCTGTCGTCTGCTAGACTTTTTTACTCCAAAATCCTTGTACGTGGAAACACAAGGAGTCCGCAAGTGATGCATCATTCTGCAATTTTTGCTCACATATGGCATTGATTTAATTCATTGACCCAAATTCCAGAATGAAATAATCTTTTTCACATTCTTTTTTTTTTTTTCAGGGCGATTTTCATCTGTTCAAACTTTGTTGAAACTAGTTGACCTATCCTGTAACCTTGAACTCTAACCTGAATATGATTATCATCGTCATTCTCATCATCGCCATAATGGTCATCATCATCAAGAGCAGCAGCAGCAGCAGCAGCAGCAGCAACATCGTGATGATAATGATGAGGGGGCGGGAAAATGGTGAGACGATGGAACGCTAATGTTGTAATATGATGTTAATGATAAATGTTGTAATGACGGTTGTGGTGATGACACTCTTTCGTCATCAAAGGCCGGCCGTCATGAGATGCCGCCTCTCCTTCCAGAAACATTCTGATGCGAACACCCGCCCGCCCGGTTGTCTGCCGACATTCAGCGAGTTGCATTGATTCCATCTACCAGGCGATCGGCCCAGCACAGAACGCGCCAACCTATTCCCCCCCCCCCCCCTCTCCCCTCCCTACCCCCCCCCCTCCCCTCCTGGTTCTCCCGATGACGTCAATCGCGCGTCATCATGACGTCAGAACAACAGACACCAACACAGAAGCTTTTCCCGAGATGGTTACCAAATCGATATCAGCATTTTATAGAGCAGGCGAGAAACCACGTGAGGGAATGGGGGACGGTGTGGGGAATGAAAAGAAGGGGTGGTGGTAGGGGTAGGGTAGAGGGGCGGTGGAGTGAGGGGTGGGGTGAGGGGTGGGAGGGGGAGCAAGGACAGGGAAGGCAGTTCTCAGTGCTCAGGTGGTTATTTGTTTCCAATCCCCCCCCCCCCCCCCCCCCCCCCCTCTTCCCCCTCCTCCCTTTATTGTCTTCGGCAAATGGTTATTTAAAGGTTAACATTACCGTTCAGGAAGTATGTGGGTTTTTCCACCGGTCGTATTCTCCCCCCCCCCCTCCCCCCTCCCCCCTCCCCTCCATCTCCCCTCGCCTCCACCACTTCCTTATCTCCCTCTCTTCTCTTCCCCTTGACCTCCCTTCCCCCCCACCCCCTTTCCTCCATCTCCCCGTCCCCTTTGTTCTTCTCTCCTCCTCCACCCCCCCCTCCCTCCTTCCCTATTCTTCCCCTTGTGCTGTGCTTGTTGTGGCAGTGGACAGGGTTTGAAGAGGACTTCTGTGAACTTGTTTTATTATTGGTCACATGGGGCATCCAGATCTTGGGTGGCTGGACTTTGCACACCTAGCCTCGACCTGTCGTTCCCCTCCCCCCCCCCCACCTCCCCCTTACCAATCCTCATCTTTACCCCCCTGCCCGCCCCTCTTCTCTCTCTCTCTCTCTCTCTCTCTCTCTCTCTCTCTCTCTCTCTCTCTTATGAAAAGCATGCATGTCTGTTACTCTTGGAAGTAAAATGTCATCATCATCATCATAGACACACACTGGTGAGCACGAAGGGTTTTAAACCCACACCTATCTAGTGTGTGTGTGTGTGTGTGTGTGTGTGTGTGTGTGTGTGTGTGTGTGTGTGTGTGTGTTGTGTGTGAGAGAGAGAGAGAGAGAGCCAATAAAACAAACAAAAAGAAATAAACTAGAAGGGGCGCGGGGGGGGGGGGGGGGGGTGTCATTCGGAGGATGGGAGGGTGAAAGAGGGAAGGGGATCCCAGATTCTGACCAGAACACAAACTGACGACCCAAACCTGAAAACAAGATGACGTCAGCTTCGTGATTTTGCGCTCGGCAGAGTCCGTGTCCGTGTCAGCTGACACGAACCGAGAAGGGCGGGAAGAATATTCATAGCGTCTTATTACTGCGTCATTTCACTCCACCGCCAACTTCACACGTAATGACATGCGCGTTTGGAAATGCACAGCCAGGTCGTTTGGTGCGCTTTGCTGGCTTGTTTGTTTGTTTGGTTGGTTGGTTGGTTGGTTGTTTGTTTGTTTGCTTGCTTGCTTGCTTGTTTGCTTGCTTGCTTGTTTGCTTGTTTGTTTGCTTGTTTGTTTGTTTGCTTGTTTGTTTGTTTGTTTGTTGGCTTGCTTGTTTGTTTGTTGGCTTGTTTGTTTGCTTGTTTGTTTGCTTGCTTGCTTCTTTGCTTGCTTGTTTGTTTGTTTGCTTGTTTGTTTGCTTGCTTGCTTCTTTGCTTGCTTGTTTGTTTGTTTGCTTGTTTGTTTGCTTGTTTGTTTGTTTTTCAATAGAAATCATCGTGAAGCAAATGGTTGCATGGGTGAAGTGGGGTGGAAGGGGAGGGTCAGCGAAACTAATATTCTTTCACGAAAAGTTGTGAGAAGGAGAGGGGGGGGGGGGGGGGGGGGAACGCGGGGGTGGGGGAGCAGAGGGTGGGTGCGTTTAGCATCAACAATTTTGTTCTCTAAACGAAGCACGCTCGCTAAAGCGTAGGTGCGTGGGTGAGAGCAGGGGGGTGAGAAAGGGGAGGGGGAAGAGAGGGAGGAGGGGGAGGGGTGAATGCTGCATGATCAGCACGTTCTCTGAAGTACCAGCTGGCAATGACGTCACTGGTAATGATGATTTTTTTTTTTCTATCACTGATTTTTTTTTTTTTTTTTTTAAATTTACGGAATGCACTTTTTACATCAGGTTAAAGAGGGAGTGGGAGTTAGGAATCCCTGGACTCCACCCTCCCCTCCCCCCCCCCCCCCTTTTTTTTTTTTTTCGTTTTAATTCGTACCTGAGCTGCACTCCTCACCATCTGTCTGTCCACACAGCCAATGTGAAACAGCGTAGAGTGTTGTTATACCAAGAAAGTTCAGTTTGGGGGAGAGGAAAAAGGCAGCCATGTTTCTTTGCTTATTTGCATCTTCAGTCCGTTCGTCCGTCCGCTGGTCATTTCCTTCGCTTGACTTGGCCAGCCTGTTCGGTGCGTGAAATCGATAATCAGTGATGTAATTAATCAATTAATATTTCAGTCCATTACTCTCTTAACTGATGACTTATTTTGTTTTCTTTCTTCTTTTGGTTTTGTTTGTTTGTTTGTTTGTTTTTTTTTTTACAGTATTTCATTCCACACGTCACTGTCTTTTTCTCATCAGCACTTTCGTGTTCTTTTAATAGAGCAGCGTACCTGGATTTAATCAGAATCGGGGAAAAAAGGCGTAGGTGTTTGTGGTGGTGACGCATACGAACTGCGCAGTAAATCGTGATTTTCTCCCCCCCCCCCCCCCCCCCCCCCCCCCCCCCCCCTGTGACAATGGCACGCCATTTCCAACACGTCGGGGGTGGACGTGTGTGCAAGTCCCTAATGACCACCTTTGGCATTAACCACAAAGGCCTCGCTGGATTGGGAGTTAAATGCGATCGGCTCCGAACCCTGCCAATCCGTCCCCCAC
>CM065748.1:12722513-12725013 GCA_033310375.1 Conus canariensis
AGACCGCCACCAATCCTAGCATTGTTCGTCTGCGTCAAGGAAGCGGACGAGTGAACGAAGAAACTAATAAAACGAACAAATGAACGCACAGGATAATCCGGTGAATAAAAGGAAGACAGTATACCCCCTCGAAGTTCAAGACCAGCCTTCCCGGCGTTCGACTGGTTCGCTGGCTGCAGCGGTGATTGAGCGTAAGTGGTTCTCTTCTCTCTCTCTCTCTCTCTCTCTCTCTCTCTCTCTCCCCTCGGCTGACCACACCAGCACCTGTTGACCAGTGTCCATGTCTTGCTGCCGGCTGCCGTATTTAACACCTCTGTGACGTCAGAGACAGGGAGTCTTGAACGTAAACAAGCGGCTGGAAAGAAGAACGGCGGTGGCCTTTGGTGAGGGAAGGGAGGGGGGGGGAGGGGAGAGAACAAGTGTGGGCTGGGGGGGGGGGGGGGGGGGCAAGAGTTAGAGCGATGGGAAGAGAATGGCTAGGGAGGATGGGGGGAGAACGGGGGGGGGGGGGGGGGGTCGGGTGAACTTAAAGGGCGTATGTGTTACATGACAGATGGTGAGTGTTTGTCTGGCGTGGAGGTTGGTATGGTGTTGGAAGGGATTCGATTGTCTTTGATGTTTGGTGGTCTGCCTGCTTTATTTGTGGGGTTCTGTCTTGTGTGTGTGTGTGTTGTGTGTGTGTGTGTGTGTGTGTGTGTGTTTTCTTTTGTTTGCGGTGCGAGAACGCGCGCCGCGCGTGTGTGTGTGTATGTGTGTGTGTGTGTGCGTGTGTGTGTGTGTGTGTGTGTATGTATGTGTGCGTATGCGTGTGTGTGCGTGTTCATGTGTGTGTGTGTGTGTGTGTGTGTGTGTGTGTGTGTGTGTTTTGCGCGCGCGTGCATGTTCGTGTTGTGTGTGTTGTGTTGTGGAGTTGTGTGTGTGTGTGTGTGTGTGTGTGGTGTCGTGTGTGCGGCGCGCGCGCGCGCGTGTGTTCGCATTCGCAAACTCACCTGTAAACCTATTCAGTCACGCACGCTTAGACACACACAGAGGGTTGGGGAATGTATCATAGGTTGAAGGGAGAGAGAGGATAATTAATGCAACAGGAAACAGTACATTTGATGTTCAATTAAAAGGTGATGTGGATGTTAACAGGAATACCTTTTATATGGAAGAATCACCAAAAAAAAAAAAACAAACCAACATATTTGTCCATCACTTAATTAAAAACAAAAGTTTAAAAAAACATGTGAAAAAGAAACCTGAGGGAATTAGACATTGCAAACGAAAGGGATACAGACAGGTGTTTGGATTCTCAGCGCTGTTTGCTTGAACTTCTTTCCGTATGTTTTTAGGGTCTTGAATGTTTACCCCATGTCTTCGTTTCACATGAGGTGCATTGTTACCATTAGTTCTTTAACTCCGATAAGCGTACCTACAGGGATTTAGCAGATACAAAACTTGAAAAGAAAGCAGCGGGTGAAGTTTCAGGTGCAGTTAGTATGAGAGAGAGAGAGTCAGTTTTTAGATAAATAAATGGCTGCTTTTGATGCTGTCTTTTGTTTTGTGCTTCAAAAAGGGTTTCAGATGTAAACTGAATGTTTGTGCCATGGTATTTAGCGTTGGTAGTTTTTTTTTTCCATTCAACAGGTAGAGAAATGAACAAATATACATAGTAGCCTAAATAGTTAATCAGAAACAAGTAGAATAACTCTTGTTGCCATAATCAAATCATAAGCGCCCACGAAGAAATCATAAGTGAGGTAGGGATTAGTAAATAATTAATCAGAAACAAGTAGAATAACTCTTGTTGCTATAATGAAATTATAAGCGCCCATAACTCCAAACTAGTGCTTCTTACGACACCTAACAGCCTCACAGAAATGGCAGCACGGAACAGAGCAGGAGACACTCCCCAAAGAGGATACTCCAAGGATGCCCACACCTATTGTACCTGACGTGTGTACCCAGGAACAACAACTGGAGATACGATCAAACAGAAATGAACATTTACTCAAGACTGGCACAGCCCTTTTTGGCCTTGAATACAGTCAAACACATGGACGAACAGTAACAAAACAGATAACCTCGGTTTGTTTTGGTATGAAAGGTAATCGTAAACGAGGCAAGGAACAGTAAACAATAGATAGCACACAGATGGGAGCGACGAAATAATTGCACGTCCATTAACTCCGAACGAATGCTGCTTAGGACTGCAAATCGTCTAGCAGAAATGGCACGGAGCACACCGTATAAACAAGAAGATAAAAGGATGTTCCAAGATGGCCAATATACCTCGTACCTGACACACAAACACAGCAACAACTGTAGATATGAACAAGCATTTATTCCAGACTGGCACAGCCTTTGGATCAAGAGTCTAGCCAGACAAACACAGGGACAAACTGTAACACCTACAGGTAACTTCAGGTTGATTGGAATAAAAGCGAAACTTGAAAGAGGCAGCGAATAGTATGTTCACATTTCTGGTAGGCGATGTCGTGTCGTAAGCGACATTCAC
>CM065748.1:12735013-12782513 GCA_033310375.1 Conus canariensis
TTGTAATGGATTATTTCCAGTCTTGCTGCTTTGGTGAGTCTGCAAATTGGGGCTAGTCTTTCTTCTTTTTTTTTTCAATTTTTTTTTTAAAATAATAACAATCAAGCTGCAGACATACACTCATGAAAAATCAATGCTTCCGCACTCAGGCGTGCACGCGCACGCTCGCGTGCTCTCTCTCTCTCTCTCTCTCTCTCTCTCTCTCTCCTCTCTCTCTCTCTCTCTCCTTCACACACACACACACACATACACACACACATACGCATGCACGCACGCACGCACGCATGCACACGCGTGCGCGCGCTCGCTCACACACACACACACACACACACACACACACACACACACACACACACACACGCACACACACACACACACACACACACGCACGCACGCACGCGCACGCGCACACACACACACACACACACACACACACACACACACACACACACGCACGCACACACACGTCATGAAACATAGCAACATCTAATTTTTTGTATATCGATCGAGTATGTTAAATAAGGTTTCCCTCTGCCTGTCTGCCTGTCGATCTGTTGGCGTTTCCATGAATCTGCGCAGGCTTTTGGGTTTATTTATACTGTGAGTGCGAGTGCATGCGTGTTCCCTCTCTCCGTCTGTCTGTCTCTTTGTCTCTCTGTCTGTCTCTTTGTCTGTCTGTCCTGTCTGTCTGTCTCTTTGTCTGTCTGTCTGTCTCTTTGTCTGTCTGTCTGTCTCTTTGTCTGTCTGTCTCTCTGTGGTGTGTGTGTGTGTGTGTGTGTGTGTGTGTGTGTGTGTGTGTGTGTGTGTGTGTGTGTGTGTTGTGTTGTGTTGTTGTTGTTGTTGTTGTTGATTTATAGTCTGTTCACACTTGGTGATATTAGACTTTACTGGGGGGTGGGGGTGGGGGGGGGGGCGAGGGGAGGGGGGGAAGGGGAGGGGGGGCGGGGTGAGGGGAGGGGGGAGGGGGATTGGGGGAGGGCGGAGGAGGAGGACAGGGGGGGAGGAAAAGGTCAGAAATAATGTCAAGAACAGTACAAATTTAAATATAAACTACACTGTCATAATTATAACAATATGCTAATTTGAGATTGAGAGATAATTTTTGCAACCTCAACAATTTCTGAACTGAAAGAAATAGCGTGAACCGGTTTGGATTTCGAAATTTCAATGTTTGCTTTTGAATAAAGAGCATTTAAAATGGGGCAATGGAAAAGTATATGTTCACTAGATAATGGCTTAGAACATGCACACGCTATATTTTGGGAATATTTGGTCTTCCAAGAGTTCAAACGTATCTTGTATATTAAACTAGAAATATGTCTAGGATATGTTTCCATTACACATTTATCTTGAGACTTCTCAATTCGGAAACAGCTTTCCAATAACGAATGTACTTCATATATATCTAACTTCAAATTACTTTTTGCAGCATTGCCCATTGCCCCGCGTCTGGCTAGTTTATCTGCTATTTCATTCCAATAAATACCACAGTGTGAAGGGACCCAGCCGAAGACTATATTTACTCCTGTGGAAATAATGTAATTAATTAAATGCTTTATTTCAAAGATTACATCCTTCCTTGTTTTAACATCCCAAACTTTCAAACTATCTAACACTGCCTTAGAATCAACACAAAATAAAATGTTACAGAAAGAATGATTACTATCACAAATAAAGAGTAATGCCATAAGAATAGCATACAATTCTGCTGTAAAAATAGAAAATCCTTTTCCAAGGCTGTATGCTTTTTGAACTTTTAAAGCCGGAATAACAAAACCTGAACCTGCACTTAACTGGCAAACGGAACCATCCGTAAAAATTTTTAAGTGATTAGAGTATTTGTTTTCTAAGTTTTCTCTCACTTTATAAGTTAAAATGTTAATGTTATCATTTTTCCGGACATTAGTGTAATCTACATCAAAGATAGCTTGTCTATGTTCCCATGGAGGCACCGGGGGAACAACAGGAGCAGGTGAGAGTGAAGTGAAGTTTGAAGTGTTGTGTTGTGTTGTGTGTGTTGTGCGTGTGTTTATGAGTGTGTATGACAGTGACAATATCATTACACAAAAAAAAGGAAGTGAGAAAAAGAAATGAAAGGGTTGGAGGGAGAGTGCAGACCCCAGCCACTGTCCCCACCAGTCCTTTGCTCACTGGTCCGACTCGTAGTTTCCACCCTCACCAAATCTGAATAATATTGTAGAGAAATCTTAAATAAATGTTAGCGAACCGCCCAGAGAACGTGGACAAACGAGTCACAAGACGAAACACAACTAGTTTCGACCTCTTAGGTCTTCATCAGGTGAGACATTAACGAATAAAACAATGAAAATTCACTTAGCTTTGATACCCTACGAAGTGATCTGAAGCGATCAAAGCTAAGTGAATTTTCATTGTTTTATTCGTTAATGTCTCACCTGATGAAGACCTAAGAGGTCGAAACTAGTTGTGTTTCGTCTTGTGACTCGTTTGTCCACGTTCTCTGGGCGGTTCGCTAACATTTATTTAAGATTTGTTTAGATTTCCGCCTGCAGTCCTCTCGCTTTGCAACTAGATCAATATTGTAGAGGTCAACACAGCTTATAAACATGAGAATGGCAGGAGAATAGCAGGAGAATAGCAGGAGAAAGGCAGGGGAAACGGAATCAAGTGTCATCATCATGATAGCCAGGCTCAACGTCAAATGGAACGCCACTCCTCGCCTGTAGGTTTTGCCACCGAAAATCCCACGTAATGAAAAAAAAAAAAAAAGTGGAGAAGTTAGACATATGGGTTAAGGTTCATACGGTCGTTATTCTGTGCACATCCCATACATACAGGATGCAGGTGGAAATCAGTGATGTCCATTTTGGATTGACCTGAAAATGTCACAGTTCAACTCAGCACCATCAAAAACCTCTAGAATGACTCTCACGGTCATAAAAATAGATAAACTGTAAAAAAAAAAAAAAAAAAAAAAAAAATGACGTTTAAGGTCGGTGCCGTCACGGGTCGCTTCGGAAGGGGGTTCCCGAGAGGGGTACGTGGGTGGGAAAATTGGAACCCGCTGATTTCTAGGTACTATGGTCCATGACCAGCCAAATAAAGCAAAAAAAAACTTGCTTTACACATCCCAGTCCTACGGGGTTATACACGATTGTGCACTATGAGCGTTTTTGTGTGTGTGTGTGTTTTTTTTGTTTTGTTTTGTTTTTTTGTTTTTTGTTTTTTTGTTGTTGTTGTTGTTGTTTGGGGGGATGCATGCAGTTTTTCCCGAGACAATGTGTGGAAAAAAATGTTCCATCTCGCGATGGTAGCGATGGTAACGAACGTGAACACAAGCAGCAAATGTACCGGGATGGGTTTGGGACCACGTTCCGCCTTTCCTCTAGGCTTCCTTAACAACTGTTTGGTAGTTGGTGTCTCAAATTGCTGACAGACAAACAAACAAACAAACAAACACAAGCGGGTGGACACGTAGTCTCCGTCGCCGAGGTCATTCGGAAAGAAAAGCCAAGACAGGAAATGAAGAGCCAAGCCAAGTAAAGAAAAGAAGAGCAGAGCCAAGTAAAGAAAAGAAGAGCAGAGCCAAGTAAAGAAAAGAAGAGCAGAGCCAAGTAAAGAAAAGCAGAGCCAAGTAAAGAAAAGAAGAGCAGAGCCAAGTAAAGAAAAGAAGAGCAGAGCCAAGTAAAGAAAAGAAGAGCAGAGCCAAGTAAAGAAAAGAAGAGCCAAGTAAAGAAAAGAAGAGCAGAGCCAAGTAAAGAAAAGAAGAGCAGAGCCAAGTAAAGACAAGAAGAGCAGAGCCAAGTAACGAAAAGAAGAGCCAAGTAAAGAAACGAAGAGTAGGGCCAAGTAACGAAAAGAAGAGCCAAGTAAAGAAAAGAAGAGCAGAGCCAAGTAACGAAAAGAAGAGCCAAGTAAAGAAAAGAAGAGCAGAGCCAAGTAACGAAAAGAAGAGCCAAGTAAAGAAAAGAAGAGCAGAGCCAAGTAACGAAAAGAAGAGCCAAGTAAAGAAACGAAGAGTAGGGCCAAGTAACGAAAAGAAGAGCCAAGTAAAGAAAAGAAGAGCAGAGCCAAGTAACGAAAAGAAGAGCCAAGTAAAGAAAAGAAGAGCAGAGCCAAGTAACGAAAAGAAGAGCCAAGTAAAGAAAAGAAGAGCAGAGCCAAGTAACGAAAAGAAGAGCCAAGTAAAGAAAAGAAGAGCAGAGCCAAGTAACGAAAAGAAGAGCCAAGTAAAGAAAAGAAGAGTAGGGCCAAGTAACGAAAAGAAGAGCCAAGTAAAGAAAAGAAGAGCAGAGCCAAGTAAGGAAAAGAAGAGCCAAGTAAAGAAAGAAGAGCAGAGCCAAGTAACGAAAGAAGAGCCAAGTAAAGAAACGAAGAGTAGGGCCAAGTTAAAAAAAAAAAAAAGGGAAGAGCAGAGCCAAGTAACGAGAAGAAGAGCAGAGCCAAGTAAAGAAAAGAAGAGCAGAGCCAAGTAACGAAAAGAAGAGAAGAGCCAAGTAACGAAAAGAAGAGAAGAGCCAAGTAAAGAAAGAAGAGCAGAGCCAAGTAAAGAAAAGAAGAGCAGAGCCAAGTAAAGAAAAGAAGAGCCAAATAAAGAAAAGAAGAGCAGAGCCAAGTAAAGAAAAGAAGAGCCAAGTAAAGAAAAGAAGAGCAGAGCCAAGTAACGAAAAGAAGAGCCAAGTAACGAAAAGAAGAGCAGAGCCAAGTAAGGAAAAGAAGAGCCAAGTAAAGAAAAGAAGAGCAGAGCCAAGTAACGAAAAGAAGAGCCAAGTAAAGAAAAGAAGAGTAGAGCCAAGTAAAAAAAAAAAAAAGAAGAGCAGAGCCAAGTAACGAAAAGAAGAGCAGAGCCAAGTAACGAGAAGAAGAGCAGAGCCAAGTAACGAGAAGAAGAGCAGAGCCAAGTAACGAAAAGAAGAGCAGAGCCAAGTAACGAAAAGAAAAGCAGAGCCAAGTAACGAAAAGAAGAGCAGAGCCAAGTAAAGAAAGAAGAGCAGAGCCAAGTAACGAAAAGAAGAGCAGAGCCAAGTAAAGAAAAGAAGAGCAGAGCCAAGTAACGAGAAGAAGAGCAGAGCCAAGTAAAGAAAAGAAGAGCAGAGCCAAGTAAAGAAAAGAAGAGCAGAGCCAAGTAAAGAAGAGCAGAGCCAAGTAAAGACAAGAAGAGCAGAGCCAAGTAAAGACAAGAAGAGCCAAGTAAAGACAAGAAAGAGCGGACAAGAAAAGAAGAAAAGAGAAGACAATTTAAGACAAGGCCAAACAAGCACAATCAGATAGAGAATCTTTTAAGTACTGTCCCCTTTTTGGTCTTCGTTCATTTTCCCCCTTGTTTTCTTTCTTTTCTTTCTTTTCTTCTTTTTCTTCTTCTTCTTCCCCCTCCTCTCCCCCTCCCCCCTCCCTCCTCCTCCTGCTCCTCTCTTCTTCTTCTTCTTCTTTGATAATCTTTCATGTCTTTAGTAGTACCACCAACCAACCCGTAGGTCTGAGCTGAATGACGTCAGCACTGAGGTTTGACACATTTCCCGCACACAACGGCAAGCACAGCCAAATGACAACAAAACAACAACGAAGCTGCTGTGTACATGACTAACACCGCATCATGCCGTGTCTTTGGCTGTTTCTCTCCCCTTCCCCCCCCCCCACCCCCTCCCCCTTCCCCTACACCCACCACCTCCCCTCCTCGCCTTCCGAGGGCCCGGCGAGATGTACTGAAACCTTGCGCTCTGGGAAGTCGATCAGCCGCAACGACTGTGTGTATACCCAGAACCACATTTTCACCGCCTTACTTTCCGTTTCGCTGTCAAAAATCGAGTGAAGCATTTTTTCTTTCTGTTAGACTTTTTTTTTTTTTTTTTCATGGGGAGACAAAAAAAGGGGTGGGGGGTGGGGGTGAGGAGGAAGCGGGAGAGGAAGCAGCTTGGGACGAGGGAGGTGGGGTGGGGGGAGGGTGGGGGGGTGTTGGGGCGAGGTGGTGTGTGCGTGGAGTTGTTGTTGTGGTGGTGGGGGGGGGGGGGGGGTGTTGGGGCGAGGTGGTGTGTGCGTGGAGTTGTTGTGGTGGTGGTGGTTGGGGGGGGGGGTATGAGTAGGGAGGGAGAGGGTGGTGCGCGTGCGGGGGGGGGGGGGGGGGGGGGGGGGCAGGGGAGGAGGGCGGAAAGGTGCATGACGTGGATGTGTAGTTCGGTAAAAATGGATCAGTGAGAACATAATGCATCGACGTATTAAAACAGAGCAATGGGGGTGGGGGGAGGGGGGGGGGTGGGAGGAGGGGGGGGAGGGAACAGTCTGAGACGACGGAAGGGGGAGTGTGTTGGGGGCGAGATGGGGGTGTCCGCGTCGGGGGTGGAGGGGGGCGGGGGTGGGGGGTCGTGCGGTGGGGGGAAGGTACATCACGTGGATGTATAAGTCGGTAAGTAGATCAGAGTCAGAACATAATGCAACAATGTATTGAAAGGAAACGTTGGAGTGGAGGGGAGTGGAGAGAGAGAGAGAGAGAGAGAGAGAGAGAGAGAGAGAGAGAGAGAGAGAGAGAGAGAGAGAAGAGAGAGAGACAGAGACAGAGACGAGAGAGAGACAGAGAGAGAGAGAGTGAGAGAGAGAGAGAGAGACACACACACACACGCGCGCGCGCCGCCCGCGCGCGCGCGCCGCACGCACGCAGCACGCACGCACGCACGCCGCACGCACGCACGCACGCACGCACGCACGCACGCACGCACGCACGCACACACACACACACACACACAGACGACAGACAGATAGAGGTGGAGAGACAGACAGACAGACAGACAGACAGACAGACAGAGGGAGAGAGAGAGAGTGAGAGGAGGGGGGTAGGAGGAGGTATCTTTCTTTCAAGCACCTATGGATTGTCGCTGGCATTCTGGGAAGACTCAAAGATGAAGTTGAGAGGAAGAAGAAGGGGGGTGGACAACAGTGAGGAAAGAAAGAAAGAAAAGAGAAAGAGAAAGAGAGAAAGAAGGGAAAAAGAAAAAAAGAAAGAAAAGAAAAGAGCCACAATTGACGTCATACGCGCCATTTGAGTGTCGGGTCATGCTATTTCCTTTCAACTGTACAGACGGCTTTCTTTTTTTTTTTTTTTTTCTTTTTTTTTTTCTTTTTTTTTTTTCGCTTCGACACTGTCGGCGGTTTTGAAAACATTCTCGTCTGCTGTGTTGTTTCCAAGAAAAGCCGGTATTAATGCCAAGAGTGAGAGCTGAAGAGTTGGTCAGGTTATAGACACTATGTGGAGACCTCCTCACCAACTCTATCTATACCAACCCCCATCACCACCACCACCAAGTTCTTCGGGACAAGTAGCAAAGTTCTTCCCGAAAAAAAACGCCGATCACTGACTTGTCTTTATACGAAAACAAGCAATATCTGTGATGTCGTTTGCTTTAGGATCAACTCCCTTTTCTTGGCTTTTCCGTGGTCACTCGTGGTCTTAGTAACGGCACATGAACACAAATGAAATTATAGCTGATGTACAGTTTATGACGTGTGTGTGTGTGTGTGTGTGTGTGTGTGTGTGTGTGTGTGTGTGCACACGCTTCTATCATTGTCTGAACGTGAGGCCTGTGAACGGGGGGGGGGGGGGGGGGGGGGGGGGGGGGGCCACTGTCTTCATGGTGTGAACTACATGTAGGCCTGCTTTGAAGGCTGTCCTGTGATGGTATGAAATGATGGGGGGCGGGGGGGGGGGGGGGGGGGGGTCACTGTCTTCATGGTGTGAACTACATGTAGGCCTGCTTTGAAGGCTGTTCTGTGATGGTATGAAATGATGGAGGCCGGGGGGGGGGGGGGGGGTCACTGTCTTCATGGTGTGAACTACATGTAGGCCTGCTTTGAAGGCTGTTCTGTGATGGTATGAAATGATGGAGGCCGGGGGGGGGGGGGGGGTCACTGTCTTCATGGTGTGAACTACATGTAGGCCTGCTTTGAAGGCTGTTCTGTGATGGTATGAAATGATGGAGGCGGGGGGGGGGGGGGGGGTCACTGTCTTCATGGTGTGAACTACATGTAGGCCTGCTTTGAAGGCTGTTCTGTGATGGTATGAAATGATGGAGGCCGGGGGGGGGGGGGGGGGGTCACTGTCTTCATGGTGTGAACTACATGTAGGCCTGCTTTGAAGGCTGTTCTGTGATGGTATGAATGATGGAGGCCGGGGGGGGGGGGGGGGGGGTCACTTTCATGGTGGTGGGGGGCGGGTTGGATGGGGGGGGGGGTGGGGGGGGGGGGCACTGTCTTCATGGTGTGAACTACATGTAGGCCTGCTTTGAAGGCTGTTCTGTGATGGTATGGAATGATGGAGGCCGGGGGGGGGGGGGGGGGGGGTCACTGTCTTCATGGTGTGAACTACATGTAGGCCTGCTTTGAAGGCTGTTCTGTGATGGTATGGAATGATGGAGGCCGGTGTGAACGTCCCATCTCGTCCCCCCTCTCGCGCAGATCCCCCCGGGGGACCTATTAGTGTCCCAGATCGTCCCCCGGGGGTGACCTACTGGTGTCCTAGATCGTCCACCAGGGGACGAATCAGTGTCCCGAATCGTCCCCCGGGGGGAATTTCTGGGCAGTCCTCCCCCCCCCCCCCGCCGCCCCCCCCCCGTGCGTTCTGCCCCCCCCCCCCCCCCCCCCCCCCCCCCGCTCCCCCTGAATTCACCATCATGCCTGTCCCAGAGGAGAGAGACAGAGAGAGAGAGAGAGAGAGAGAGAGACAGGCAGAGCGAGGAGAGAGAGAGAGAGACAGAGAGAGAGACAGGAGAGCGAGAGAGAGAGAGAGAGGAGAAGAGGACAGAGAGACCAGAGAGAGACAGGCAGAGCGAGAGAGAGAGAGAGAGAGAGACAGAGACAGAGAGAGAGACAGGCAGAGCGAGAGAGAGACAGAGAGACAGAGAGACAGAGAGAGAGACAGGCAGAGCGAGAGAGAGAGAGAGAGAGAGAGGAGAGAGAGAGACAGAGTGAGAGAGAGAGAGAGCAGAGAGAGAGAGAGAGAGACAGAGAGAGAGAGAGAGAGAGAGAGAGAGACAGAGAGAGACAGAGAGAGAGACAGGCAGAGCAGAGAGAGAGAGAGAGAGAGAGAGAGCAGAGAGAGGGGAGAGAGACAGAGAGAGAGAAGAGACAGAGAGAGAGAGAGAGAGAGCAGAGAGAGAGAGACAGAGAGAGAGAGACAGAGAGAGAGAGAGACAGAGAGAGAGAGAGACAGGCAGAGCGAGAGAGAGAGAGAGACAGACAGAGAGAGAGAGACAGAGACAGAGAGAGAGAGAGACAGGCAGAGCGAGAGAGAGAGAGAGAGAGACAGAGAGAGAGAGAGACAGAGACAGAGAGAGAGAGACAGGCAGAGCGAGAGAGAGAGAGAGAGACAGGCAGAGCGAGAGAGAGAGAGAGAGGAGAGAGGCAGAGCGAGAGAGAGAGAGAGAGAGGAGGACAGACAGACAGAGAGAGAGAGAGAGAGACAGGCAGAGCGGGAGAGAGAGAGAGAGAGAGAGGACAGGCAGAGCGAGAGAGAGAGAGAGAGAGAGAGAGAGAGAGACAGAGAGACAGGCAGAGCGAGAGAGAGAGAGAGAGAGAGAGACAGGAGAGAGAGAGAGACAGAGAGAGAGAGAGACACACAGAGACAGGCAGAGCGAGAGAAAGACAGAGAGACAGGCAGAGCGAGAGAGAGAGAGAGAGACAGGCAGAGCGAGAGAGAGAGAGAGACAGAGAGAGAGAGAGAGAGAGAGAGAGAGAGAGACACAGAGACAGAGAGAGAGAGAGAGACAGGCAGAGCGAGAGAAAGACAGACAGGCAGAGCGAGAGAGAGGGGAGAGAGAGAGAGAGAGAGAGAGAGAGAGAGAGAGACAGAGAACAGAGAGAGAGAGAGAGAGAGAGGGGAGAGGCAGAGAGAGAGAGAGAGGAACAGAGACACAGACACGGAGACAGAGACAGAGAGACCGGGGGGGGGGGGGGGGGGCCTTCTGGGACAGGCATGATGGTGAATTCAGGGGGAACCAGAACAGCACGGGGGTGGGGACTGCCCAGAAATTCCCCCGGGGAACGATTCAGGACACTGATTCGTCTCCCCGGGGGACGATCTGGGACACCAATAGGTCCCCGGGGGACCTGCGCGAGTGGGGGACGAGATGGGACGTTACACCGGGATGGTCACTGTCGTCATCGTGTGAACTACATGTAGGCCTGCTTTGAAACTGCTTCGTCTTGATACACAATGCTGTAAGCCGGGGGAGTCAGGGTCATGATTAATTGTCCTCATGGCTAACGGCTGATAAAGATCATCAGAGTGTTTTCATTCATTTGACTCATCACCGGGTTCACCTGAAAGTTACTGTCTTCGCGTCATACTTAGTGATTACGGACAGAAAGTTACTGTATTCACGGTTTAAAAAAAAAACAAAAAAAAAACCATTAAATAGACCTGTTCAAGCTTCAGACATAAACATCCCACAGAAATCACGTGTAGTTGTGAACTTGAAGTGCATATGAAGCTTTTTTTTTCTCGACAATTTAGATTTAAAAAGAAAAGATACAGATAAAGACAGCTGCGGCAACCGGGTGCTGAGAGCACTGAGGTCTTACTTCAAAGGTCGTGGAGTTCCAACTCACAAGCATCCAGTAAGACTGAGTGGAGGGTGCACGCGGATGTCCAACCATCGAGGTGAGCATTCCTACAAGTCTGTTGCTGGCCCAACTCCATGCCTGTTGGGGTCTGTACGCTGACCATAGTCAGACATACTTTGCTTTTGTTAAAGATCACGTGGTTTGCGTCAGTGGACTGCTGAAACTGGACACTGTCCGGTGTGCTGTGAGATGCTTGGGGGATGTCTTGTGCAGCAACACGCCGGAGACCAAAAGCTGTAATTACTGTTTGCATGGAAAAACACTAATTAAGAGTATGACTGTTTTCATTCATTACATACGGCGGCCGGAATAGCTCAGTTGGTTAGAGCGCCGGACTCGTGATCCTGGGGTTGCGGGTTCGAATTTCGGTACAGGGGGATTTTTACCTCGGAGTTAACATTGGTTCTGACTCCATTCCCCACACAGTCCTTCGAATGAGACAATAAACCGAGGTTCCGTGTGTGAACGCACGCACAACATCTTGCATACATGTAAAATCCCATCACCAACTTTCGGAAGAGAAGGCCAGTTCGGCCGTTGGTATGGATGACACGTTACACATAGCATGCACCTTCCCCGAAGATGGAGTATGGCTGCCTTAATGGCGGGATAAAAAAACGGTCATACACACAAAACTCCGGGGAAAAAAAAAACGGTCATACACACAAAAACTCCACTGCCTGTCTATACAGGTAGTGTCCGCAGGAGTATCAGCCTGCGTACGCAGAAAGAAAGAAAGCAATTTCATTACATACGATCAGAGATAAACTTTCTTTTCCATGCGAAGCCAGATTTTTTCGGGAAAATACTTCACGTGGAAACAACTCACTGTAACAGGGAAAGGCAGTTTCATGGCAAAGGGGTCAATCACTATGGAAAATATTGTTTTTCATGTGAAAACAATAACTTATACCGGGATATTTGTTCGCATAAAAAACCAGCCATTTATCACTTCCACTACCACTTCCAGTGAAACAGTTAATAATCACAAGAAAACAGATTGTCTTTTTTTTTTTCTTTAAAATTAAATCACTCATCAAGTGAAACTAACTGTTTTCCTATGAAAACATTTTTTTTCCATCACAATCAGTTGCTTTCGCGTGATAGTAACTACTTTCTTTGATGATATACTGACACATACGTGTCTTCTGACACAGCTGGGCATACATCATCCGTGTCGTCATACATACACTCACAGACAACGTATGTCATCAATCCGACATACATCATCTATGAGTGTTTGTATGTATAATTGTACCCATGCGTCAACACTTTCAAGTGCATATTTGTTGATGTATTACGCGATCGTAATGGGGAAAAAAGTTTCCAAGCGGGTGAAAAAACACACAAACAAACAATTTGTTTTTTTAAGTCCGATAGGGGACGAATTTCGGCATTCGTGCAGGGAATGATTTGATCGCGCCAGATTTGCGTCCTTCTCGGACACCGGCTGATGGAGATGTAGCGATCCCTTCCTGAAGAAGCCATGGGATGGCAGCGATGAAGACACAGTGGCGCGTTGCACGTGTCCACAGCCAGTGACAGCGGCCGGCAGGGAGGTTGGAAACTGGTGTCTGGCAGCACGTGCTGTTGGTTCTGGGCATGTGGTTCTGGGCATATGGTTTTTGGGGTATGTGGTTCTGGGCATGTGGTTCTGGGCATGTTGTTTGGGGGGCATGTGGTTCTGGGCATGCGGTTTTTGGGCATGTTGTTCTGGGCATGTGGTTTTGGCATGTGGTTTGGGGCATGTGGTTCGGGGTACGTGGTTCTGGGGCTATTGATTCTGGGCATATGGTTTTTTGGGCATGGGGTTCTGAGTACGTGGTTCTGGGCATGTGATTTGGGGCATGTGGTTCTTGGTCCGAGGTCCTGGGCACGTGGTTTTGGGCATGTGGTTCTGGGCACGGTGATTCTGGGCATGTGGTTTTGGGGCATGTGGTTCTGGGAACGTGGTTCTAGGCACATGATTCTGGGTTTGTGGTTTTGGGGCAAGTGATTCTGGGTACGGGGTTCTGGGCATATGCTTCTGGCTGAGACTGATGTCTCTGTGACATATCGGCCAAAAGCTATTGTGTCCAAAGTTGATTCTCACGGCAGTAAACCACAATCAAGGAAGGATCTTGATCATTTAACGGATACCCCCCTCTTCATTTTTCCTTCATCGATCTTTAGTTTGAAAGAACAGTGACAAACATGTTCAGTTCAAACCAGCTCAGATGAATTCATGGTTCCCCATCCTCCTCTCCACCTTCTCCCCTGCCCCCCCCCCCCCCCCCCTCCCTCCTTCTCCCCTCTCCCCAATTCCTGGCAAGATCCTAACGGAATAGCTTTAAACATACTCTGTGCAAACCAAGGCAGATAAATCACAGATCCTCTCCCCACCCCCACCCCCACCCCCTACCCCACCTTCTCTCCCCACCCCTCCTCCTTCAAAAGTTCCTGAACGGGACAGCTATGAAAATGCTCGGTGTAGATTGTGATGGCGGACAAATCACTGATCTTTTAACATACGGGTCTTTATCACAACAGCCTGTTCCGACAGACAAATCACTGATCTTTTAACGCAAGGGTCTTTATCACAACAGACTGTTACCACAGACAAATCACTGATCTTTTAACACAACGGTCTTTATCAGAACAGACTGTGACCAAAGACAAATCAGTGATCTTTTAACTTAAGGGTCTTTACCACAACAGACTGTTACCACAGACAAATCACTGATTTTTTAACACACGGGTCTTTATCAGAACAGACTGTTACCACAGACAAATCAATGATCTTTCAGCACAACGGTTCTCAGCAAAACAGCTGTCAATATGCTCTGTCAACATGCCCGGTGCAGACTGCTAGATCAGACGAATGACTGGTTTGTTTGTTTGTTTGTTTTTCCCAGCCCCAGGTTCTTAGCAGACCAGCCATCAGCATGTTTAGTGCAGATTGTTAGAGCAGGCGATTTTTTTTTTTTTTTTTTTTTTTTTTTTTTTTTTTTTGCTGTCCCAACCTGTGCGCCACCTCAGAGGCACGCCGCTCATTCCGACACCCCGTCCACAGCCACAGCCCGGTCAGCCCCGCCTCAGCCCCGGCACCGGCAATCCACAGGGAGCAGTCAATGTCAAGTCGTCAAGAGGCAACCCACCGGAGGAGACACTGCACTGCTGCCGAGTCACTTCGGTGGTGTTCAGTGGCGCCTGTTCTGATCTAACATACGCAGGACAACACCTACTAAGCCCCCTACTGACGGCAATAATTACTTAGTCGCGGAGCCGGCGTGAGTGAGCTCTCCCTCCGGAGGGCGCCACCACGTCCGTCCAACGACAGCCGCCATGGACTCGCCGATACCGTTGACCCCGACGGAACCAAACCAAGACCACAGACATGGAGAGGAATTCGAAATTGAGGTCACCATGAGAGCAGGGCATGAAGGGCCACAGAATTTGAGACTTTTTTTTTTTTTTTTTTAATGCTGATTGATGAGAATGAGGATGATTAAGATGATGCTACGGATTTCCATTTTGGTCTGAGACTACATGACAGGGATGTACTCTACGCTTCCTTTCATAATATATCCGGCGTCAACCAGGCCCGAGAGATACAGGCACCTGCAGTGTTGGTCAGGACATTTGAGCAACACTCTCAGCAGAACAGCGCAAGGAGAGGTGTGAATGTCGGCAGCAACTCAACTCTGGGTAGGAGCCGGTCGGGGCAGAAAAACCCACATGACTTCTGATGGGATTTGAACCCATGACCTCCCAGCCGGGAGTCCGCGACGCTAACCACTTCGCCACGGCGGCTGGTAATTTGAGACATTCTTTTTTTTATGCTGATCGATGAGAATGAGGATGATTAAGATGATGCTACGGATTTCCAATTCGGTCTGAGACTACATGACAGGGCTGTACTCTACGCTTCCTTTCATTATATATATATATCCGGCGTCAACCAGGCCCGAGAGATACAGGCACCTGCAGTGTTAGTCAGGAAATTTGAGCAACACTCTCAGATACGCTTCCATCAAGTGGATGGAACTCGACTGTGTGGTCCCAGTCTTCCCAACTGAGTCCGCAGCAAACTCAACTCTGGGTAGGAGCCGGTCGGGGCAGAAAAACCCACATGACTGATGGGATTCGAACCCACGACCTCCTAGCCGGGAGTCCGCGACGCTAACCACTTCGCCACGGCGGCTGGTAATAAATAGTCTTTTAATCCCAAGGTTCTCAGCAGAACAGCGCAAGGAGAGGTGTGAATGTCGGCCATTATTTCCACCAATCAGCGACTGTTACTGTCCAAGATGCACAGTGGAAAGGACGTGTGCACTCTAAGAAAAGACGTCCTCTCTGGGCGCTAGCCCTTGTAAACAACAACACTTATCTCCTAGGTCTTGAAGATGACGATTTGAACCAAAGCAACTACAACAGTTGGATTAGAGGCCAGGTTGCCCAGACTTTCATTTTTTTTTTCTTTCCAACATTTTTTTTTCTTCTGTGGTTATTGATCTCTGTATCGGAGGACCCTGATTCTCCGAACTCTGTCCGCTGAGTGACGATTAGTAGGAAGCAGTAGTGTCGTTTACCTGTGGAAACGCATATCCAGTATTTATTTCCTATCCGTCAAATTTAGTGCTGGTTCTTTTTTTCGGGGGCAGGGGGAGGGGGCGAGATGGGGGGGGGGGGGAGGGATGGGAGGGGGGGGAGGGGAGGGAGTCTCATTCGTCCACTGGGTTCGAGTCTCGTCTTAAAGCTATTGTGTCACAAGAGATCAACACAGGCACGTGACGCACGTTCAGTCTGACAGACAAAGGGTTAAGGTTGTGGCGAAACACAATGAAGGAAAACTCCACGAATGCCACTTTTGTCAGTGAAATACGTACCCTACCAGACAGACAAACTAACAATATCTCTGGAAGAATGAAAACGATTCTCATCGACTGCTGATCTTCTGTTTCACAAATAAGATTTATCTTTGAGGATGTTCTGAAGATTAGCAATAAGAAAGAAAAAGAAAGAAAAAGAAAAAAGAAAAAGAAATCACACACACACACACACACACACACACACACACACACACACACACACACACCTACTTTTGAATACGAATTCGTCCGTTTACGTATATATTTTTATACGTCATTCTCTAAGCGTTTTCATATGTCCTTAATTTAATGCCACAAGTCCCGAAGACTGTCCACTACCGAAGCATTGACGATTTCTGATTTCTTTCTCTTTCATGCTGCTGTCTACACAGTGAAAAAGGACATCACAGTACTGCTGTCTGCACAGTGAAAATGAACATCATCATGCTGCTGACTACACAGTGAAAAGGGACATCATCATGCTGCATGATGATGTCCCTTTTCACTGTGTAGACAGCAGTACTGTGATGTCCCTTTTCACTGTGTAGACAGCAGCATGATGATGTCCCTTTTCACTGTGTAAACAGCAGCATGGTGATGTCCCTTTTCACTGTGTAGACAGCAGTACTGTGATGTCCCTTTTCACTGTGTAGACAGCAGCATGATGATGTCCCTTTTCATGTGTAGACAGCAGTACTGTGATGTCCCTTTTCACTGTGTAAACAGCAGCATGATGATGTCCCTGTTCACTGTGTAGACAGCAGTATTGTGATGTCCCTTTTCACTGTGCAGACAGCAGTATGATGATGTCCCTTTTCACTGTGTAGACAGCAGCATGGTGGTGTCCCTTTTCACTGTGTAGACAGCAGCACTGTGATGTCCCTTTTCACTGTGTAGACAGCAGCATGATGATGTCCCTTTTCACTGTGTAGACAGCAGTACTGTGATGTCCCTTTTCACTGTGTAGACAGCAGCATGATGATGTCCCTTTTCACTGTGTAGACAGCAGTATTGTGATGTCCCTTTTCACTGTGCAGACAGCAGTATGATGATGTCCCTTTTCACTGTGTAGACAGCAGCATGGTGGTGTCCCTTTTCACTGTGTAGACAGCAGCATGATGATGTCCCTTTTCACTGTGTAGACAGCAGCATGATGATGTCCCTTTTCACTGTGTAGACAGCAGCACTGTGATGTCCCTTTTCACTGTGTAGACAGCAGCATGATGATGTCCCTTTTCACTGTGCAGACAGCAGCATGGTGATGTCCCTTTTCACTGTGCAGACAGCAGCTTGGTGATGTCCCTTTTCACTGTGTAAACAGCAGCATGATGATGTCCCTTTTCACTGTGTAGACAGCAGCATGGTGATGTCCCTTTTCACTGTGCAGACAGCAGCATGGTGATGTCCCTTTTCACTGTGTAGACAGCAGCATGGTGATGTCCCTGTTCACTGTGTAGACAGCAGCATGATGATGTCCCTTTTCACTGTGCAGACAGCAGCATGATGATGTCCCTTTTCACTGTGCAGACAGCAGCATGGTGATGTCCCTTTTCACTGTGTAGACAGCAGCATGATGATGTTCCTTTTCACTGTGTAGACAGCAGCATGGTGATGTCCCTTTTCACTGTGCAGACAGCAGCATGGTGATGTCCCTTTTCACTGTGTAGACAGCAGCATGGTGATGTCCCTGTTCACTGTGTAGACAGCAGCATGACGATGTCCCTTTTCACTGTGTAAACAGCAGCATGGTGGTGTCCCTTTTCACTGTGTAGACAGCAGCATGATGATGTCCCTTTTCACTGTGTAGACAGCAGCATGATGATGTCCCTTTTCACTGTGTAGACAGCAGCATGATGATGTCCCTTTTCACTGTGTAGACAGCAGCATGATGATGTCCTTTTTCACTGTGCAGACAGCAGCATGGTGATGTCCCTGTTCACTGTGCAGACAGCAGCATGGTGGTGTCCCTTTTCACTGTGTAGACAGCAGCATGACGATGTCCATTTTCACTGTGCAGAGAGCAGTACTGTGATGTCCTTTTTCACTGTGCAGACAGCAGTACTGTGATTTCCTTTTTCACTGTGTAGACAGCAGCATGACGATGTCCATTTTCACTGTGCAGACAGCAGTACTGTGATGTCCTTTTTCACTGTGCAGATAACAACAAAATTCTGTGCAGTGTGCATGTATGTGTATGAGTTTGGTTCTTTTTATGCATGTATGTTGTTATGTACGATAAGTGTGTGTGTGTGTGTGTGTGTGTGTGTGTGTGTGTGTGTGTGTGTGTGTGTGTGTGTGTGTGTGTGTGTGCTTGATTGCTTGTATAAATATTCCGTCTATATAGGCTGCGTCTTTTATTTTCGTACATATTAAATACTTTGATAAGTTTGTTGAAGTGTTTTCCTTGGAAACGGTGGATGAAAGGAAGGACAACATTGAAGAAAAGGTAAAATTTTGAGTGAGTGAGAGAGAGAGACAGACAGACAGGCAGGCAGCACAGACAGACAGACAGACAGACAGACAGACAGACACTGTCATTGAATTTTTCTCTTCACTGTCCTGTCAGACAGCAGCTCCAGTTACAGGGGATGATGGCTCAGGGTCTTCGCCTTGCTGTCAGACAACAGCCCCAGTTACAGGGGATGATGGCTCAGGGTGTCTTCACTGTCCTGTCCTTCCTTTCCAGTATGTCACGATATACAAGTGAGGGACAGGAGCTGGGTTTCTTCGAAAATCAATTACCATCTCCGTCGTCTAAAAGTTCTCTTTGCACAATGTACAAAAACGTTCCACCTCTTGAAAATAAACGGTATCTGAATTTGACAGGTCTTCTAGAGCAGAGTCCTCTGAGTACTTTATGACAGGAGTGACAGAAGAACCAGACAATCATTTGAATAAAGAGTGAAGAGTAGGCTTACAGCGTGCAAGGGCGTCCTTAGAACATCCTTTTGGGGATGTCTCCTTGTTTGTTCTCTGTTTTATGTGTCGGCATTTCTGCTGGGAAAGTTGGTGTCGTAAACAGGACTCGTTCTGAATTATGGGCGTGTAATTTATTTCATCCTGGGAGCAACAGTTCAGTTCAGTTCAGTGGTTTATTTAATGTCTTTTCATAGCCGGATGATATTAGACACTCAAGGGAGCTAGAGTTACCCTACTTGTTAGTTACTTACTGTTTGTAATTTCTTACTCATTTAAGATTTTCTTTCAAACCAATCAAACCGAGGTTCCTGTATATGTTACTGTTCGTTCGCCTGTTCATCTGACTGTACCCAAGATCATTTCTTCTTCTTCCGCGTACGCAGGCTGGTACTCCTGCGGACACTCCCTGTATAGACAGGCAAGGATAAATCCCACCTACTCAACAAAGGGAGTGGAGTTTTGTGTGTATAACCGTTTTTCATCCCGCCGTTAAGGCAGCCATACTCCAGCTTCGGGGAAGGTGCATGCTATGTGTAACGTGTCATCCATACCAACGGCCCAACTGGCCTTCTCTTCCGAAAATTGGGGGAAGGATTTTACCTGTGTGCAAGATGTTATGCGTGCGTTCACACATAGAACCTCGGTTTATAGTCTCATTCGAAGGTTTGTATGGATAATGGAGTCAGAACCAGTGTTAACTCCGAGGGTAAAATCCCCTGTTCCGAAACGGCCCGGCGGAGATTTGAACCCACAACCCCAGGATCACTAAGATTACGAGTCTGGCGCTCTACCACGGAGCTATTTCGGCCCCCCTATTCAAGATCAGAAAAGCTGTCTTGATTAAATGTTAATTTGTGTGTGTTCATTTCTCCAGCTGTTCTCGCTGTGTACATGAGTCAGGGTATATAAGCAAGCATCATCATCATCATCACTCTCGTTTCTCTTGAAACAAACGAGAAAATCTTTCTTCATTATCATCATTATCTCTATTATCATTATCCGTTTATGGAGATGTTTACTCTGTTTGTCTTATGCTGGCAATACTGCTGTCATTTGGTGTTGTAAGCAGGATTCATTTGGAGTTTACGGCCGTGTAATTATGTCATCATGGGAGCAAGTGTTAACGTTCTTGTTCCTTATTCACTTTTGACTATAACCAGCCTGCTGTGAGATTTCACCTGGATTTGTTAATGCTCGTCACTGTTTTTGTTGGACTACATTCAAGATCAAAAAGGCCGTGCCAGTCTTGGGTATATGTTAATTTGTGTTTGTTCGTTTCTTCTGTTGCTGCGTAAATTGGAAGTTAAAGGGTACGAGGGCAAGCTGGGGGTATATTTTTTTCTTTTCGGTGATGTCTACTTGTGCACTCCCAAATCCACCACCCACCTCATGTTCATCTCCCTCTGTGCGTGCGAGAGTTAGTGCATCATTCTGTCTGGTGGTCGTTGTTTTTTTGTACATATGTCAGGTGCAGTGCATCATTTTGCCTGGTGGTTGTTGTTGTTGTTTTGTACATATGTCAGGTGCAGGGTATATTGGCAAAATTATAAACATCAAGTTTCAAGTCATGATATAGATCTGTCGGTCAAGGGGAATTCAGATTAATTTTATCGTTAAAGAAAAAGAAGGTTCCACCAAACCTTAGGTTGGTTTACCAGGTTTAACTGTATTACAGAACAATTTGTATGAACTGGGTGCGTCATTCCAAGACAGGTTTTAACGGGCCTGGACCAAATTTGTCAGCCAAAGGGAAATAAAACATTAAGAAGAAACCATCATCAGCACAACTCCCCACACCCCCTCCATGCACCCTCTGTCCCCTCTCACCACCTCCGCATGTGAGCAGTGAACATGTCTTTCATTGTATTTACTCGAGGAGTTTGTTTCAGTCATCTGTGGTGAATGCTTAAAATTCAGTTCTCTTTTAAAGAAAAATGGTTCAAAAATAAAAACAAATACAAAGCCACGATACCTTCATACAACGGGGTATGATAATAAAAATGGTCATGATGACGATGATGATGATGATGATGATGATGATGATGATGATGATGATGATGATAACAACATCAACAATTACTATTATTGTTATGAAAAAGAGCTTCTTCTCCCCCTTATCTTTCTCTTTCATTATCAGACTATCCTCTCTCTCTCTCTCTCTCTCTCTCTCTCTCTCTCTCTCTCTCTCTCTCTCTCTCTCTCCCGAAAGTTGCCTTGTCACCATACTATCGCATCTACAGACGGCTTCAGGATGTTTTTTTTTTTTTTTTTTTTTTTTTTTTTTAAATCCTGTTTGTGTGTTTCTCCCCATTGTCTTGTCTGTCTGTCTGTCTGTCTGTCCGCAAGATAACTGGCAATTATCTGGGCGGATCTTCATTGCCATCTGAGGGGTGTTTTGAAGTGTGAAATGCTAGCAGCCATCATTTGGGGCTCTCTCGACGAGCGGAGCAACACTGGCAGTAGTAGTAGTAGTAGTAGTAGTAAGTAGTAGTAGTAGTAGTAGTAGTAGTGATGGTGGTGGTGATGGTGGTGGTGGTAGTAGTAGTAGTGGTGGTGGTGGTGATGGTGGTGGTAGTAGTAGTAGTAGTGGTGGTGGTGGTGGTGGTGGTGGTAGGAGTAGAAGTGGCAGTAGTAGTAGTGGTGGTGGTGGTGGTAGTAGTAGTAGTAGAGGTAGTAGTAGTAGTGGTGGTGGTGGTGGTGGTGGTGGTGGTGGTGGTAGTAGTAATAGTAATAGTAGTAGTAGTAGTGATGGTGGTGGTGGTGGTGATGGTAGTAGTAGTAATAGTAGGGGTGGTGGTGGTGATGTGGTGGTAGTAGTAATAGTAGGGGTGGTGGTGGTGGTGGTGGTAGTAGTAATAGTAATAGTAGTAGTAGTAGTGATGGTGGTGGTGGTGGTGATGGTAGTAGTAGTTATAGTAGTAGTAGTGGTGGTGGTGGTGGTAGTATAGTAGTAGAGTAGTAGTAGTAGTGGTGGTGGGGTGGTGGTGGTGGTGGTGGTGGTAGTAGTAATAGTAATAGTAGTAGTGAGTGGTGGTGGTGGTGGTGGTGAGGTAGTAGTAGTATATAGTAGGGGTGGTGGTGGTGATGGTGAGTAGTAGTAGTATAGTAGGAGTGGTGGTGGTGGTAGTAGTAATAGTTAATAGTAGTAGTAGTAGTGATGGTGGTGGTGTGTGAGGTAGTAGTAGTAATAGAGTAGTGGTGGTGGTGGTGGTGATGGTAGTAGTAGTAGTGTAATAGTAGGGGTGGTGGTGGTGGTGGTAGTAGTAGTAATAGTAACAGTAGTATGTGGTGGTGGTGGTGGTGGTGGTGTAGTAGAGTAGTAATACTAATAGTAGTAGTCGTCGTCGTCGTAGTAGTAGTACTAGTAGCAGTAGTAGTAGTAGTAGTAGAAGTAGTAGTGGTGTAGTGTAGTAATGTTAATAATAGTAGTTGTCGTCGTCGTAGTGTAGTAGTAGTAGTAGCAGCAGCAGTAGTGGTGGTGGTGGTGGTGGTGGTGGTGGTGGTGGTGTGGTGTAGTAGTAGTAGTAGCAGTAGTAGCAGTAGTGTGTAGTAGTATACTACTACTACTAATAGTAGTCGTCGTCATCGTAGTGGTAGTAGTATGTGAGTGGCATGCAGTAGTAGTAGTGGTGGTGGTGGTGGTGGTGGTAGTAGCAGTAGTAGTAGTAGTGGTGGTGGTAGTGGTGGTGATGGTAGTAGTAGTAGTGGTGGTGGTGGTGGTGGTGGTGGTGGTGGTGGCGGTGGTAGTAGTAGCAGTAGTAGCAGCAGCAGTGGTAGTGGTAGTGGTGTGTGATATCAGACGAGCGACACTGATAGCGTGTCAAGAGGTTCCCTGCTGTGAGCGGTGTGTGTATTCCTGCGCATAGACTGGTGGCACTGTGCGCAGGATTTGGTTCAGGCCCTGGGACGCTCTCTGTGATGTCATGAGCGCGACGGTGACTGTCGGTGACGGAATAAACCGTCGGGGACTGAGCGATACAGCTCCAGGCCAGCTGTTCCGAAGGCTGCTGAGGGTGATGGAGGGTAGAGGTGGGGGAGGGGGAGGGAAGGGGGACGGGGGGGGGGGAGGGGGAGATTTGGTGGGGGGGGGGGGGGGGGATAGTGACGCCGGCAAAGTCGACGTAACAAAGCAGCACGCAGTTCACCGCCCCCCCCCCCCCTCCCCAACCCCATCCCACCCCACCCCTCACACCGCCAAACAGGCCCAACCCGCGCCAAGCGGCACGCGCGGCCGCAGGCGCTCGAAATCGCTTTTGCGTGGTTGTTGTGATTTTATTATTATTTCTTTTGAATCATCATTGATTAATATCATTTGTTTATCTGTTTAGTCATATACATTTTGGGTCGACTTCCACATGTCAGCACCAGAGACTTTTTTTTTTTTTTTTTTCCTCTGAACACTCTGCGGTTGGTGATGACATTGGCATCCACGCAGAGAAGAAACAGGGAAAGGGACGGGACGGGCGGGGGGGGGGGGGGGGGGGGGGGGGGGTTGGGCGGATTGGGGGGGGGGGGGAGGGAGAGGGGCGAATTGGAGACTATAGAAGCGGGTGAGAAGGCAGAGGATCAGCGAGATTCAAAACGGCCATGTGTGTGGATGTACCAACATAGAACCATGTGTCGTGTTGTGGGGTCTGCGGACACACACTTCACGTCGGTTTTGTATTCCTTCTGTGGGCCACGTCAGGTGTTGTGTCCAGTGTCCACTGAGGCCGTGCATAACGATGGTGGAGATCACAGTATGACATCTAGCGCACTGCTTTCTTTCTTTCTTTCTTTTTTTTTTTCTTTTTCCTTCTTTCTTTCTTTCTTTCTTTCTTTCTTCATCCTTTATATTTTCTGTCTGTATCCTTTTTTTTTTTTTTATTCTTTCTTTGTTTTTTTTCTTTTTTTCCCCTTTCTTCTTTCTTTATACTTTCTTTCTTTTCTTTCTTTCTTGATTTCTGTATTCTTTCTTTTTTCTTACTTTCTTTCTTTTTTTCTCCTTTCTTCTTTCTTTCTTTTATTCTTTCTATCTTTATTCATTCTTTATTTATTGATTCTTTTTTCTTTCTTTCTTTATTCTTTCTTTCTTTCTCTCATTCTTTCTTTTTTCTTTTCTTTTCTTTCTTTCTTTCTTTCTAAAATCATCATAAAAAGGACATCATCAGTAGATATAAAAGAAAAATTTTACGTGTTACATTTAACGTGATGATTCATTCATAAATGAACTAACTGTCGCATGAGCTGTAACATGCACGTTTCAAAGGTTATCATGTTACACTACGTGGGTAATTACAGGTGATGCACGTAGTTTGGCCATTTAGTAGCCGATTTCATTCCATGGGGATTGAAGTGACGTCTTTACGCAGCGGGTAGGCTTATACTTAACATTTGAAAACTACTGAGCAACAACAACCAGTATCTGCTAATAAAAAAAAAAAAAAATGAGAAGACTGGTCACCAACTCTGTGTGTGTGTGTGTGTGTGTGTGTGTGTGTGTGTGTGTGTGTGTGTGTGTGTGTGAATGTGTGTGTGTGTGCGTGCGTGCGTGCGTGAGTCCGTGTGTGTGTGTGTGTGTGTGTGTGTGTGTGTGTGTGTGTGTGTGTGTGTGTGTGTGTGTGTGTGCATTTAACAAAACTCCGTTTTTGGCCTTTAACTCTGAAATGATACAATGAAGATGAACATTATCAAAAGTTGTCTTAGTAACTTGGCTCTTTCAAACGCGTCAAATTTGAATAGAACTGACTGAATACAGAATCAGGTCTTTGAACCTATGTCACAGTCAAACACAAAAGCTACGATTCGTGGGAGAGAGAGAGAGAGAGAGAGAGAGAGAGGGACAGAGACAGACAGACCCCCACCCCCCACCCCCACCCACCACCCACCCACACACAGAGAGTCGATTCAGAATCCATGATTAAGCTGTCACTATCCAGAAAATGGTATGATTTCAACCAAAATTATGGCTGACAATCGACTTGTCAAAAAATCTCAATAAGTGGTATACCATCCAGTGCAGTGCCAAATCTCGAAGAGACTCGATCTCTCTTCATCCACAATTATGAAGAAAAGCATTCAGAAGTAGGCCTGCTAGAGTTAGAAGCTCGGACACATAACATGGCACGTACACACTGACTGTATACACGGTCATCGGGAAGCGAAACTCCGTTTAGAAAAAAAAAAAAATCAGAGAAAGTTGTCTGTTTTCACAAATGAATAAAACGAATTGAAAGAAAGTAAAAGAATCCATTTATTAATTGATGAATAAGCGAAATCATAATCAATATATTACAAAGTAAAATACCCCTTCCCCTCCCCCGGACACCCTCAAGAACCGGAAACGCTCACATCTGTTTGCACGAGCCAAAGACCCGTATGAACATACAGTGTTGACTGTTTCTGCTGTTGTTTGTGTCTGTTTTCTGTAAAAGTTATCGGTTTCTTCAGTTGATCGAATTTGACTCCAAGCTTATCTCGCGATTCTTGTTACCATGGAAAAAAAATTTTAAATTGAACAGCAACAACAACAGAAACAACATCAAACTTAAAGGGAAAAAAGGGCACAGGCTAATTTGTTACTGGGCGGGAAATGACAATCATTGCAAATACGACAGATAAGCCACTAGTTAGCTGTAAGACAAATAAAAGAATACTAATTAACCTTTTTTAAGAGAGAGAGAGACACAGAGAGAGAGAGAGAGATGTTCTGTGCACAACAAAATTGTATGATTTCCTGTTTGTCCAACAAATAGTTAGTTAAGACAAACTGATACTTTTATTTTGTCTGTCTGGTTCAGGATGGCAAAAAATGAAGTGTGTGCAGTTATTTTGTTTGCCTGATGGTAACTGATGAAAATGAAATGTTCGCAAAATTGTTTTTCTCTGCCTTGATGACTGAAGAAAATGAATTGTTTGTAGACTTGGTTTGTCTGCTTTGATAACTGACGAAAATGAAAAGTATGCAGAGTGGCTTCATCTGTTTTGATGACTGACGAAAATGAAATGCATATATAGAGTTGCTTTGTCTGCCTTGATGACTGATGAACATGAAATGTATATAGAGTTGCTTTGTCTGCTTTGATGACTGATGAACATGAAATGTATATAGAGTTGCTTTGTCTGCTTTGATGATGACGAGAATATGTATATAGAGTTGCTTTGTCTGCTTTGATGATGACGAAAATGATATGTATATAGAATTGCTTTGTCTGCTTTGATGACTGACAAACATGAAATGTACGTAGAGATGGTTTGTCTGCTTTGATGACTGACAAACATGAAATGTACGTAGAGTGGCTTTTGTCTGGTTTGACGACTGACGAAAATGAAATACATGTAGAATTGCTTTGTCTCCCTTGATGACTGACGAAGTAGAAATGTATGTAGAGTTAGTGTGTTTGTGGACTCGTTTTGTCGGTTCTAAGACTGACGAAAATAAAATGTTTGTAGAGCTGTTATGTCTGTTTTGTGACAACTGTCGAGAATTAATGTTTAGTGTGTGTGTGTGTGTGTGTGTGTGTGTGTGTGTGTGTGTGTGTGTGTGTGTGTGTGTGTGTGCACGCGCGTGCGCGCGCGTGTGTGCGTGCGTGCGTGCGTGCCTGTGCAGTGTGTGTGTGTGTGTGTGTGTGTGTGTGTGTGTGTGTGTGTGTGTGTGTGGTCTATCTTATGATGACTGACGAAAACGAAATGTCTGTGAGTTATTTTGTCTGTAAAATGATGACTGACGAAAATTAAATGTGTGTAGATGTGCTTTGTCTGTTTTATGAAAACTGATGAAAATGAAATGTTTGTTAAATTGTTGTGTCCATTTTGTGATGACCGTCGTGAAATAGGCCTCTTTGTCGAGTTGTTTAGTCTGTTTCATGATGACTGACGAAAATAAGATGTGTGTGTGTGTGTGTGTGTGTGTGTGTGTGTGTGTGTGTGTGTGTGTGTGTGTGTTTATAATGACTGATGTGTTCGTGGAGTTATTTTGTTTTTTGTCTGTCTTATAATGACCGACGTGTGTGCGGAGTTATTTTATTCTATAATTTTGAAAGTATAAGCAAAAGAAATGAACACTTCGCGTTCAGTTGTGGATAAAAAAAAAAAAATATGGATACAGGAAGGAGCCCCCCCCCCCCCCCCTCCCGAGAGAGAGAGAGAGAGAGAGAGAGAGAGAGAGAGAGAGGGGGGGGGAATGATTCATTTATTGAATTGTGTTTTTATTGATTGAATATTGATTATGATGTAGCAAAATTGAATTTTAAATAACATGAACAGCACCTTGAACAAGAACAATAACAACAGTAATAGCAAGACGGGAATGAGAGCTAGCGCTGATGTACCATTTTAACCCATTTTCACTTGCCTGTCCAGTGACAGGCTTTGTTTCAGGTGCCTGTTGTGTTAGACTCCGATGTGATTTTTGGTTCACTTCTCACCGCCAAACCCTGCTGCGTCTTTCCTCATGACACTCGACCGACCGCGTGCTACCGCCGATGCGTTCTGCTTCTGCCATTTTCTTATTGAGATCAGAGGCAATCTGCCCGCCACAAAACTCCTTAGCAACAGCTGAATACGAAACTCCGCCTTCGAATCCGATAATACGGTGCGTGACGTCATGATGACGTCAAACAGTGTGGCTAGCACAGAAGATTGGCTGAGGCAGAGAAAGAAGGAGTAAACTGAAAGCTTGAAGGCATGTCGCCGTTTACCCGGCGACTCAGGATACTGACACGGTTGAAAGGTGGGCTCAGGAGAGCCAGAAGATTCGAACCTTCAGGTGTGACTGTATGTTGTGTCTGGCAGGAGTAGAAAAATGGTGATGATGGCCGCAGAATCACCCACGCTGCCTCGACCAAAAGCACAGGCACAGTCTGTGCGTGTGGGGTTTTATGACATCGAAAAGACGATAGGAAAAGGAAACTTTGCCGTCGTCAAACTTGCCAAACATCGCATAACAAAGACAGAGGTGAGTGAGAAACATTTCCTTTATTTTGACATGTGGGAAAAAACGGAGTGGTTACGCTTTTAAAACATCTTGAACATTATGAATCACGGCACACTACACAAAAAGATTAAATTTGCCAGGAAGTGCAAACTCGAGCTTGTAAAGTTTTCTTGGCAGGAAACTGCTTTCAAACTTAAGTTTGTGAGTCATGTGCTTCCCAACTTGTAGTTTCCTTTTCCAGTTAAGCTTTGTGGGTTTTTTTTTTTTTTTTTTTTTTTTGGTCCACACCTCAGCAATTATTCAAAGTGGAGTTTTCCAATAATGGCTCGTAACGTCAGTTCCGATAATGATTTCTGGAGAATCAGGAAAACCGGCTTGGCATTAATCTGGTTCGACGTGTGTACTGTTACAAAACAAACAACAAGCAACAACACAAAGAAAAGAAAAACAATGCAGGGTGTTAACACACCAGCGTTGATAGGGTGGTTGTGTTACTTGTCCATTGTGTGCTGACAGTGTTTACATTCCTATTACAGTGAGAGGGGAGGAGAGGTGGGAGTGGAAAGGATGGTGGAGGTTGAAAAGGGTGTGAAGGGGAGTGGGGAACTGGCATCTGGCACAGGTTTAAGGTGTATATTTGGCGAAGAGAGAGGGGGACAGAGAGAGAGAGAGAGAGAGAGAGAAGATAAGATAAAAACTTCTTTATTTACAAGGATAATAGATTTTGTACTGAGGCACTTTTTTACATCCAGTCCTCCCCCTGAGTAGGGACTACTGCACTACAACATGCAGTGAAATGAAATAATGTAAGAAAGCAAACGAGCAAACAAACAAGGCGGTCATGCAATCATAGTGGAACATCAAATGAAGATAAAAGGGAAATGGAGAAAAGAAAATAAACAAACAAAAAATAAAAATAATAGTAATGAAGGGGAAGAAGAGAGTGGGGGTAGTGGTGGGTGGGCTGGGGGAGGATGTTGAAATGAACTATAACGTACAACAATTAGCATATAAAAACAGACAGTAAAATATATATATATATATATATATGACAAAGCTCATACACACACGCACAGAGAGAGAGAGAGAGACAGTGAGAGAGAGCTCTAGAGAGAGAGATTGAAAACAAGGCACAACATTATTCATAAGGCATGAAAATGTGTAGAACTAGAAGGTATTCAGCAAAGTGACATAGAATTTGAAGAAAAAGAGAGAGAGGGGAGAGGGGTGGAAGAGAGAGGGGGAAACAACAGAAATGTAACTTTAATAGTTAAGCACGAAATGTAATAATTGGAAATGGAAATGTACTAAAATGTACAACAATTAGCATGTATAAAAACAGTAAAATGAATATGACAAAGTACGTACAGAATTTTGAACACACATGCACGCATGCAGAGAGAGAGAGAGACAGACAGGCAGACACTGAGACAGACAGGTAGAGAGAGAGAGAGAGTGAAAACAAGGCACAACATGTAATCATTTTTCATAAGGCATGAAAATATGTAGAAGGTATTTAGCAAAGTGACATGGAATTTGAAAAAAAAAAAAAGAAAAAAAAAAAAGAAAAAAAAGGGAGAGACAGAGATAGGGAGAGACTGAACTGGAGAGAATCATGGTTGGAATTTATAAATAAAACTGAAACCACTCATAGAGAAAATCATGTTAAAGACAAACACATTAATAATATACAATATAACTCAGGAAAGCTGACTAAAAATAATAAAACAATACATATCAAATCATATGAGCAAAATCATGATAAGGAGATGAGACAAAGAGAGCATACATACTTGAACGCGGTTGTGTGCAAGAGAGAGAGAGAGAGAGCACAATAGACATTGTATTAATTACTCATATCATCATCTTATCGCAATGCCTTGAACTTTTTTTTTTTAAATGTTTTACAAGGGGGAAAAAATTTGTTGGTTTGCAAGAAAGAAAATAGCTCTAGCATCAAGCAGCTCTGAAGACAATGCCTACGTCACCCTTTAGACATCGATCTTCAGTATGAATTTTTAACAAACGTTTTACAAGTATAACAAGAATTCTTTAGAGAAGACAAGTACAACAAGAATTCTAAGACTGGGTCAGAATATGGTGAAAAGTTATTTATAGAAATTCAAGTATTAGATGCACTAAATACTTTTAATTGATTGTAATATCATAAAGTTAAACTGAACTAAAGTGTACACTGTATATTTATTATGAAAATCTATTGTCGGCTGTCTGTGTGTGTATGTGTGTGTGTGTAATCTTCAGTGATTGTCTAGATGGAGATTCGCTTTTTTATCACTTTGTGAAGTGTTTGATTTGTATATAAATATAAACATCGAACGAGGAGTGGATTAAAAAAATGTTCTGTTTGTCTGATGTGTTTAGTGACATATGACTAGGAGTCGCTGAGTGTCAAGGGCTTCTGTACAATTTTCATGACTTAATTTGTTGTAATTCCTACTTGGTTCTGAAAACAGCATAGTATTAGTAGATCTATTTTACATTTCAAGAACTTAAAGTGAGTGACTTTTGATTTGATTGCTTCTGGTACTTTTTAATACGTCTAGTAAACCTCTTTCAATTTTTCACAAATTAAGTAAGATTCATAATATGATGATCAAGAAAACACAAAGAAATGGATCTACAGATAAGTATCATGTTGTTGCTGTTTTAGTTTTTATGGTGTTTATCGTATTACCTTTTTGGAGCATGTGATACAAGGTGAGACACTTGGAATTGTAGGAGAAAAAGTTTTGCTTAAACTGGAAGAACTGAACTGCTGACAAATATTTAAAAAATATTGTGTCGAGAGTGTCTGAGAATAAGGCTTGAGTGTTCTGACCTGGTCATTGGTGTGATGCTGTTACCAAAGTGCTGCTGGAGAGGAAGAGCCAAAGTTTTGGACTGGAGCGGAATGAACAAAGAATCTTTTGAGAGAAAGGGTTGCCTTCTGACCTGGCAATCCTTCAAGCTGACACACACACACACACACACACACACACACACACACACACACACACACACACACACACACACACACACAGTTCAGAGTTACAAGGGCAATCAGCTGAATGTTTACACTGAGCAGGGACATGGTATGTTGTTGACCCTGGAAGCATCACCACCAGTCACACAGTTGTTGACAGTTTTTTATATCATGGTATGTTGACACTGAAACTACAGTGAAAGAAAGCACCACCAGTCACACAGTTGTTGACAGTTTTTTATATCATGGTATGTTGACACTGAAACTACAGTGAAAGAAAGCACCACCAGTCACACAGTTGTTGACAGTTTTTTATATCATGGTATGTTGACACTGAAACTACAGTGAAAGAAAGCACCACCAGTCACACAGTTGTTGACAGTTTTTTATATCATGGTATGTTGACACTGAAACTACAGTGAAAGAAAGCACCACCAGTCACACAGTTGCTGACAGTTTTTTTATATCATGGTATGTTGACACTGAAACTACAGTGAAAGAAAGCACCACCAGTCACACAGTTGTTGACAGTTTTTTATATCATGGTATGTTGACACTGAAACTACAGTGAAAGAAAGCACCACCAGTCACACAGTTGTTGACAGTTTTTTATATCATGGTATGTTGACACTGAAACTACAGTGAAAGAAAGCACCACCAGTCACACAGTTGTTGACAGTTTTTTATATCATGGTATGTTGACACTGAAACTACAGTGAAAGAAAGCACCACCAGTCACACAGTTGCTGACAGTTTTATGTTGACAGCTGAAAGCACCACCAGTCACACAGTTGCTGACAGTTTTATGTCATGGTATGTTGACAGACTGAAAGCACCACCAGTCACACAGTTGCTGACAGTTTTATGTTGACAGCTGAAAGCACCACCAGTCACATAGTTGACGACAGTTTTATGTTGACAGCTGAAAGCAGCACCAGTCACACAGTTGCTGACAGTTTTTATGTCATGGTATGTTGACAGCTGAAAGCACCACCAGTCACACAGTTGACGACAGTTTTATGTCATGGTATGTTGATGGTGAAAGCACCACCAGTCACACAGTTGACGACAGTTTTATATCATGGTATGTTGACAGCTGAAAACACCACCAGTCACACAGTTGGCGACAGTTTTATGTCATGGTATGTTGACAGCTGAAAGCAGCACCAGTCACACAGTTGCTGACAGTTTTATGTCATGGTATGTTGACAGCTGGAAGCAGCACCAGTCACATAGTTGCTGAGAGTTTTATGTCATGGTATGTTGACAGCTGAAACTACTCTGAAAGCACCACCAGTCACACAGTCTTGACAGTTTTCTGTCATGGTGGTTGATGGTGAAAGCAGCACCATTTCCAAGTAAAATGAACAGTGTTGACAGTGTAATTAACTTTAATGCTATGGTGGTTGACACTAAAACTAGTGAAACAGAACTAGCAGTGCTCACCAGTTACACATACAATGAACAGAGCAGATGGTTTTATGTCACGTTGGTTTATGCTGAAATCATTACAGCAAAGGATTACATTACTGTCAAGACTCATCTAATCTCCCTTTGTACTTTTACAACCTCGGGTGTAAATTCACACGGTTGATTTACTGGCGACATCTATTTTTATCAACATTCAAGGAAGTGTTTGCCAAGACACACAAGAGGAGATCCAGTTTCATGATCCTTAGCATGGTGGAATACATTAATGGGCTTTGCTCCATGTTTTGTTTTCCAGAGGACAGTTGAGTAGAGGTAGAGTGAAATTTGAAGGGTATGGAGGGGGAGGAAGGGGTGAGGAGGGAGCCTTGCATGAGACCCAGATACAGTCTGGAATATGTAGTTTGTGTTTGTGTGTGGTTTCATCTGATCAGAGTTGCATACCCAGATGTTGTTCTTAAAATTAAATACTGACAGATATGATTCTTATTAAATTTGTGTGTGTGTGTGTGTTTCAATCATATACAGTTTGAGCCTGTGTCTTTTTTTCTTTTTTCTGTTTTGTTTACATTTGTGGTTTCCTAATGGTTTTAAATGCATCTCATTGGGTGTGTTTTTTGTGATTCATTTCGTTTGATAAGGTCATGTCAGTGTGTATGATCTGTGAGCACATCACACAACTGGAGGATCATGATGGGCATGAATTGACTGAATTAATCTGTAGATCCATACAATACAATGATGAAATAATCCTTTCACATGATAATGCATCATTTCTTGCTGTGCAGACTGGGCATTATTACTTAATATTAGGCTAGCCTTGTTAGAACTGCTGGAGAGATAACGTGAGCTTGAAGTAAACCTGTAAAGATCTGTTGATAACAAGTGGAGATTTTAAAAACTATCAACAGGATAAATCAATAAAAGAGAAATTTTGAATGTAATTAATAGCGAACCACCAGGAAAATGTAGACAAACGAATCACAAGACAAAACACAACGTGTTTCGACCTTTTAGGTCTTCTTCAGGCAAGATGCAAAACAGTGCACTCAGGACAACGAAAATGAACGAGCGATCACTTATCTTCATGAATTCACTTCAGTACAGGATGGGCATTGAATGAAAATGAGGCTGTCAGTAAAAAATGATTTGATACCAGTATTATTCTCTTCACCTGATGTTGACTGTGATGATCATTGATACATGTACTAGTTGTTGTTATTCTGTTGCTTAGTACTTTATTTATTTCTTAAAGTTTCCATTGTATAGAGTATGTTAAAGATGTTCCCTGTTTGTTTTTGTTTGTTTTTTTGTTTGTTCTGTTTTTAATGACAGACTTTGCTGAAATTTCTTGTCAGCAGGAACTTGGGAGGGGAAACAAAGCTAAGGGGATGGGGTGAAGGGAGGATGTGGGGGGGGGGGGGGGGGGGGGAGGGGTAAAGGGGATGTTTCTATTCAATTTCAAGGCAGATTGCTTACTGTTGTTAAACAACTGGTGATAACCATATAAGTGTTTCAAGAACTTTGTGTACAATGTGCATTTAAGCAGTGCATAACAAGTCACTTTTGTATTTATAGTGGAATCTCTCCTATGCATTATTCAGCTCAGTTAAACTTAAAACTTAAGTAAGATTACAGTTTTCATGATCTTATGGGCTTATGACTGATTTGGATTTTAATTTTTATCCAGTTGTTGAGATACACATGTGGGACTGAAGGTCACATGTACTGTGCTCATGATTGATTCTTACTTAGGTCAAATTCAGAATATAGTAATACTAATAGTGAAGAAAAAAAATTCTGGATAAAATTTACATCTGTGAGCAGTCTTTGGGTATCATCCCATAATTTATATATAGCGATAGAAATTAAAAAAAAAAAGAATTCATTTGATTTCCTTTTAAGTATCATACATGTGTAAACTGTAATGTTGAAAATCAATTTATTTTAAACATGAACTATTAAAAATGCTGTTTTGTTCCTTTTTTATTCCAGCCAAGCTTGCTTGAATCAGTTCAGCTTAGTTTTAGAAAGAATTGATCTACTACTAATCACAAGATGCGTAGAATCTAAAGAGGTTACAATGCATCATAACTGATGATGAAATGATGGTTTGACCAACAGTTTTAGGAAATCAGATTATATGATTCATTCTGTCTGTCTGTCTCTCTCTCTGTCTCTGTCTCTCTGTCTCTCTCTTTCTCTCTCTCTCTCTCTCTCTCTCTCTCTCTCTGTCTCTCCCCCTCCCCCCCCCCATCTCTCTCTCCCTCTCTTTGTCTTTGCACCTCCTCCACCCCAGCTCTTCCCCCACCCCACCCCAACCTCCCTTTCTCTCAAACTGACCAGCATATATTTTACTTGAAAATGTAATACTATTTCACAGGTCCCCCCCCCCCCACTCTCTTTCTCTCTCTCTCTCTCTCTCTCTCTCTCTCTCTCTCTCTCTCTCTCTCTCTCCCCCTCATTTCCTCTCTCCTTTTTTTTTTTAGGTGGGGAGGGGGTGGGGGTGAGTTCTTATGAAACAAAATAGATTATGAAATAATGAAATATGTAAGAATATTCAAAGCTATGCAACAAAGGGAAATTTATCTTAAAGTAGAACAATGGGGAGCCCTCAGCGGTTGATAATGAAAGCAATTTTTGTCTTTGATTATGAAATTTGCTTGTTACTGTTTGTCTCGAATGTCCACACCTGTATACAGGTCTGGCAGATCAAGTTACTGTTTGTCTCGAACGTCCACACCTGTATATACAGGTCTGGCAGATCTGATTATGAAATATCCTTGTTAGTTACGTTTGTCACATGTTCACACATGTACCTGGCAAATTGGTGCTGCACGCAGTGCTCATTAGGTAGTTAATGGGAATGTTCACCGCAAGGCAAGCAAAAGATGCCTCAGGTGTTTACTTAAAATTTATGTTTAAAGTTTGTTCAGGTCTATTAGATTCATGAACAGTTCAGAGAGTTTTCTTGTTCCCAAGATTACCAGATTGATAAGACTAGAGTGTTCCTTTTTAATGTTTTGATACATTAAATTAAGCAAAAAAAGAAAAAAAACTTTTGTGTGATTGTCTTTGTTATGAGTTTAGGTTATAGTCCAGTGCTACAGGTGATCTCGCATTTCGTGAAGAACATATAGTGAGTGAAAAGTGATCTGTATCCCACCGGATTTGCGTTCATCTTGGTTTACCATCTCAGGATACCTTGTAGTAAGCCCAGTGACACATCAGTATAGAGTTACAGACTCATTTTCCAGTATGTTGTTTCTTCTAAAGTTGTGTAACTTTAGAGTTGAGAGGTAATATTAACTTCCATCTTGGGTCTGAATTATACCAGACAGACCTCTGTTTACAGTCGAGCTTTCAAAACATAGTCTACTGATGTTACCCCCACGCCAAAGTGTAGCCCAGCTCTGTTGAGCATTGCATTATTCTGTATATTTTAGAATTAATGTGTGATGTGTCATTTGTGTAACAGGTGTTTTATCCTGATAACAGCTGACTTAGCAGATCGCCGATTCTTTGAACTGAACTTCGAACTTTTTAGTGAAATGTACCTGTATGCAAAGTGTGTGTGTGCGCGCATGTGTGTGTGTGTGTGTGTGTGTGTGTGTGTGTGTGTGTGTGTGTGTGTGCGTGAGTGCATGTTCATGTGTGCATGTGTTTGTGTGCACACATGTGCATCTGTATGCATGTGTGTGCATACAAGCTCCCTGAGGCGTGTGTCACTGAGTCTGTATTAATTACAAGATTAACCTGTGTTAATTCAAAAACACCTAAAGAATACCAACTTGTTCGGGAAAAAAAAGGGGGGGGGGGGGGGGATTTGTATTTTTTGTTCATTTTATCAAAAGCGCAAGATTCAGTGAAAAAGCATATTTACTCATGAATTTTGGTGACATAGCGTCAGACTTACATGCAGGCTTTTGCTTTGCTTTGAACAATATAATGAATATTGCCCCAGTGCCAGGTGTTGGCGTAGTCGGGATGGACTGACCTACCCTGTGATCAGTGTTGGTCCCAGTCAGCTGGGAACGTAGGTTTTCTGATCAGAGCCCCTCCAAGTCCTCGTCATTAATCTGCCAGCACTTTGGGGTGGTATCCACCCAGGATGGTGTTTTTATCTCTTAGTCGATTCCATCTCCCCAAGCAGAAAGAGTCCCATTCTACCAGTTATTTCTACACTCACAGTGAAGAGGACATTTAATTCAGGTCCCCAGCTCCCCCACCCTCTCAGCTGCCATACACCATCTCCTACAGGTGACAGTGCAGGCTTCTCTCCCCTTTCTCTCCCATCCTCCACTTATCCACCTACATCTCCCCCTTCCCCTCGTCCTCTGTGTCCCCCCCCCCCCCCCCCCCCCGTCAGAGTCCTCAAGCCATTTTCCACCTTAGTCTCCCTGTAGGCCAGGTGTAACACCCGCTGCCACACAACTTCTGTATGAATGTGTGTGTGTGTGTGTATGTGTGTGTGTGTGTGTGTGTGTGTGTGTGTGTTTTGTGTGTACTCCTGACAGAGAAAATGTGGGTGGTTGGGAGGGTAGAAGCGCATGGGTGCATGTTGTGTGTGTGTGTGTGTGTGTGTGTGTGTGTGTTGATTGTGTGTGTGTGTGGCGTGGTGCGTGCCGTGTGTGACTGAATGTGTGTATGGGTGGACATGCTTGCATCTTTGCACAGGTGTTCACATGCATGCAGTCCATAGGGTTGTGACTGTGTGAAATTTGGTTTAAAAGCAAAGCGTGTCAAGAGGTGTATGGACAAGGCACAGTTCTGCCAGTTGATGGCAAACAGTGATCGGTCTTGCTAGTGATGCTTTGAATCACTGCATAGCACACGACTGTCTGTCTTCATTTGTCTCCGAGTAAAACTACTCAGTTTACACTGAACTTTACAGCCAGTCTTGTTGTGAATGGCATCTAAACCTTTTTTTTTTTTTTTTTTTTTTTAAATTTAAGCAGAATAGTTGACAATCAGTAATATCACGATCAGATTTTTTTTCTCCCAAAAATTGAATTTTTGTGCCTAGATGCTACTCTAGGATCCTAGTTTGTCTTATTGAGAGAAGTGTTAATCTCTTACTCTTAATCCTGTTCAGCTGCAACAAAACAAGAATGGGTTTACATAATACTTGTAAAATTGTATGAATTGGAAGAAGGAAAGACATTTTCTCTAGAGTGAAAAAATCGTCCGATCCTGTACCCTTTTTTTTTTCCTTTTATGAATTGTACAAAAAGTGTGGCACAAGCACATGCATCATGTGTACTTGTAAGCATGCATGCATACATGTGCATGATATACTCGCACGTGAGCACACAAGTAAACGCATCCATGCACACTGTGTTAAATGTATGCATAATGTATGCATGCATAAATGTTTGGTGAGGATGTCAAAGGGGAAAGAGAAGAGAATGGGGTTCACTGCAGCAACGGTTACGTTCAACCAGACTCCCTTTCTCCAGAACAGGTGCTTCACCATGGAGTTCACTGTAGCGATGGTTACGTTCAACCAGACACCACCCTTCTCCAGAACAGGTGCCTCACCATGGAGTTCACAGTGTAGCAATGGTTACGTTTAACCAGACACCCTTTCTCCAGAACAGGTGCTTCACCATGGAGTTCACTGTACCATGGTTACGTTGAAGTCAACCAGACTTCCTTTCTCCACAACAGGTGCTTCAGCAGCGTGCTGCCCCAGGAGAAGCCCAGGGCAAAGTGTGGGCAGTGAGCCTGAGGTCAGTGGTGCTACTGTCGCCCGCTGTTTCTCCCGGCAGTCCTGAAAGTCTGAGAGGTCCAGACTGAACTGGTCAAGGAGGATGGTCCACCACTTGAATTAAAGCAGCATTGATGATATTGTGCAGTCTTGCAGCAGTGGTGGTGGCAAATGTGTGCATGGAATCGTTATCTTGATGAAACGAGGCCCCTTGTGTCTGCTTTCCTCTGCGTCTTTTGAGGATGGCACCAAAGGGGCGTTGCTGCAGCAAGATGCTTAGAGTATATGTTGTTTTGGGTTTGACCCCTTGCAGAGGTAGGATTCCATGGAACAGCACCCCAGAAAACAGGCGCTATTACCTTTCCAGTCATCTTTCCTTTTGTTGGTGGAGGGGAGGCAGAATATCACTGCACTGTTTGAGTGGTGCTGTCTCATTGTACATAGTGTAGCTTGATAGACCATTGCTTCATCAACCCTAATAGGCAAGGCTGAAAAATCCGGTGGATCAGCTTCAAAATGTCATGAAGGTTGTCTAGGGACGTGAGTCCTGTGAGCTCATGGAAATGTTCCTCCATCGGCAGGTTTGACAGCATTTGTGTGTGTGTGTGTGTGTGTGTGTGTGTGTGTGTGTGTGTGTGTGTGTGTGTGTGTTTCTGATTCTCACATCAGAGTTTATAGTACACTGGTGTGAGAAATGCCAAGGCCATGGCCATGTGAGGTATTGGGGTAGTCACTCTTCCATCAGCCAGTGTTGGGTCCATATCTTGGGCGATGCTCTTTCAAAGTCTTTGCCAATTTTGGTCACTGATACATCTTGACCTTTCACAGTCTGACAAAGAGGCTTATGAATTTTCCGAGAGTTTTTTGCTGTCAGTGAAATTCTGCTGACTATCCTTGTCACTTTTGCAAAGTTCTGTGGGGGGGGGGGGGGGGGGGGGATTCTTCATGTTTGTTTTCACCAGTTCTTCATGGGTGGACTTAAGAGACTTTTCACCAATTCTTTATGGGTTGGCTTGGCTGACTGACTTTTCTGGGTTTTTTTTTTCTTTAAGGAAATAATGGTTCACCACTCAGCTTTCTCCATTTTTTTTTTTTTTTTTGCAAGAGGTGAGGGTTGGACGTTTTCATGGTCGGTGACATTCTAGAAAGCTCTGGCAATATTTACAAGGAATTTATCAAGGTGACAATCTTCAAATTTCATAGCTTGCTTTCTGAAAAGCACTGTATGTGCCAGATTTCCACACGTAGTGTTACTCAGATCTTTTCAGATCAAGCCAAGAGCTTTTTGCTCCAAATCACTATCCTTCTGGGGTCAAAATTTATTGTGTGGTGTTTGTAGGACAGCACACAAACACATGCGAGTGCGCGCGCGCATACACACACACACACACACGTGCACATGCACGCATGCATGCACGCACGCACGCGCACACACACACACACACATGCACACGCACGCGCGCGCACACACACACACACACACACACACACACACACACACACACACACACACACACACACATGTGCGCAAGCACACTCACACACACACACACACACACACACACACAACACACGCACACACACACACACACACACACACACACACACACACACACACGGGAGATGAGGTAGGCAAATGGAAAGGGGAGGTTGAAAAAAAAAAAAAAAGGGACAACCGTTATTGACGTCATCAGCATCCTTGTGGTGCTGGAGGGTATTGATTAAGAGGAAGGAAGGGGAAAGGTGAGCCCTTGTAAGCACACCTCCACCCCTCTTGCCCCCTCTGCCCTCCTCACCACCCCCATGTCCTCTTCCCCCCCCCCCCCCCCCCCCCTCCTTTTCCCACCTGCTTGCCATAGGAGCTGGCAGAATAATTGGAAGAGGCCTAGTAATTCTGTGCTGGCGACACATCTTCTGACATTCAACATATATACATTCCAGATTCCTACCCACACCCTCCCCCCCTCCCCCACCCCTGCTCTGTGTGTGTGTGTGTGTGTGTGTGTGTGTGTGTGTGTGTGTGTGTGTGTGTCTGTCTGTCTATCTGTGAACACACAAATGTGTCACTTTACTCTGTGTGTGTGTGTGTGTGTGTGCGCACGCGCATGTGTGCACGCATGTGTATGTAGTGTGTGTGTGTGTGTGTGTGTGTGTGTGTGTGTGTGTGTGTGTGTGTGTGTGGTGCGTGCGTGCATGTGTATGGTGTATGTATACAGTGTGTATACATGTGTGTAATGTGTGTGTCACACTGTGTGTGTGTTTGTGTGTAGTGTTTGTGTGTGTGTGTGTGTGTGTGTGTGTGTGTGTGTAATGTACTGTGTGTGCGTGTAGTGTGTGTGTATGTGAAATGTTGTTTTAATGATTAATGCTGATTTTTAACTGTGTGTTCTGCCACCCCTTTTTTTGTGCCCTGCCGACCTCCCCTCCTGCTATTAGGGAAGGGTCGGTTTTTGGTAATTTTTCAGGGGGGGGGGGGGGGGGGGGGGGAGAGAATAAGCATGATGCTGCTGCAGTAAGAAAAGCTTGATGAAATAGGAAAGTATGACATCTATAGATACCATTTACTCATTCATTCAGTTATTTCTTTAGTCATTTTTGATTAATGAGGGTAAAACTCTGGTGTTGCTTGCTTTGGAAAGGCTTTTCTGTTACTTGCGTCAGTGAATTAGGTAAATTATTGTGGCTGATTCATTGGGCAGTACTTTTGCTAACTAGTACACAATGTCATGAACCCGTGAACCTAAAGGTCAAGAGGTCAAACCGCTGGTGGGCTCAGGTTTGTTCAGCATGGAAACATCCGGTGTCCACCTTGCAGTGAATGGGTATGTGATTCAGTTCAGGGAAGGTTAAAGGCAGAAGAAGGAGAGGGATGAGCATCGCCTTCCATGGTGCTGTGCCCAAGACAGGGTGAAGCTCTCGAGGGCAATGCACCGCCCGAATGGCAGTAGGCTGTGGAACTTCTGTTTAAAACACATGAACCTGTCAGTGACACAAGCACAAAGTCTGACACATTTCTGTTTTGCGAATAGAACTCTCTTTTTTTTTTCTCTCTGAGTTTTTCTCTCTCTCTGTCTCTGTCTCTCTCTCTCTGTCTCTCTCTCTCATTCATGCACACACACACACACACACACACACACACACACACACACACACACACACACACACACACAGTCACCACTACCTCCACCACCAGTTTTTCCAGGCACATGCATTGATTTAAAGTGAAGTCAGTGTGTCAGATGTGACATGCTGGGCTGGGTTGTTATTGCAGGTGGCGATCAAAATCATCGACAAGAGTCAGCTGGATGAAACCAACATGAAAAAGATCTACAGAGAGGTGCAGATCCTCAAGATGCTCAGTCACCAGCACATCATCAAACTCTATCAGGTCAGTAGCTGCACATGCTGTGTTGAGTCATCCACTCATAGAGGGAGGGGGGGGGGGGGGGGGGGGATTGTGGTGGTGGTGAGGGTATAACTCTCCAGAAGTACAGAACTATCCTGCATTTGAAATTCCGCCTAAAAGACTGCTGTATAGAGTGGGGTGAGCCTTCCAGAAACATCTTAAATGAACACTTCAGTATTTTTGTGGGTTTCTTTTGATCAGTTAATCACTTAATGTATTTAATTGTATCTAGGGTAGTTCTTTACTGTAGCTCTAGGAGAGTTGCTCCTGGCATGTGTCGGGAAAGTTCTGTGTTTGAACTGCTGTTGGCATTCACGGTCAACCTGCCCAGGCAGTCCTCTGGGATTGAAATGGCCAAAATGTTACTTTTGAAAGTGAGCAGATCAGCAGTTTTCTTTCCCATTTCTTCTCCTTCCTTTTGGCTCATTGCAGAGTGTCTGAGTTGGTGTGTTGATTGCTGTACCAGTGAGTTATGTGGCCTTAACCATGAAAAGGTGTCCATTTTTTGTGATATGGGCTGATGGAGGATATGTGTTTTATGAAGTCCAAAATTTCAGTGGGTAAAGCTGAACTGATTTCAGGCCAGAACAACAGCAAAATACAGAATTCACTGTTATTTTTGTGATTACTTACTCCATATGAATTTTGAATGTCAAATTTGAAAAGTGTTCTTAACTTCACTCGCTGTCACAAATCAAAAACAGTTTGATATAACCACAATGATTAGTTGATTTGATATTTTGAACCAGTCAATGATTAGTTGATTTGATATTTTGAACCAGTCGAACAGTATCAGTTCTCTATTAGATTTGCAGTGAGTGTTCAAGAACATTTTTTTTTTTTTTTTTTTTTGGCCAAAAGACACACAGACACACACAAACACACACACAAAAGGAATGTCTTAACAATAACAGTTCATAATTTCAAAATATGTTCTTTTTCATTTCATGCTGCACTGAAAATAAACCACCGCTAATTTGATGATGTTTCATGCACTGAAAATAAACCACCGCTAATTTGATGATGTTTCATGCACTGAAAATAAACCACCGCTAATTTGATGTTGTTTCATGCACTGAAAATAAACCACCGCTAATTTGATGTTTCATGCACTGAAAATAAACCACCGCTAATTTGATGATGTTTCATGCACTGAAAATAAACCACCGCTAATTTGATGTTGTTTCATGCACTGAAAATAAACCACCGCTAATTTGATGATGTTTCGTTCATAAAAGGGAAAGTGCGCAGAATAAAGCAGCTTCGAAATTGTGAAAATATGAGTTTCTTCAGCTGTCGTGTTTTTCACCCTGCCATTTACCCCCAAACCCCCTTTTCCCCTGCTCTCATGCAAACTATTGCTCTTTCTTAGCAGTCATGTATAACAAATGCCTTAATGCACATAAATTGAAAGAAAATGTGTATTTTTGGAATGAACATCTTTTAGAAATGCAGTATGCAATTCCATTTGTATATATATTGTAACTTCACACTGTTGTAGGAGGAATCTTCACATGTAAACATGACATGATAATAAAATTTCACATTAATTTAAAGTTCTTTGAGCTGTGACAAAAGTTTGACTTGAGGTGTATGGCAGCACACAGATGTCAGACTTAATTCCACCTGAAAAGTAACGAACTGACGTTTGTGAAAGTAAGGAACTGACATTTGTGAAAGTAAGGAACTGACGTTTGTGAAAGTAAGGAACTGACGTTTGTGAAAGTAAGGAACTGACGTTTGTGAAAGCAAGGAACTGAAGTTTGTGTAAGTGACTGAAATTTGTGATGTTGTTCATAACTTCACAAGAATATGAAGTCATTCATCTTTTTTTTTCTCTCTCTCGGATTTCTTCTGTCAAAAAGAATTTACTTAGGGGTGTTGAATTTTTTTTTTTTTTGAGGGCACTGAAAGCTCTGTGGAGTGGTTTAATTTCTGTTGTGAAGCAAGTGCCAAAACAACACATTTTTCTGCCAAGTTCGTAACCTCACATTAGTCACAATGTCTCACCAGCACACAATATAAAAGTTATTTAGCTACACATAGTGACATACTTTTATCCAGGTTTTGTTTTAAACGGCTGAAAGTTGATTGGTAAAATTGCTAAGATGGATGATTTGCTCAAATTGCAAAGATGGATGATTTGCAGAAATTGCTAAGATGGATGATTTGCTCACAAAAGACATAATAAAGCCAGAGTTGCTTCTCTTTTAATTTTCAGATGATTAATATACAATCTTCATTTTCTTTCACGTTGAGCAATGTGGAGTTTCCATCGTGCACTCAAGGTTCTGTCAAATTGTAAAGTTGAAAAATTTGTCAAGACCAGCTTAGATGAATATATATAATATAGGTTTATGTTCAGACTTGAAAAGAAAGTGAGGTTGAAACTCCCATGCAGGTTTGGATTTTGATGGCGAGCCTGTGTAGGACACACTCACAGAATAACGTCATGCAGATCCCTGGGAGGAATTCAGATTCTGTAGGCAATCTGATATCCCTTGATGTTGACAGGTCTCCCAAACATTGAATTACATTCCATGACTATGTTCAAAAGCAAAATCTAAAATTTGCAGCATTGTAACTCCTGTTCAACAGTTACCTGAGCATTGAAGCAGTTACTGTGTTCAGATTTTTAGATTCTTCACTTCACTTTGGAAAATAGATCACCGAGGGTCAAAGCAAGCAAGCACTGAAGTGGGACATTTAAAGGTGTAAGCAGTCTTATGTTGTCAATGCAGTCTTTTACTGCGCTTGTACAAGGATGAAAAACGTGTTCATAACAAGAGTTCACAGGAAAATTAAGTTTCAAATGTCATCACAATATTCTCATGGGAGGTTGAAAAAAAAAGTGTCTTTTTACTTGTCAGAACCAATGCAAATATGTCACTCAGCTATTTACTTACTCTCTCTGCAAGGTGCCCGACTTCTGATCAGTCACACAGGAACCCAGGTGGCTGTATCACTTCTCAGTTCAAATCTCAGTTCAGATCTCTTGTTCTGTGCATAGGTAATGAGTACAGGGAGGATATTTCTCGTATAATTTGCTGCTTGGTTATATAATGACTTTCAAATGTTTTGGTCAGGTTTTGTCCTCTGTCTTCCCCCTCCTCTCCCCCCCTCCCCCACCCCATTCCCCCACCCCCCCACCCCCGCCCCTCTTCAACACTAAGAGCCAATGAAGTAATTTTTAGATGGAACCAAACTGAACTGTCAGAACAAATATCTCTTAAACTAAGTTAAAGTATGAATACTAAAGGCATGAAATTTGCAAAGTTGCAGTAGATATATCTTTGACTATTGACATGGTCAACTTTTAATTTACATTTTATCACAAATATGAAATAATATTAATACCACAGCCTGTCAGGATAAGAAGTACTGTTAAAATAATGAAGGATCTGTTCAGTCCCAATGTATCAAGGTACTGTGTACATCACTAGATAACTCAAACACAGTGAAAGTTTACTATGGTGAAGAACAATATTGTTTCTGTTGCTACGTGGGTGTCATTTTCATGTGCTGATCATGAGTTTTGACAGTTTGGATAAAGCATTTTCAGTCTTCTACCTGAATAGCCAAAACATGTCAGGCTGGAAAGGTCACACAGGCAGTTGTATGTCAGGTTCAGAAGGATTAAACTTGAAGTCAGTTGTCAATATCTGTATTTTCGTCTTAAATTAGTTGAAAACGCTCATGAAATTCACATTCATGAAAGGTTACCTACTCTGGCTGAATGTTATGTTGGGTTCAGTGTCTGCCACATGGTATCAGTTTTGACAAAAAATGCTTGTGTCAAAAGAAGAGGAATGATTATTGTGTGGTTTTTATTCAGTATTTTTGTCCATTTTTCCTCAAGATATATTTTCATGTCACAAAAAAAATGACCAAACGCTGCCGCCTCGCTTGATTACAAGTTATAAAAGACTGAATGTCATGTTGTCATTGACTCAGACAGCTTGACACACAGTGTGTGCCAGTTTGTGATATTCAGACTTCAGCGGCCATGATAAGTGAGCTCAGAGTCAGGGCAGTGCACTGATTTCTGCTGTGGATGCCATCCTGTTCTCTTTTGGCTGTGCGCAGCAGGCTGTTTTCTTCCCTCTTCCCTGCTGTTGATGGAGCTAGTCTTCCCTGTGTGTTATTGTATACAATGTAAAACTGGTTGCTCAACGTTTGCTCACATAGCATGTTTATACAAGTTTTTTTTTTTTTGTTGTTTTTAAACATATTTTGATGTGTTTAATCTCATTTAGTTTGATGATCAGCATTCTTTAAAAACTCTGTTACTTGGGTACAAACAAAACAAAGAAGAGAAAAGGTTTTTGTGCATTTCCGTGCACTCCGACTATTTCATTTCAGGCAGTGGTGGGTGGCACATTATGAGTGGAGCACAATGCTGGTGCCCATAGGTGGGTGGTCTGTGGGGAAAGGGTTAATCCAGTACACAGTCATCAACACCAAGTGATAACCAAACTCTGCGAGATATTTCACCCAGAACACTGTGAATCATCAACACATGGAAAACCCAGTACGTCACATTTACATCCTGATTGAGCCTTATCTTGCACATCGAGTGAGAGATGTTACACGGATGCATTCAAGTTGCAAAATCGCTGGAAAGACTGATATAATATAGGAGTTGACAGCTGATGACAACACTGTGCTATTGAATATTTCCTTTTCTTTCTTTTTCTTCGTAATAGAGCTTGTTGCCCAACACTTGTCTGAAGCTTGTTGCCCAACACCTGTCTGAAGCTTGTTGCCACAGTATACCTTATACCACACACACACACACACACACACACACACACACACACACACACACACACAGTGACACAGGCACACACACACACACACACACACACACACACACACACACACACACACACACACACACACACACATATCTTGTTTGAAACAGAAATGGTAAATAAACCAATACTAACTGAGAAAGTTGTAATGAGTACATATTACCCAACGCAGCAGCAGCCAGCAGCATCTCACTATCGGATTGTCTGAATGACACCTTGTTCCATCACAGGAGTGGTGGGTTTTGTTATCCTGCATGCATCTGTGTGCCTGCCTCCATTTAAGTTGAACATCTGCCACTACACCAAGCTCCTTTCTTTCTTTCTTTTCGTCCAGTTAATGATTTGTTTGTATGTTTTGTTTTTTTTCCCCAGTTCATATTTTTTGAAAGAGCCGTTTCCAGTTAATTTTAGTGGGACCATGGCTGTGTGATTCACAGCTCTGTGGTTCAGTGAAAGGTACTCACGGTCTTACTGCACTTGTTGTGGTTCTGTCGTTATTGTTGCATTAAAAGGTGAGTTATGGAAGAGAGGGAAGAGAGTCAGACATGAAAAATGTATATATGGTGAATACAATTACTGTACAGAAACAATGAACGAGTGCACCTCCAGTTCATGCCTCTTGGCATGTAATGGAACATGTCTTGTCAGACGAAAGTATTATCAGCTGCTATCTGGATACAGTCTCTAAATATAGGCAGTATAGTCTACAATTAGTGACACCCCAAGTCACTGAAGAGTCCTTGAGCGTTGATAATGTCGGAGTATGCACTGTAGGTCTCCACAGGACAAGCGTGTACTTTAGAGCAGTGAAGATACATCAGGGTGGTTGGTGTGAAGGCGTCAGTGTCTAAAGTTGTGATACAGGTAGGTTCCTCTTACTGAAGAACAAGGAGAGATGGATGGTCAGGTTCTGATTCACTTCAGTGAAGGATGAATAAACTGTGTTTAGCGTCACGCTCCAGCTCTAAAGACGTCAGACTTTGGGTGATAAGAATGTCACAATGGTGTATATTGTCATGCTCCTGCTGTGTCAAAACATTAATGGTGCAAACTAAAGGGATATTGGGGCATGTTAAACAAAGAGTTACTATGTTTCTTGTGAATCACCTGTCTCTCAGTCATTGTGCTTTGTTGATTTTCTCTTTCTGTCCGTCATTGTGCTTTGTTGAATTTTTATACTTTTGTACCAAAATTGCAAGTAGATGATTTGAATGAAAGAAGAGAGAGAGGGAGAGGAGAGAGAGAGAGAGAGAGAGAGAGAGAGAGAGAGAGAGAGAGAAGCAAACAATCAACGCATGCATGAATATTCTATTCAGCCTTGCATTGGTGTTAAACTTCATGATCTATATTTTCATTTATTTCATGTACATCTCAAAGCAGTATATTGTAAATGTTATCAGAATTTGTTATGATCTTTATTAAGACCACTAACATGTTCTTGCTTTTTGTGCACATAATTTTTTTTTAAGTTTTACCTAGCTTACAGTTTTAGCTTTCTCAGTGCACATAATTTTATTTTGACAGTAGTTGTCCTAGCTGTCTTGAGCTTCTCCAAACTTATTGAATTTACAAACTTGTCTAATTCTGAATTGTACAATTTAATGCTTAATTCTTTAAATAAGGAAATTTGAATCTGCCACCAATGCATTGTCCTGCAGCCATCACACCATTACATTATCTGTGACATCAACATACATATCTGCAGCCATCACCATACATTATCCACACCATACATTATCCTGCAGCCACCACACAATACATTATCCTGCAGCCATCACACCATACATTATCCTGCAGCCATTGCAACCATACATTATCCCACCATCACACCATACATTATCCTGAGCCACCACACCATACATTATCCTGCAGCCATCACACCATACATT
>CM065748.1:12800013-12828805 GCA_033310375.1 Conus canariensis
ACAGGAGCCAACAGTGGGTGTGAAACGCCTTGCCCCAGAACCAGAATGGAAAGCAAGAAACTTCAGCCATCCATCTTCACCCCCCCCCCCCCATCTCCCTCCCCCCCCCCACACTCCCTCCTCCTCCTCCTCATTCCTACCCACCAGAAACAAACCAGAAAAAAAGGTCACCCTTCCTTCCTTCCTCCTCCCAGTATGGCAGCCCATTGCCACCACCCTCACCACTACCTAAATGTGGGGAGGTGGGGGGTGGGAGAGGAGCGGAGGAGGAGGAGGGGGGGTAGGGAGGTGAAGAGAAAGGGATGAATATAGGGTGAGCAAAGAAGGGTGAGGTTGGGGTACAGGGGTGGATGGGGTGTTGTTTACGCCCAGGAGATGTTTACATCACAGCTGTCTGGCGGGGCAGTGGTGGTAGTAGTGGTGGTGGTGGTAACAGCAGCAGCAGCAGCAGGAGGAGCATGGCCGGCCAGGATGACGACCACGACAACAATGTAACATGTAATGTTTGTCTGGAAGCCAACTACTTGTCTTCTAACCCCCCCCCCCCCCCCCCCCCCCCTCCACACTGCTGCATGCTTGGGTGCACGAGGAAAGGCTGTGTGCCTTTCTTTGTTTTTTAAGATGTATGTTTGGGTGCTGAGACAGGACCAGGGAGGGGGTGTGTGTGGGGGGGGGGGAGGGGGGGGAGGGAGGGGGATGTGGGGGGGGAGGGGGGACTAACATGGCAGCCTGCCGTTCCTTGTAAGCTGTCTATTTATAGAGAGAACTGAAATAACATATTGTGCACCAGGAGGTGTTGTTGTTTTCTCTCTCCACAGTCTGCTTCTTTCTCGTCCTCCCTGGCTGGTTCTGTTTCCCCTTTTGTATCCAAAGCAGAGAAGTGAGTGATGGGGTGGAACTAGCCACATGAGTGATTCAGTTTGTCAAGTTTCAAGTGGCCGTAAGAGGTATTTTGAATCATACATGATACAACTCAGAGGCAGAGGCAAAGAGAGAGAGAGAGAGAGAGAGAGAGAGTGTGTGTGTGTGTGCGTGTGTGTGTGTGTGTGTGTATTCCATAACCAGCAAAGTGAGTTCACATATTGTCACCAGACCGGACAAATAGGTGTCTCTATCATTTTTTTTTTTTTTTTAATTTTATTTTAGAAACCCACTTGAGAGACCTGTGCCTTGTTTTATTTTGTTTTTGTTCGGTTTGGCTTTTCATTGATCCTGTCATATTTGCATTGTTGAAATGTTTTACAAACAAGCCAGACCTGAAGAAAAGGTGTTTTTATAAAATTGAAAATATTTCACAAGTACTAATAGATTTCAACAGCAAAAAAATCAGCTTAAAAAAAAAAAATTCAGAAAACATTATTTTTTAATTCACTGTAGAGTATTCCAGTTTTGCTTCACAGAAAGAGTTTTCATCTTAACAATCATCACCCATGTAAGCTTTGGCTTCTTGCTGTTAATGAAAATCCAGTTAAAAATGCATTTGAAAATATCAGAAACTCTTGTTGTGTTTTTGAACATATAGTATACATGTATGTGTCTGTCTGTGAGTGTGTGGTGGGTGGAAGGTGCGTATGTGTGTTTCAGAATCAGGTATTATCATTCGTGTTGTTCGACCTGAACGTTTACATTACGGTGCACTCGTTTGTTGGGACATGCTCCTTTTGGGGGGGGGGGGGAGGGGAATGTTAGTTTGTGGTGTTTAGAGAAACCAAAAGATGAGCTTTCCCCCTTTTTGAAGTGTTACAAAACATGGGAATACGACACATGCAACTGATTTAGTATTGCCCCCGTCTCTCCATCCCACCTGACACTTCCCTTCTTGCCTCCCCTGAGTCAGCAGAATGAAGTTTGTAGTGTGTGGACAACTCCACACCAACAAATTACTTGCCCTTACCTCTCAGATACTTCAGAATCAATCAGATTCCTCAGTTTGCATGTCAATTTTTCCTTCTGGTTTTTTTTTTTTTTTTTTCTTTTTTTACTTTTTTTTCTTTCTTTCTTTTTTTAAATTCATTTTTATTTCTTTTTTCCCTTGACTTTCCTGTCAGCCCTGTTTCTGAGGCTCAGTGTCCTCCTGAAGTGAATGAACGTCATTGCCATCGGAGGATATGTGGTCAGTGTTCTTCCTCAGTTACTGATTGAGACTCAATAGCTTATCGGTCCAGGTATGTTCCAAGCGAAACCTTTCCCATGATGGAATACCAGCTGACATCAGAATGCTTCTCCTAAAGTTTTCAAACTTCACATTGTTGTCATCAGACTGTATCTCCTACAGTGTTCACACTGCAGACCATTGTTATCAGACTGTACCTCCTACAGTGTTCACACTACACACCATTGTCATCAGACTGTGTCTCCTACAGTGTTCACACTACACACCATTGTCATCAGACTGTACGTCCTACAGTGTTCACACTACACACCATTGTCATCAGACTGTACCTCCGACAGTGTTCACACTACACACCATTGTCATCAGACTGTATCTCCTACAGTGTTCACACTACACACCATTGTCATCAGACTGTGCCTCCTACAGTGTTCACACATCATTGTCATCAGACTGTATCTCCTACAGCGTTCACACTTCACACCATTGTCATCAGACTGTATCTCCTACAGTGTTCACACTTCACATCATTGTCATCAGACTGTATCTCCTACAGTGTTCACACTTCACATCATTGTCATCAGACTGTATCTCCTACAGTGTTCACACATCATTGTCATCTGACTGTATCTCCTACAGTATTCACACTTCACATCATTGTCATCAGACTGTATCTCCTACAGTGTTCACACTTCACATCATTGTCATCTGACTGTTATCTCCTATGGTGTTCACACTTCACATCATTGTCATCAGACTGTATCTCCTACAGTGTTCACACTTCACATCATTGTCATCAGACTGTATCTCCTACAGTGTTCACACGTCATTGTCATCTGACTGTATCTCCTACAGTATTCACACTTCACATCATTGTCATCAGACTGTATCTCCTACAGTGTTCACACTTCACATCATTGTCATCAGACTGTATCTCCTACAGTGTTCACACTTCACATCATTGTCATCTGACTGTTATCTCCTATGGTGTTCACACTTCACATCATTGTCATCTGACTGTTATCTCCTACGGTGTTCACACTTCACATCATTGTCGTGAGACTGTATCTCCTACAGTGTTCACACTTCACATCATTGTCATCAGACTGTGTCTCCTACAGTGTTCATACATCATTGTCATCTGACTGTTATCTCCTACAGTGTTCACACTTCATTGTCATCAGACTGTAATCTGCTACAGTGTTCACACTACACACCATTGTCATCAGACTGTATCTCCTACAGTGTTCACACTTCATTGTCATCAGACTGTAATCTGCTACAGTGTTCACACTACACACCATTGTCATCAGACTGTATCTCCTACAGTGTTCACACACCATTGTCATCAGACTGTTATCTCCTACAGTGTTCACACTTCACACCACTGTCATCAAACTGTATCTCCTACAGAGTTCACACTCCACATCATTGTCATCAAAGTGTATTTCCTAAAGTGTTCAGATTTCAACTGTGTTTCATTATGAAACTTTTGTTTTTCACAGTGCAATCATTCTGTTACCTGCTAGCACTGCTTCAACACCTCAGTGTTTTTGGAGGAAAGAGAAAAGCAGACCTGACACTATTAATTTTTGTCACCGAGACCTTTTGTCTGGAGGAAACTACCATGCACAGCGCTAAGCTGCAGACAACTCTGTTACGTCAGCGGGTGAAACTTGAAGAAAGTGACTCTTGGTATTTTGAAGGCTGTCTCTCGGAGACTAGATAAAGGTTTATTGATCAATAGGAGGGGAGTGGGGAGGGGTCGGGGGTGGGGGTGGGAAGGAGAGGGATTGTTAGGGTGGGTGAGGTGGGGTGTCAATTTCGTCTTCTGCTCTGTCGTGCTATTGCGTTTGTTGCACCAGAAGCCTACATTCCTTGGCATCTCAGGGTCAGGTGCTGAGGAATTGTGTGCGGATTAGCGACTGCCTGGGGGTTGGGTGGAGGGAGGGGGGAAGGGAGGTGCTCCACTGAGCACCAAAAAAGGGGCAGAAAACCTAAGAGGTTGGGGAGAGGGAGAGGAGGGGGGGGGGGGGGGGGAACTTGAAAGAGAGATGTGATGAATGAGTAGCGTTCTTGTTTGTTTATTGGAAACGGTTGTTAATAGCATCAAAAACAAACAAAAAAGACGAAAAAGTCAGAGAGAATGACAGGCCCTGACAGTGAAGGATGGAAAGAGAGATTTAGGAGATGAGGAGGGGATGGGGGAGGGCTGTAGCTGTCCATTTTTCTCTCTTTCTGCATCTCCCCCTTCCCCCCCACCCTACCACACATGAAAAACACACACACACACACACACACACACACACACACACACACACACACACACAGGCACATACCGCATACGTGCGCGCACACACTCACACACGCGCACGCGCACGCACACACAGAACAGTCAGCCTCCTCAGTAGCTTCTGGCCTTAGCTAGGTCTCCCTCCTGTCTCCACCCACCCACCCACCCACCCACCCAAAATAACCAGGCATTTCACAAAATCAGCATCTCTGAACACAATGCCGTCTCTCACCCCACCCACTCCCACCCTGCCATCTGTACACCAACCCCCCCCCTCCCCTACTCTTCCTACCCCCATTCTCCCCCCCCCCTCTCTCCTTCACCCCCCTCCCTCCCCTCAGCCCCCTCCCTCCCTACCTCCCCATTCTCTCCTAGCCTATGCCCCTCACGGTTTTGTCTTGAAAAACCCTTGCCAGCCATGTGATGAATAACTAGCTGTGGGACATGGATTCCCAACAGGGGAGAGAGATGCTGGAAAGGGAATTAGAGGTAGGCGGCAGCAGAGGAGGACTAAAAACAGATGGTCCGCAGCTAAATCTGGTGCCACCAGGCTATATTTGGAGACCAGGCATCACTTGTTTCATTGGCTGAAAAAACGAAAATAGATTCTGTCTGTCTTTCTTTTTTTTCTCTCTTTCTTTTTTTTTTTTTTTTTGGTTTTTAAAGGAAGTGAAGTTTTCTCTCCATGATGAAAGCAACTGAACTGTCCTTTTCTCCCCCTTCCTCCCCCCTCCCCGCCCCTTCTCCTTGCATATTTGGGCTTCCTTGCTTGATGGAGTATGTCTTTCTGTCTCTCTGTCCACTTTCTAGTGAAATTCCAGCATCTGCAGTTAGTTTTTGATGACTATATGAAGGGTGTATTGGTAACTGTGTCAGCAAGTTGTGATGGGTTGGGGGCATTTGTATGTGTCTGTGGTAAGCTTGTGTGTAGTTCTTCTCTTTGCTCTCAAACTTAAACCTGCAAAGCTGGATGTTAACCAGTTTTGTGTAGGGTATGATTGTTGGTGTGTAGTTCATATCCTGTTGTCAAGATTATCCTGCAGAGCAGGGTACGGCTTTTTGCCTTGTCTGGTGTGTGTGTCTGTCCTTCTGCAAGAGAGCTGAAAAGAAGTTGGAAGGACCGTCATTCAGTGGCTCAGGATCGTTGGTAGGCTCAGTGTTTTAACGTCCTTAGGGTTCACAGAGAACTTTAAAAGTAGAATTTCTGGAGCTTTTTACAACCAATGTTTTCATCTTGACTTTTGTCAAGGAAATTAAAATATCAGCCAGAAGCCATGGAATTGGTTTATGTTGAACAAGGGCAAAATTTTCAAAAAGAATATACAAGTCTGCAAGATCACGGTGAGAACTGATCTGAAAAAGGTCTTCATTTTAGTAGGCTGAAAATCAGACCATACCTCCCCACAGTGCAGAAAATGAGTGGTGAGAAACTCTTGAATTGTCATCCCTGTCAAGGATACTGTCCGTCGCTTTGTGAACGATCGTATATGGGGGATGCATTCGCAAAAAAACAAACAAACAAACAAACAAAACTAGTGTTTTTTCAGCATCTTGCATCGTTTTCAATGACAGTTTTGGGTCAGTGGGGAAGGTCAGGAAAGTCAGAGAATTTTGTCTGTATAACAGTGCATGAACCCTGGTCTGGCATCGGTCTCTACAGCCACAGGTGATGCTGCTTGAGTCAAGCAGACAGCCCCGACAAATAGCTAGATATAAGGTCAGATATACTCATCCGTGGTCAGCTACGACCGATGGAGGCCTACTATGAACCCTTGTGCCTACAAGTTAGTGCACTTTCAGGTTCCCAGATGTACGTTTGACATGACTCATGGGAGAAAAAACAAATAGGAACAAGTAACAATGGATAGTAAGCAAATTTCGGTTAACGGCTTGAACATGCATTTATGTTGTTGATTGCTTTCCAGGCAGAGAATCTATTGCTGGATGCCAACATGAACATCAAAATTGCCGACTTTGGTTTCGGCAATTTCTTCAAGCAAGGGGAGTTGCTGGCCACATGGTGTGGAAGTCCTCCCTACGCCGCCCCTGAGGTGTTCGAGGGCAAGAAGTATACCGGACCCCAAGTGGATATATGGGTAAGCAGGATTTGAATTTGAAAAGGGGGAGGGAGAGAGAAATGTGTGTGTGTGTGTGTGTGTGTGTGTGTGTGTGTGTGTGTGTGTGTGTGCACATCTGTGTGTGTGTGTGTGTGTGTGTGTGTGTGTGTGTGTGTGTGTGTGCTTGAGTATGCATGGAGTGATTATTTACATTGTTATCAGATTATTAGTAATAAGAATATTTATTCTCCTAATCAAATTGATGCCTTAGGCATTTACAGTCAACAACTACACGTACTAAACTTCAGAACAAACAAGCAAGAACCACCAGCAGTGCCCAAAACACATGGCACAGTCAGAGCGTTGCGATTGCATCCAAGCATACCATTACACTTTCCGGCCATTTGAACCCCCCTCTCCACATCTATCCTTGATAATAGCAGTTCATGTGATGAAGTGTACAGCTGTAACAGATCTGACAATCATTGAGGACAGGAGGACTAAATGGATCTATAGCAGAGAGCAGCATTTTTTTTTTTTTTTTTTGTAAAAGATTCTTGCCTGAACAGGGAGCAAGTGAAGAGGAAATGATGGATTTACATGGCCAAATGAAGAGGGGCGTAAAAATCATGAGGCGGGCTGCATAGCTTTGAACTTCCTGAAATTTACTGATGAGACTGCTTGGGGAACCAGGCAAAGAGTGTTACAGTGGTTAAAACTAGAGAGTGCAAGTGTACAGAAGAGAGTTTTTGCGACATGTAGTGTAACGCTGCTTGTAAGGAACAAAGCAGTTACAGATAGATAATAAAGAGTAAAAAAAAAAAAACACAAGTACTTGCACTGCACAAACAAAGAAAGAAAAAAAACATAACAAGTAACATAGCATTGAATGAAGGCTTGGGGGGGGGGGAAAAGATTGAACAATTGAAAACAAGAGGACAGTGAGCAAGAGGACAGTGAAACATAAGTTACCGGCTTTTGAGTGAAAGATGATTTATCAAGTAACAGGAAATGCTTTCAGTGTCATTTGAAACGACAGTTGTCTTCCTTGACGTGCACAGAGTCTAGGGGTGGTGCTGTACGTGCTGGTGTGTGGTGCTCTGCCCTTTGATGGGCCCACGCTGCAGGAGTTGAGGGATCGCGTCCTGTCGGGACGATTCAGGATACCCTACTTCATGTCCACAGGTGGGCCATAGCTCTTTGTGGTGTGGAAGAGTGAGTGAATGTGTGTTGGTTTTTTTTTTGCCTCCATACTCAAGTCACAAGTTTGAAAAATTATTCATGAGGCTCTGCTGAAAAACATAGACAAGCGAATCACAAGACAAAACACAACGCAATTCGGCCTCTTAGATCTTCAGGCAAGATACACAACACTTAGGACACGAAAGTGAACAAACAATTACTTATCTTCACCCAATTCAGTGCAAGATGGGCTTTGAATCTTCATCCAATTCGGCTTAAAATGGGCATTCAACGCCCGTCTTGTGCTGAATTGGATGAAGATAAGTGATTGCTCATTCATTTTCGTTGTCCTGAGTGTTGTGTATCTTGCTTGAAGAAGACCTAAGACGTCAAAACGTGTAATGTTTTGCCTTGTGATTCGTTTGTCTACGTTTTTCAGCAGAGCCTCAAAAATCATTTTTTTAATTTGTAGATTTTGTGTTCTTTGTGAGAGCAGCCATTGATGTTTGTCTTACTGGGTGAAGGCAGGCTAATGTCATACTCTGATACTGTGTGTCTGCAAGACATTTCAGATGTGAAGGAGATGGACAAAATCTGTACAAAGAAATGGTCTTGATTGCAGTTGGACGGAAAATTTGATGATACCCCATTTGACTGACTTCTAGGATTTGGGGGGAATTTGCCTTTTCTTAGTGGCAGCCCTGAAAATGATAAGGTTTACAGGTCAGCAACACACAGACGGATATGAGCTCAGTGAACTAAAGCCTGCAGCGAACTAAAGCGGCTGCTAGGGTTGTTTTTTTTTCTTCAAAATTTTATGTCATTTAGTGTTCAAACATTTTTGTGTTTGTTTGTTTGCTTATTTTCATTGACAGTATTACACATCTTTAACTGAAGTTCATTCCATGCTCTACAGAAGTAATTTGGTAGTCGCTAGAGTGTTTTGTGAACAAGTTTGTCAGTTTTAGGGTCTATTTAGGTGTATGTCTAGTGCTTAAAACTTTGGAAATGTTCCCGTACCCACCCACATCCCCACTCTCCCACCCCATCCCCGCACACCCCTCCCCTGCTCCCCTTAAAGCCTTCTAAGGGAGCGACTTGTAATTGGAGGCTTCACTGAATCTTGCAAAGGTTAAGTAGTAGCTACAGATACAGTTTAGGAACACTAATCCACTAGAGGACAGTGTTGACCTAGTGGATAAACCATTCTTATCTAATTCAAGGGTGCTGGGTTCAGTTCTTGCGTGTGAATGCCAGGCTAGAGGAGATGTTCTCTTCAGCATCAGCGTTTGTTAGACTCCATCCACTTTCAGGTCCTTAGGGTAAGGCCCCATGTGTGATCGTCCGAATTCATTCAGAGAAACGAAGAAAGTGCAGACACTTGATATCCCAGTCCATGCTGTGTACAAGAGCAGGCCATGCCTTACTGATGACATGGAAGACACAGCCACACACCTAAAAGGTAACCATGCCCATAGGTGTTTGGTTTAGACCTCATTGCTGAAGATGGCATGTGCACTTCTTCAATGATTAAGTTCACATGTGTAAAAATGGCGCTAAAGAAATAAATGTGTTGACCTCTTCACTAAAGACAGAATGCGCACTTCTGCAATGATTAGATTAACAGTGCACACATGTGTGAAAATGCTTCTAACTTAACTCTAGTGTGCAGTTGTTGCTGAGGGGAGATAAGGAAGCCCACATGAAACGATTGCTTGCAGGAGAGAAATGTGTGTCATGTAGAAGAATCGTGTGGTGAAATATAGGTTTCCCTTGCCTCTCCAGAGTGAGTGTACGGATCGCTTGAAAAACCCCCGGCAATCGCTTCCATTGAAATAACAAGTCTTCCCTTGCCTGTCCAGGTAGAGCTGATGATAGAGCTTCTGAAGTCGGATAATTGTAACTCCAATTGAATGAACTATGAATCAAGTCTTCCTTGCCTGTCCAGAGGTGAGAGCTTGATACGGAATTGCTCATTGAAATAACAAGTCTTCCCTTGCCTGTCCAGAGTGTGAGAGCTTGATACGACGTATGCTGGTGCTGGAGCCGTTGCGCCGCTACTCCATCGCCAAAATCAAAGAGCACGAATGGATGCTGCTGGACGGGGGCTGCGGCCGCTCCTGCCCCCCTTCCCCCACCATCGGCCACAGCATGGCCAAGGTGGGGCCCTACAACGAACAGATCCTGCGCATCATGCAAGGCCTGGGCATCGACCAGCAGAAAACGCTGGAGGTGAGTGGTGGGGGTGGGAGACCAAGGAAGGCTGGGTGGGCACAGTTGTTAAGGGTTGGGGATGAATTTGGAGAAACGGGGGTACCCTTTGTTAGACCTTACCAAGCTGTGAATCATTTTCAGCGTTTTTTCTTGGGGGGGGGGAAAAATGAGACAGATTTAGGCAACAAACACAGTTCTTGCAGATTCTGACCTTCAGAGCTGTAAACTCTCGCTTTCAGGCAGAGATATTCTCAGAATTATTTCCAGGTGTATTCTGCTGGTGTGACATCCAGATATTTGCAGCTAACCAATGTTTTGAATGGGGATTTTTTTTTTTAAATCAACGTGAATCAGAATGCTGAGCCACTGTAAATTCAGTGACAGACACATGGATGGAATATACTGACTTCAAATCATGATTTTAAAGGATGCACAAGTGTTTGTGTTTTATCCAGTGTGTAAGTACTTTTTGGTATATATTTCGTTTGGAAATTTAGTTCAGGGAGCCTTGAAAGTGTGTTAGTTTTGTATCCTTTCTTCAGGAGGAATCCTGGGAAGGAAAGACAGAGAGAGAGAGAAGAAAAGTTGTAGGCAGTGAGCAGAACTAGAGATAGAGGCAGAGAGAAGAGAAGAAAAAGGGAGAAAGAAGGAATTTACGATAACATAGAACTAGAAGGAAAGTGATTGAAAATGAAAAGAGGATAAGACATCGGTCATGGACTGAAAGTCTGTGAGAACAGGTTTTGAAAACGGATGGGGGGGTTAGGAGGGGGTCAGTTTGACCGTGTTTACATTTATGTTGATAATGATGGCTACGATGACAATGATGACTGTAAAAAGTAAGATATGAAAAAGGACTTTGATGAAATTCTGGCATGTTGTTATTCAAGAGTTGTGTGTATTTTTTTTTTTAATCTGTTTTGAGTGTTTTCTTTAATGGGGTGATGCCCCTGACACAGCTTATGTGGTCAGCTGGGCCATAAGCACCTTGAATTGAATTGACCCACCCCTCCATGGTGTGTCGTCAGGCACTACGCAACGATGCTTACGACCACTACACAGCCATTTACTACTTGCTGCTGGATCGCCTCCGACAACATAGGAGTAGCTTCCCCTCAGACACACGCATCGATGCCCGACGTCGACGTCCATCCACCATCGCTGAGCAGGCCATGCTGCATATGTTGCCTTCACAGGTATGGGAATGGAGGGGCCAAGGTCATGTGTAGTTGTTGTTGGTCGTTGCTGTTGCTAATGGTGCTGCGGGTGCTGTTCTCTGAGTAACATGACTACGAAGGCATGCAGCTGTGCCAAACACAAGCGCAGCTAGAGGCATCCTTTCACTGCCCCATCACCAGCAGTCCTCATGGCATTAACTCTTTCATTCCTACTTTTCTATGAACCATTACTTCCTCTTGTTCCTAGATTCTTATAATACGGGTATTCCCTTCGTTCTTGGATTCAGTTTTAAAAAAAAAAAAAAAAAAAAAGGTGTAAAGTGAGAACTGCCACGTATGCAGTAGCAAACCGGCCAGAAGAGAGCGGCGACCACTTTCCCACGCTGTAGAGGCCGTCTGGCATCCATTCCATTCATAAACACTGCCGTGCGAGTGACCCGGTCATGACGTGTACTGATGACACGACTCGTGCGAAGTTCAAAGCACTTACAAAGAGAACCGATTTTCCGGGCTGCAGGAAGGAAAGGAGGGATTTTGTGCTGCCCGGTTTTCCGGGCTGCAGGAAGGAAGGGTAGGATTTCTGCAAACCGTAAAACTAGGTGGTAGGGATGAAAGAGTTAACATCATGGCTTCATGGATCCACTCCTCAGGGTAGATACCGCCCTGCTGATGAGTCATTTGACTGATGCGCTGGACATTGTGGATACTGCCCAGTGGGGCAGGATGTCACCTGTCATGGCCCTTCAGGGGCAGAGTTACCATGCCGCGCATTCTGCCTCCCCCCATTAACTCGTACATTTGAGACACCTTGGGGTGGGTGGGATATTTCTGACGTTAAGATGCTAGTGGAAAGTCTTGCCAGTTGTGCAGCCTGACATAGTGAGGCTGACATGAGGTGCAGCATTGTGGATCCAGGCTTTCCCTCACCCCTTTCATGGAGGATAGGGTATCCACTTGAAAGCCTTTAACATAGATAACTTTAGTACTTATTCAGCGTATGGTAATCATGGTAAAATCATTGGAAAAAAGTCATCAGTTTGTCGGGCATATTAATCCGCATTGACTGTAACATTTGATAACAATAACTTTTAAGATTGGTACTTTTAAGTTTAATAAGATGAATTTTGAGAAAATCAGTAATCATGTTTGTACTGGCTTTTGTATCTTTCCATATGGGCTGATTGGAAGGGAGTTTTCTTATACAAATAGATTTTAAACAAACTGTAAGGGAAGAAGATGTAAAACCAGAGGGAAGAAAAGAAAAGCAAAACTCTGCAAACAGAACTGCACATTCCACAGTAAATGTTTCTACCTGTGGAACTGTGAAGAGTGTTGTCCAATATAACATATAGCTCTGAAGTTCAATTTTAGATGGGCATAATATTTCTGACATGAAAAGAGAGTACTGGAAAAATTAAAAAAATAAAAAGAAGTAATGGAAAGTCTTGGCAGTTGTGAAGTGTCGTGAGGATCCTGCTCTGGGGACAGACTGCCTGTAGGTCCTTCCTGCAACCAGCCCCATGTGTCTGCCGAAAGCAAAAGGTTTACACACAACTCCACCATGTGCAGGAGATCAAAAGTAAACACAGAGGGGGATTTTGTTTCAGAGACACAAAATAGAATCGGTCAGTCTCGTTTATCACGGATTAAAAACAAATCTGACGGGCGTATGTTAAAAAAAACATAAGCTTGTCAGACTTGTATATAAAAAATACACACAAAAAAAAACAGGGATACTGCAACAGATGTGCCTGTGTGTGGGGGAGGCAGAGTGAGCGGCATGGGAGTGCTGCCCTTCATATGAGTAGTGAGACGGCAATAAAGCAGAAATCAACTACAAACAAAGCCGTCTGCCTTGCCAGCTGGTGCCAAGCTTTGTCATGTTGTCTTGCCCTCTTTGTAACATATTCTTGTTGAACTCTGTGTCAGTATCAAGTGGCTGTGGTGTATTGATCATGCCTGTTACAGGCAGCAGTACTTCTGTGTGAATGTGGACGCAGATTCAGTGTCATTTAAACATGGTATGTTTTCGTTTCACTAGGTGATAGGATTGCAGCGTCCGCAACTCTCCGGCTTGAAACAGGGGCGTATCAGTCGAACTCTGGACAACAACAGCCCACCCGCCCCCACCATCACCTCCCAGCCCTCTGCCGCCCACCCCTTCCCCATCTTGGGAGGGGTCGACTCGGAGATGATGCCGCCCCCTCCCAGTGTCACTCACGTCATGTCGGACATGTTGCCCCGTGCCCCGCCCACACCCCCTCCACCCCCCGCGGCCTTGAACCCCGGCAACGTCATCACCACCTCCATCGACGAAGGGGTGGAGGCTGACATCATGGACAGAGAGAGGGAGTCGGCCGAGGCCGCCACACATTCGAGCCGCTTTGCCGCACTCCAGAGAGACCCGTACGGGCTGGGTCTTCTGCCGGAGTACGGGTACGGGTACCTGGAGGGTGGGAGCTACGCAGGCATGATGAGTCGGCCGGGACTGACGAGCGCTAACAGCAGTTGTTCCCTGAACACGGCGGGGCTGGGCAACACGTTGTCCCCCTTCACCAGCTTTGACTCCTCCCTGGAGGTGGATGTGGCCTCCTGTAGCAGCAGCAACTCCACGGAGTTGTCTTCCCCTCAGGGGCTGTCTTCCTCCGCCCATCACTCCACCGCCCCAGGCATGCTGTCGGGAACCACCATGGCTCATGGCAACCACTCTCCTTTCCTGCAGGTGTGTGATGGATGATGTGGTTGGAAAAAAAGGGGAGGGGTGTGGTGGGTGGAGGGTGGTGCAAGTGAAAGTATGTGTCCATAAGTGTAGGCAGTTTTCAGTGTGTGTGTGTGCACATGCGACCATGTGTGATGTATGTGCCTCTCAAAGCAGTACCTTTGTAGCTGCCTCTCAGAGCAGTACCTTTGTAGCTGCCTCTCAGAGCAGTACCTTTGTAGCTGCCTGTCGCTGTCAGAAATGTCATCCCACTGTCCTGTCCAGTGCAGACTTCAGTACAGCTGAAAAAGGTTATCTGCTTGATTGTACAATTTCCAGATATACCAAAGGGGTTGATATGGATTTATTTTACTGAAGACATGATTTTCACTTTCACACACACACACACACAGATTATATTTCCACCACATAGAGCAGCATACCTTTTGTGTGGCCAGAATTAATTTCAACAGCAACAGAATTACATACTGGTGAGCAAGAAAGCAACAACAGCAGAGATTTAACAATGTTTAGAGAATGTGAAGTTTGATCTTTAGATGATTGTATGAATTGTAAGTGGGCTCTTTTGCTTTGCCTTAACACTGCAGAACTGTGCTTGAATGAGTAGAGATAGTATTTGTAGGGTAGGGGAAGTAATTTAGAACAAAGTTGTTTTGATACAGAGTCCAGGTTTAACCACGCTTGAAGGTAGTAATTTTATGGATGATAGTGCGATTCTTTCAGAAAGAGAAAAAATGACAGGCTAAAATCATAGACGGGCATCACATGGGGGTACCATCGGCAGACTGTAGGCATAACACTACTTTGTGTGAAGGTACAGTACGAGTTGAATTCAGAGTAATGATGAAGTGAACAGAGCTGAAATCCTTATGGTCCGGTCACAGGTGCAGCCCCCTGGTGCTGCCATGGGAACCTTGCCCCCGGCCGCCTGCCTGTCACACTGCAGCACCGTGCCGGCCAGGCTAGGAGAAGACAACTCCAGCATGGAAGGTGACACGATGGGGGTGGAGGAGATCATCCAGGACAGAGGCCAAACGAGGTCCCCTGTCAACTTCCGCGAAGGTCGCCGGGCGTCGGACGGCCTGGTGGCTCAGGGCATCATCGCGTTCCGACAGAAGCTGCGGGAGTGCATGCGGGCGCGGGGCATGGTGGAGCTCAGGCAGGAGCATCACCAGCTGCAGACGCTGTACGCCTCCTGCGAGAACAACAACACCGCTCAGAGCCCCGACAACAACTTACCCCCTTCTCATGCCATCGAAAACAGTGCCCCTCCCCCAACCTCCACAACCACGTCTCAGCCACCGTCTCACCCCCATCTTCCCCCCCATCGCAAGCTGTCGGCCCCACATCATGGGACGCGGCAGTGGTCGCTGGACGAGCCGGGAGTGGGGCCAGGGGCAGGGTCTCCTTCAGGAGGGAGCTCCATTCCGCGGCGTAGGCCGTTGATGAAGCGCATGTCTTTGCCATCCGAGTCCTTTGACATTCAGCCACACCGCCTGCTGGCAATAAAACAGTCGCTGCACCTGGAGCAACAGCTGGACAGAGCAGGAGCTGCACCCCGCTCAGAGTCCCAGGACGAGGCCTTGCCCATGGCTCCTCCCTCTCAGCCTCTGCCCCCACTGGCCCCACCTCTGCCCTGCCCCACGTCCACCACCCCCTCCACCCCGCAGCCCTACGACTACACCCCCTGCAGCAAGTCGTCCTTGCAGCAGCAGCTGCTGTCACACCGCCTGCAGCAGAAACGGCAGGTGTTCCAGAAACACTCGGTGGTGCCCCACCAGCACGCCCCCCACCCCCACCCCCACGCCCTGCACGGCCCCGCCCCCTACAACCAGCTGCCCCTGCCCCAGCAGCTCAGCAGTCAACTGCAGCAGCTGCAGATCGACCCCAACAACCTGCCGCGCATCGACTTTGGTCCCCATTACTCCGTGCAGCCACAGCCCCCGCCACAGCCACAGCTGGTGTCAGCTGGTCTGGTGACCCAGACCTACCCCTCCAGCACCCCCCCAGTGGGTACAGGGTATCTGCTCTCCTCTTCCTCCAACCCCAGCTACAGCCAGGCCACTTTCTCCACCCCTCCTGCCTCGACCTGTCAAGACGATTTCTCACAGCTGTCGCCCATGTATGCATTGTCCTCTCCCTCTTCCTGCAGTAGCGGCACCACCTCTGTGTCCAGCGCCGTCCCGGCAGACTCTTTCTTGGAGCACATAGGAGCGGACAGGGAGGACCAGGGTGTGAAGGACTCGTGTGATAAAGGTGCAGGGATGAGGGACGGTGCGGAGGAGGACAGGGAGGAGAGGGTGCCGGAACCCCCCAGCACCCCCACGCACCAGTGGCAGCGACGAGCTGGCGTCTTCATGGCCGTCCATCCGTTCCAGGACAGCACGGCGTTCGGCGTGCCCGCTGCCCACGCCGGCTTCCCGAGTGCAGAGTCGGACACTGTCATCAACTCCGTTTCAAGCTTCTCGACGCAGACCGACTCTTCGGTTGCATTTGCTCCTCAGAGGGAGGACTCCTGTGTGGATTTCCCCTCCCCAGGGCAGAGGGACGCTGGCTGCAGTTTCTACAGCCCCGCTGGACTTCAGGAGGACAGCGGCCTGATGTTCTCCCCTCCATTGCAGGCCAGTGCCTCCTCTCCTCACGACGATCACCTGAACCTCTACCTCCACACCTTACACAGCAGTCCAGACTCTGCCTCCACCATGCAGTCTTTGCAGGGCCTCAAGTCTGGAACGGGGACCGTGGACCTGGTGGGATATGCCTGCCAACATCTGGACCCTAGTCGCCATGGAAACCCGTCCCTGGTGTTCCCTGGGGGTGATGCTCCACCGGCGTTTGAATCTTGTCAGCTTGGACTGAATGCGAGGACAGCGGGGTCGAATGAGTTCACTGTTTGTGAGCAGAATGATGAGCACATGGATATCTCCTGAGTGTGTGTGAGTTTGGTTAGGGTGACAGTGTAGTGCAGTGGGGAAAGGATGAGGAGTGTGCATATGGTTAAATTAAAAACAACATTTTCAAATGAACTGAAATGCATGAGTGATGTGACCACAAACATAAGTGAACTGATTCAGATGATAGTAAGTTCTGCAAATGTGAATGAAAGGATTTAGATGCAGACTGACTAATGAGATAGACTGGAGTAAATTGAATGAGAAAAACAGCATACAAAGAATGATTGAGTACAAAGATGAGTCACTTTTAAGCTGAAACAATCGGGCCATATGCTATGAGATGATTGAAAAAAAAAAAGGTGCTTGCAAAGTGCTGGCAATACATGGTGGTCCGATACAGACGAGTGGTCAGTGGGGCTGTGTGAACTGATGTAGCACAGTGGATGTATCCTGCGCGGTGTCTATCCTGCGTTGTGTCTATCCTGCGCTGTGTCCTGCCCTGGGTCCTCAGTGGTTCTTCTGTCTGCCCACAGTGGAGAAAAGAGAATGGTGTCTGCAATAAACTCAGCTGCGTTCTTTTGACACTTTGGTTTGGTTTTGTTTTGTTTTTAATGGAAAGAGGTTGATCAAAATATTTGGACACAACAGCCATGAAAAATTGTTGGGTGTGCGACAAAATCATTCACCATCTCCAAAGCATAAGTGTCCCTGTGTGTCGACCTGCTACAAGCCCTTGTTGTAAGCGTGGAGGATGAAAACGGAAGAGTAGGATGTCACCCCTGTCACCTGCCATGCAATCATCGTTCATATTAATTATACAGTATAAAAGTAATGGACAATTCTTAAATTTAAAGCCATACTTTTGTAGAGAAAAGCTTTAATTCTCGGTATTGTTTGGATTGACTTAATGGTTGACTGTCTTTTGCTTCGGGTTGTAAGGCGTGTGTTCTCGAAAGGTGATACAAAAAGAGCTAAGGTGAAAGTTGGTGTGAATGCTCATGAATGTATTTAGATTAGAATCATAGACAGTGTCTGTGTGCAAGTACAGACTTATCAGGGGATAGTTGATGTGACTATTGGTGTTATTGCTTGCTTTTTCTTTTGTTTAATGATGCTGCAATTTCCAGTCGGTCATTGTTGATGATGAATTTTGTTTTGCCAGCTTTCTGATCAGGTATGTTTGTATATAGTTACTAGTCCATGCTTAATAATACTGATGAAAACTGTGAGCAAACTATTGCTGTTGAAATGTCCCACATCATCGAACTAGCAACATGGTAATGCTGGACTTTTGAGTTGATGTATGAGTTGAGGTGTCCGTGTGTACACATACACTATGATACAGCTGTACATGTGTGATGCAGGCGGTTCATGTTCTTTAGAATCCAACTTCAGGCAGATATATCAGCAGCAGATCTCAGAATGTGATTGCCATAAGTGCTAGATCTTTGAACACACCCTCCAGAACCACAGTACAGACTGACACTGGCTATACTGTGTAGGATTTATTGATTGGTATGACTCATGATGTACGTGGACCGTTATGTGGAACTCATCAGGATAATGTGACTTAAAGCAATGTATAGTATTATATTATTGATGTTCGTGTTGTGTATGTTATCAGTCTTTGATCACAGCAGAAACTGCCTGAATGGAATTGTTCACTGTATGTTCTGAGAGTGGTATGGTATGGTTGGTTCACAAGGTAAGTCAAACTCTTATTATGATGTGGAGAGAAATGAATTACTTGCTTCCTGTGTTGCTGCTCAAATCTTGGAAATTATTTTCCAGTGTTCACCCATTTCAGGAAAAAAAAAAAAGAATGAATTTAGCAATTACCTTCTTTGTGGCTGGCTGGAGTGAATGTAGACATCCGTAAATTATGCAAGCTCATTTCACTGCGTCCAGAACTGTCAATTCACCTTACAGCTCAGAGGATGTTGGATAGCAGGTTAGGAAAAAGAGGCGTTAATGTTCTTTCATTGCACTCGCAGACCAAGTTCGATAACTGTCGAAAAAAAATTTTTTTGTTCAAAAGCCTTAACATTCTCATGCAGCCATAGATGACATCTTGAACTGGATAGGTGAGGACAGGATCGGAAAACATGATTAGGAATTAGGAACTGGGAGTGAAGAACAGGAATTTGGGAATGGCCGGCAGGCAATAAAGTTCACTTTATTTTAGAATGCCATGCAAATATGGTATTGTGCAGCATACTGATGCCCAGTAAACTGCACTCCTTGTCGTCAGTTCTGCTGTCTACAGCTTTAGACAGGACCACCACCAAAAAAAAAAAAAAAAAAAAAAAAAAAAAAAAAGCCCACAGAAGTCCAGCTAAAATTAAGCACATTTGTAAAAGTTTGAGAAAGGGCAGCAGTTCTTTTTCTAAAGGCTGGAAGTCTTTGCCTACTTTTATGAAATGTTTTTCTTCTCTTTCCCTCTGAATCTGTCGATGAAGTCAGTTTGATAACAATTCGAATTATATTTTCATTCAGATCCAGTTCGTTTACTTTCTGACTAATGTTCCTTTTTGTTTTCTTTTTAAATCTGTAGAGGATCAGAAAGCATGTCTGTGTTCTGGAGGCAGCATTGATGGAAGGTAGAACTTGTCCATGGTTAACTAGATTACACACACACATGCGCACGCGTGTGCACACAGACACACGCACACATACACAAGCACACAGACGCATGCATGCACACAAACACACACAAAACATGCATGCACGCACTGACAGACAGACAGACACACACACACACACACACACACACACACACACTCGCACACACACACACACACACACACACACACACACACACACACACACACTCTCGCACTCACACACACACACACAGACACAAACATATGCTTTTAAACATTCAGGAATGGGCCGTCGTTCAAAACATGTAAGTGAGGTGGGGGTGCCTCTCTTTGTGAGGACCACTGTGTTGCCAAAACAGCACTCGTATCTAGATCTAGATTCGTTCTGCAACACTACTACAGAAAAATGGCCAGCCTCGAATAAGAAAAAAAAAGTCGTCATCAGAAATCCATGGGATGAAACACAGGTTAGCTAAGAATGAAAAAGCACCAGGTTGGCCGACGTAGTTTTTCAGTTCACGTAAAACGTGTCTTCTTTTTGACTGATTGAGAGAGAAGCTTTGCGATTGATCTAGCTGAGAACCGGTGAGATTGTGCGTGCATGGATATATATATATATATATATATATATATACATGAAATTAGGACAAGCCAATCAAAATTCTAGTGTAAACTGTGTGTCACGTATGTGTGTGTGTGCTGATCATCCCAATACAAGGGAGATGTAAAATATTGCATGAATGGCCTCAGGCATGAGTTTGTATTATTTTGTTTTTTTTGGTGCCAAAATCTCGCCCCCAAAATGATTCTTCACACTACGCTAAGAAGTTTTTACCTACAGTTCACCTCACTTGTGAGATTTTAATTAAACACACAAGCACTCATATTAAAAAATTGCATTGTTAAATAAACTTGACAGTTTTGTTCTGAAAGTAAAACAACTGACCAGTCTCGTTGACCACAAGCTCACTGTCCATATGTAGAACCAGAAAGTGAACCTTGTGTCCATTTCCTTCTTTTTCAGACTAACGTCTGGCATGTTCAAGTGCAGAAGGAAAAACAGAACTTTGCAAACTGTGCTCTCCCACTGAAATTATTTCTCGCAAACCAAAGAATTATGAATATATATATATATACATTGCAAATTGTAAGCTTCTTTTTAGTCCCTGGAAAGTTTATATTCTGAAACTGAAAGAAAAATGATAACGGAGTGGTTATGCCATCTTCATCTGCTCACTTTCCAGTTCTTTCTACCCCCCCTGCTTCTCCAACCCCCACATCATATGGAATATTTAACTGGAGTGCAGAGCAGAAAAATGAAAAGAAATGGAAGGATGCAAAACTGTTGTTCAGTGCCGGAGAGACCTCTAGCACACCCCCTTTACAGTGGACAGATTGAGTTATTGTAGGAGATATAGGTATTATTCTGTACTCAAGGATGCGCACACATGCGTGCGCGCACACACACATGCACATACACGCACACACACATGTATACACACACACATGCACACGCACACACATATGTCCGTGCACACACACACACACACACACACACACACACACACACGTCCGCGCACGCACACACACACACATCCAGACATACTGGCTATCCCCTTCTGTAGTGTGATGTCATAAATGACCATCAGTTTGAGTGGTCAGTCTATGGTTCATTTCTTCACAACCATCATGAAACTGCACTCATTTCTTTTAAGATTTTTTTTTTTTAACACGATGGGGCTACAGATGGATTTTGCTTTCACATGTGCATCAGATGACAGTATGAAAAGAAAAATAGTTATTTACCAATGTATTCAGTTGATGTAATGTTTTAACAAAGTGGATGATAATTATGTGGTTCTTGCTTGAGTACTTTTAATACCTAGTTTATCAGGATGATCTCTAAAAATTAATGAACGATTAACAAAACAATTTTGAATTATACATGTATGTAAGAATGTGATGCAAAATAGATAATACCCTCATGCAGAAGGTTATCAGATTTAAACATTTGGTAAAGAAATAATTTCTTTTTAGCAGTTTCTTTTATCAAATTTTGATTTCATGTAAAATGTCGTAAAAATGATAAAGAAGAAAATGTATTGATTCTAGTTCCTGTGTAGAGACCTTAGAAGTAACAAGTGCAGTTTTTTTTTAATGTGTTGGCAATACATCACAATTTTGAAATGAATTATTTAATTTATTTGTTTATTTGCTATCTGAATGAAGAAAAGAGTGATTAAGAGAGAGGGCATAGTCTAATGTCCATCCCACTGTGTTTTGTTGAGTTGATGTGTCAGTATTTTGTTGGGGGCTTATGTGTTCCATCTTCTAATCCTAGTACACAAAGTTCTGGTACACATTGTGAAGTTTTGTGCCATGTGTATCTGTGTCATTGATGGAGTAATAGAGCTACATGACTGACAAATCATCAGCAATCAAGCTAGTATATGTGTGCACGGTCGTGAAGTTTTCAACAGTTTTTTTTTCATAGTCAGATTCTCAGCTTGATCTGGTTTACTACAGGACTGAGGTTTTGTGACATTTTGTCAGTTTTTTCTTCATCCTCTCTCTCTCTCTGTCTTATCCCAACAATGCTACATGTCTTTAAAGCTGAAATTTGGACGTGTGAAATAAGTTCTGTGCAAGAATTAGTGGGGGCATGTTATAACTCTTTGAAGAGAGAGAGAGAGAGAGAGAGAGAGAACGCATGCTTGAGTAGCAGGTTATTCATACTAATGGGATCACAATCAGGCTGAAGTTTGCGGGTTCGTTTCTGTGTATTCTAGGCGCTCACCGACTGAAAAATGGTAGCCTGTGGCCAGATCACTCCCACACATGAACATCTTCATCATTCCGCAGTTTCAGAACAAGATCTTCGTGTGGCTGGAAAGTGTGTTTTCTTTCTTTCGTTCGTTCTTTTGGGTTGTTTTTTGTTTTTTGTTTATTTGTTCAACATCGAAATATAATCAAACTATTGCTGTGTTTCGTGTGAAGAATGTTGTATGTGTTACTGTGTCTTAAAGTTCACTTGGTGGGCAAATCCTCCATAGGTCATTGCTTCTGACCAGGTGTGATGACACAGCAGACTTACGTATTATGTGTTACACGTGTTTCTGAGTGACTGTGAACCTCACTCAAATCGTAGGAAGGAAAGATGAAGAGGGATAGAAGAACGTGAGGGGGGCGGACGGGGGAAAATGGGATCGGGGGGAGGGGGGGGGGTGTTGTAGTTTATTCACTCGTCAGGTTACCAACTGCTCTGTCGACGACGAGAGGACAGTGGGTCAGACCATACGTTACCAACATGAACAGCAGCATTGACTGTCATCACCAGCCCAATACTATGGGGTAAGATCAAATAATGTTAGCTATTCCCATAACTTGAGTAGCAGTTCTTGTGGGAAAGCAAAGTGTTACGGTTCTCCCGCTCATCCTGGCCAGCATTGTGAGGGTGTGGTCCACCTCCTCTCCTTTGGTGCTTCACTTACCTTCAAGATAACCAGGCACCCGTTGATAATTGAGTGGTCTGGGTGATGGGGGAACAAGCGAAGACACGACTGGTAAGCACGCTGGGCGATGCTTCAGCTGAGAGGTCTTTGGGGAGAGAGAGTGTTCTGACCGCTCTCTGCTAATGCTCACATCCCCCAGACCATAATCTATTTAACACGTACACCACTGTGTTGGAAACCAAAGATCATGGGAAAGGCATTACTGATTTAACTAATAACTGTAGTAGCTGGTCACCAATGTCTGGTGTGTAACATGCGTTTCATGCGATCAGGGACCGTTAATTTGACAACCAGCTGGACCCAAAAGATGGCGACCCTTCCTCCCTGCGCACGTCTTCATGTAGTCTATGACGAAATCATTTCCGTGTACATGCGCGCGCGTGTCGATGTGTGATGTTTTGATATGACGTGTGTTTGTATGTCAGTCTGTTTTAGAATGTACGTTTTCTTCTTACACTTTGAATTATGGTTCATTTGTGCAAGATCCTTTGGTCCTGTGCAACGAGGAAAGTCAGAATAATGAAGCTAGTCCGTCTCTGCAGATGTTGAGATCCAAAATGAAATGACCCAAGTGAAGTAAAAGCCAGGGTATAGTAACGGTGCTGACTGTTTAGTAAGTGATCACACACACCAAATTAATCAGTGTTGTGACCAGAGTGTGTGATGTTCATGTTCAGATAACCATTCTGGCAAACACGGAGAACGATGATAAGCGGTACACGAAAACTGAAGCTGATTTGAAACTTGAAGCTAAAATTACGCGTTATTCCTCGTTAGATTGTCACACTTTTTTGAGTGCCAGGTACAGACATGCATCTTGGTGGCTTACTTTTGTTTTTAAAGATATATGTTTGTAAGCAAATCTTATTCTTTTTAATCGGAAAGGCATACCCCAATTTGCGCTGGCTTCGCCACATGTTTTGTCTATCAGAGACAAACAAGAAACATGTTTCCAAACTGGGTGAACGTACCATTGTCCGGGATACACGAGGGGCTGGTTGTAGAGGCATGTTCATCAACTTCATGTTGATTCAGTACAATTCACAAAAGACCGAGTGACGGGCCTAACGGAGAGAGATGAGAGTTCTGTGTTGCTTGTTAAACCGTGACGTTACAAGTTCTTTGACGTCATTTGTTGTTGACATCACCATTGGTCTTGTTCCGTGCGTTCTGCGTCGTCGTTGAGCTCTAGGCTTAAGTGTCCCCCGTTTTCTTCGTCCTCCCCCTCCCGTCCACCCCTCCCCTCACTCCGCCTCTTTCACACGGTGATGTGTGCTTTGATGGAAAGCGGGTGGTTGGGTTTCTCAGTCCTTCCTCCTTAGCTCATAAAATGTAAAATTGAGGGATTGAGGATGAGGGAAGGGGATGGAAGATAGGGATGAACGGCGGATCCTGTTTTCTGTTTTTTGGACCCCCTCACCCCCCCTCTCTCTCTCTCTCTCTCTCTCTCTCCACACACACACACACACACACATCACGCCTGCAAATGTGTGTGGGATGCCTGTCCACTCAGAATGTGTTGTTGGTATATACCACCCGAGTTACAAACGGTAGCCAATTTCGTGTTACCCCGGTTATTTTGCACAAGATCAAACATGAAACGGCAACCGCTTCCACCCCCACCCCCCCTCCCCCCAATCACCACCACCATCCCTTTCTCTTCTCTCTTCCGCCCTTTTTTTTTTTTTTTTGATGGCAGATCACTTGAGCTTTCAGAGATAACCCGGGGGAAAATGAGAAGGAAAGAATCCGAATGTTCCCACGTGTATATGTCTGTTGGCACGCAGTTAGTGATTGTGTGCGTAATTAGTGGATATTTGTGTCTTGCTTAAGTAATTGTGTGTGTGTGTGTTCCAGCATGTATGATTTTGTGTACAAGATTTGAATAATTTTGGCGGTAAAGGTACGTATTTTTTGGGTGCATTCAAGTTAGACAAAGGAATACTTATGTCAATATAACCTTTTTTTTTCTTTTTTTTTATCAGTGTGCGTTCGTTCTGAAGTGTTTAGGCCCGGATGAAAAGACCGTTACAAGCACAAGGAGTTTTTTAAGCAGTAGAAGACTGAGGAGTGGGGTTTGGATTGTGGAGTAAAGGGAGTTTTTTTTTAATCACGTGCGTTTTTTTTTTTTTTTTGTTTTTTCATTGTACGATGGATTAAAAAAATTTTTGTTATGGGATTTTGAATATCATAAATATGGCTTGCAGCTGTTTGAAATGAGGTTGAAATAAAGCTACAATTATGATCTTGATTTTGAGGGCATCATCTTCTGTACAGCTGAATGAACTCATAGGGAGCTCACGAGTTATGCCCCCTTCCCTCTCTCCTTGATGCCATTTCCTTCCACAGTTTACACGAACGAAGGGAATGCACCCACATAGCAAGCCGTTCCTCGGGACAGGCGATTGACAGTTCCTCCTGGGAGCTGGATTGGAGACGGAAGATACAACCGTACTGAACTGAAGTCGAAGAAATAAAGCCTCTCCAGCATTGGAGACAGGACTTCGTCTTTTTTATATGGAACTTGATGACGTGATGTTCTCCCATCTGTAGTGAAGATAAGAATTTCACCCTCCTCCTCGTAAACTAGACTTTCACCCTCGTGCGCTAGGGACAAACATTTCAACCTCCTGTTCTAAAGACAAAAATTTGATCTTCATGTATCAAAGACAGGAATTTTTAGCCCTTTGTAGTGAAGACGGGAACTTTAGCCCCAGTCGTGAAGACAGGAACTTTAGCCCCAGTCGTGAAGACAGGAATTTTAGCCCTTTGTAGTGAAGATCGGAACTTTAGCTCCCTGTCTTGAAGACAGGAATTTCAGCCCTTTGTGGTGAAGACGGGAACTGTAGCTCCCTGTTGTGAAGACAGGAATTTCAGCCCTCTGTAGTGAAGACAGGAATTTCAGCCCTCTGTAGTGAAGACAGGAACTTTAGCTCCCTGTCGTGAAGACAGGAATTTTAGCCCTTTGTAGTGAAGACGGGAACTTTAGCTCCCTGTTGTGAAGACAGGAATTTCAGCCCTTTGTAGTGAAGACAGGAACTTTAGCCCTTTGTAGTGAAGACGGGAACTTTAGCTCCCTTTCATGAAGACAGGAATTTTAGGTGTATGTGCTGAACACACGAATTTTAATCTGCGTGGAAGAAGAGAAAATAACTCTAATGAAGACAAGAAGTTAACCTCCCTGTATTGTAGACAAAAATTTCACCCCCTTCATCAAAGAAGAATTGTAGAAAAAGAAAGGTGTGGTGTGTGTGGTGTGGGGGGGGGGGGGGGGGGGGGGGTACCCATAGTAATACTGAAATTCTACTTCTCTGGATCATCTGACAGTATTAGCTGCCAATTCATACTCCTGGCACGGAAGGAGGGATTTCTCTACCCGATCGAAGATTGAAATTGTCAGCGGGTTTCACGTTGTTCACAGATTATCACAAGAGAAATAATGAGCTGGTGGTATAAGTAGTGATGATTCAGTAACAAAGTGCATGATGTTGTAATGCACAGAGAGAAAGTCACCGGCAGACCTCAGTGCGAACCAGAGTAAAAGAGAACAATGGAAAAAAAAAAAGGGTCAACGATCCAACATGGAGCTTTTTTTTTTTTTTTTTTTGTCCTTTTTTTTCTTTTAGTAATGCACTTTGTGGGGGGGGGGGGGGGGGGGGGGCGAGACACGCTTACTTGTTGTTGATATGTTTTTTGAGTCGCAAGTATTTTAGGAATTAAATCAGTTTGAAAGGGTGGAATTATCGGGCATATACGTGTTTCTCTTCTTTTACTATTAATAAATTAATTATTTATTTTTCTATTGGTTCTATTTACTAGGTTGGTCATTGATTACAGATCTGTTCGCCGGTCTGACTTGAAGTAGTGTGTTAAGTAAACGGTATCTAATTTTTCTAATATTGGTTCTATTTACCAGGTTGATCATTGATTACAGATCTGTTCGCCGGTCTGATTCGAAGCACTGTGTTAAGTAAACGATTTGGGGGGAAATTCGCATTTCAAAGCTGATCTGTATGCGAAACAAACTGGCTTAATAGCCCAGTGGCTGTAGCGTGACATGGTTTTCAGTGAGGTTAGTGTTTGTTACTCTCCCCCCCCCCCCTCTTTCCTCTCTCTCTCTCTCTCTCTCTCTCTCTCTCTCTCTCTCTCTCTCTCTCTCTCTCGGGGATCTGTGAACATGCAGATCTCAGTATGTAGACTCCGTTCCCTCCCATCCTCTTCATACCCCCCCCCCACCACCACCACCACCCCCCTCCCCTCCCCTACTCCCCATCTCCCAAGCACGTGCCGTGTGCAGAAGACGAAACAGGCATACCAAAGATCCAGTCGTTATTATCCGTGTGGGCGTGCATTCAGGGGAATCCCCTGACGACGTCCCTGCAGATCATTCATTACTGGTGGTGAGATGATGACGATCCTAACAGTGTGTCAGCGCGGCACCTGGTACGTGACCGAGCCAGTTGTTGTCAGCTACAACGTGATGGCTACCGTTAAAATCCTCCCAGCCAACTGTCTTCTTCAGTTTTAGCCCGTGATGAAGCCAATCCTCAACCGCAGTGCAGTTTCGATACCCACAATTCAGCCAATAGTCGTCACCACCGGTCAGCTAGCCCCCCGTCACTGAGCTGTGATAGGCCGATAACACAGCCAATCGTCAACCGCCCAGCGGTTCAAATTCAGCCAATCAGCAGAGAAAGAGGAGGAGGGGGGGGGGGGGGGAGTATGATTGGGTGGGGGGGGGGGGGGGGAGTATGATTGACTGCGACTGCTCTTCATCGTGCGATTCTTTTATTTGTGGTAACATTTGACTTTGCTAGTTTTCACATAATCGACAACAGGATTTTTTTTTTTTTTTTTTAATTGTTTAGCACCCAGGTTTGTTTTTTTTTTTTTTTTTTGTTTTTTTTTTGTAAATGACGGCCCTGAAGACTGTAGCCTGCTTGCTGCGGACTACGTTTCACAAAGCTGCTTGTGAATTATCAGCTGATTCAAAACTGACATTCCTGGGGGGGAGGGGGGGTGTTCTAACCAGAACTACCAGATTTTGTGGCATCAACATTTTCTAAAAGGACTTTTTTGTTGTTTTTGTTTTTTGTTGTTGTTGTTTTTTGCATTAGAAAAAGGAACTATTTTTGTTGTGTGTTCTTTCCTCAGTCAGTGTGTCATTTGATTAGATGCCTGTTCGGGGAGAGAGGGGGCAAGGGATCGATGACGGGAGGGACTGAGGATGGTAGGGATGGCCAGTACCACAGGAAGATATGTCGCAGGGCGCTGTGTGTGTGTGTGTGTGTGTGTGTGTGTGTAGCAGCAGTAGTAGTAGTAGTTGCCATTTTTCAGTGGACCCGAATAGTTGCGCTTTTTTTTTTTTTTTTTTTTTTTTGTATTTGTATTTTCTGTAACATCCATTTCCCCCTACCTCCAATCGCTTCATGCCTCCTTTTTACCCCGATGGCCTGTGTTGAGGGACTTGGTTCTGTCACATTTTAGCACACAAAGTCAGGGCGTGTCTGGAGCTTGATAGTGTATATGTGTGTTTCTGCCCCGTGTGTGCTAGGTTTGATAGTGTTATATGTGTGTTTCTGCCTCGTGTATGTTAGGTTTAATAGTGTATATATGTGTTCCTGCCTCGCGTATGTAAAGTTTAATAGTGTATATGTGTGTTTCTGCCTCGTGTATGTTAAGTTTAATAGTGTATGTGTGTGTTTGTGCCTCGTGTATGTTAAGTTTAATAGTGTATATGTGCGTTTCTGCCTCGTGTATGTAAAGTTTGATAGTGTATATGTGTGTTTCTGCCTCGTGTACGTTAGGTTTAATAGTGTCTGTATGTGTTAGGTTTAATAGTGTCTACGTGTGTTAGGTTTAATAGTGTATATGTGTGTTAGGTTTAATAGTGTCTATGTGTGTTAGGTTTAATAGTGTCTATGTGTGTTAGGTTTAATAGTGTCTATGTGTGTATCTGCCTAGTGTGTTAGGTTTGATGGTGTACAGATGTGTGTTTCTGCCTTGTGTTAGGTTTGAACGTCAACACAT
>CM065748.1:12828905-12843905 GCA_033310375.1 Conus canariensis
GATAAAATAGATAGATAGATAGATAGTGATAGATATTTGGGGGAAAAAAAGAAAAAAAGGTAGAAAGAACAAAAGGGGGAAAAGTAAAAAAAAAAAAAAACAAAAGAAAAAGAAAGAAAGAAAGAAAGGGTTTGAAGGAAAAAAAGAAGGAAAAAGGGTATAAGGAAACTGGAGAGAAGAAGTGACACCAGAAGAAAACAGAAAGAGAGAGAGAGAGGAGAGAGAGAGAGAGAGAGAGAGAGAGAAAGAGAAAGAACAGCGAAAACAAAGAAACAAAGAAAGGTAGAAGATAAAGCAGAAAGAACAAAAGAAATAAAGGACGGAAAGTGGAAAACAACTAGAAAGAAAAGACAGAAAAGGTAGACAGAAAGGAAGAAGGAAAGGTAGGAAAAGAAAGAAAGAAAGAATGAGACAAAAGCAGAAAAAGAAAGAAAGAAAGAAAAGAAAGAAAGAAAGAAAAAAAAGTAGAACGAAAGATGTAGAACTAAAAAAATGTAGAAAGAAAAAAAGAAAAAAGTAGAAAGAAAATAGTAGAAAGAAAGAAAGAACGGTGAAAAAGAAAGGAACAGAGAAAAGGAGAGGGAAGAGGAAAAGGAAGGAAACGAGAAGGAAATAAGAAGAAAAAAGAAAGAAAGAAAGACAGACAGACAGACAGACAGACAGTAGCAGGAAATAACGAAAGCGAGAAACAAAGACAGATTTAAAGGAAGAACACAAGAAAGGAAAGTTGAACGAGAGATTGTTAAGATACAGGCAGACAAGAAAAGCAAGAGAAAGACAGAGAGACGGACAGGAAGAAGAAAGGAGAAAGAGAGGAAGATAGAAAGAAAACAAAGGAATGTGTGAAGAAAGAAGAAAAGAAAGATAAAAAGAAAGACAGAAAGAAGTAGTAGGAAATGTGGAAAGTTAGAAAGAAAAACCAAAAAAAGAATGAAAAGTAGAAAGAACGATGATAGAAAAAACTACGACGGGATGCTAGCGACGTACCATATTTTGGTATTGCGTAGGATGTTACACAATTCCTCTCTCTCTCTCTCTCTCTCTCTCTTCTCTCTTCTCTCTGTATGTGTGTGTGTGTGTGTGTGTGTGTGTGTGTGTGTGTGTGTGTGTGTGTGTGTGTGTGTTGTGTGCGTGCGTGTGTGCGTGTTGTGTGTGTGTGTGTGTGTGTGTGTGTGTGTGTGTGAATTTGAAGTATGAGTTTGGAATTGATGATGATGATGATGATGATGATGATGATGACGTGTTTCTGTTGTTATTATCCCCCTTACTGCAATAGGAAGGGCAGGGTGATAAACACTTTATGGTCGTGTAAATATTCTGTTGGATCTGTGATCTTTTTTTTTTTCTTTTTTTTTTACTTTTTTAATTCGTTTTAATCAACGTACAAAAAACATAGCAACATTTGTACATAAAGAGTAATATTTTTTTTACCAAACATACACAAAGAAAAAAGGGCTATATATTAAAAAAAAAAAAAAAAGAAAAGATATACACGTACACGTACATCTATGTGACGAACAGCTATCAATCAATATATAGATGTAAACAGCAACATCAGCAAGAATAAAGACATTTGTATACATGTATGTTCATAATTGTCAATGCACTCTAATCATTGTAATCACTGATGAATCCAACCCAAAGTATTGTTTTATCAATGCAACATTTACAGGAGAACATATCACTTTACATAATTATAATTTTCATATTTCTTTCATCTTTTTCCTTCTTTTATTTCCCATTTTTTTCTTCTCATGCCGTTTCTATAAGTGGTAAATATGGTAACCATCTTGTGTTAAAAACATGTCCATTCCAATTTATATCTGCATTGTATTTTTCGATTTTATAACGTGGAAGGAGACTATATCAGGAAGACAATGGTCAAACTTGCATTTATAGATATACTGTTTTCCTAAAAGAATTATTAAGTCTAAAACCGAGTCTGTAGATATGATTTCACCATATCCAAAAAGTATAACTTTCTCACGAAATGTAAAGTTCGTACCTGGAAAGCACTTTTGATGTTAGCAATCTCTCCAATTTTTCCCAAAGCTGTTTTGAGTATTCACACTCCCAGAAAATATGCTCTATGTTGTCCTTAGTTTCTCTACAGAAATGACAATTGTTATTCCCCACTATCCCCATTTCCTTTAAAACTACGTTAGTTGGATCTGTGATCTTTGTAATTTAATTTAAAACAAAGACAAACCGAAACAAAAACGTCTTCGATGCTCAGACGCTGAACGTGTAAACACATAGAGTATCTAGTGCAGACGACTGAATATTTAAAGAGCAAGAACAGGACCAGACCTGCTAACAGGTATCGATGGCTTTTAAGTTGATCAGTCCTGACAAACCTGTCTTTGTGGGTGTAACAGTTTATCGATGATAGATGGCCATCCATTGTTTTTATACATTTTCATCCTTTTTTTTTTTTTTTTTTAGTCTGAAAAAAAAAAAAAGGAGTATTATTTTTGTCAAAAATTGACTTGTCTATTTCGTATTGTCATTTGTGTTGACTTGTCTATTTGGTTTTGTCATTTGTGCTGTGTGCATGCGTGTTTGTGCTGTGTGCTTGTTGTCAGGAAAGATGCAGGGCGTTTCAGCCCCGGTGGACAGGAAACCATGGCAACACATGAGACGGGTAGCTCTAGTATCTTGTGCCCACTTTGTTTTCTTTGTTCTTGTCCCATCTGTTTCCTCCTCCTTGTTATCCTTCCCCTCCACCTCCTGTTCATCCTCCCCGCCCCCCCCCCCCCCCCCTGTTCATTGTTCTGTTCGTCCTTGTCCTCCTCCCTCTTGTCCTTCTCTCCCTTGTCCCCCTCTCCTCCTCCTTCTTCCTTTTCATCTTCCTTGCTCTCCTCCTCCTTGTCCTCAACTACTTTGTCCTCCTCTTTATTCTTGTCCTCCTCCTCTCTGTCCTCATATTCCTTGTCCTCCTCCTCTCTGTCCTCATGTTCCTTGTCCTCATTCTCTCTGTCCTCATATTCCTTGTCCTCCTCCTCTCTGTCCTCATGTTCCTTGTCCTCATTCTCTCTGTCCTCATATTCCTTGTCCTCATTCTCTCTGTCCTCATATTCCTTGTCCTCATTCTCTCTGTCCTCATATTCCTTGTCCTCATTCTCTCTGTCCTCATGTTCTTTGTCCTCCTCCTCTCTGTTCTCATATTCCTTGTCCTCCTCCTCTCTGTCCTCATATTCCTTGTCCTCATTCTCTCTGTCCTCATATTCCTTGTCCTCATTCTCTCTGTCCTCATATTCCTTGTCCTCCTCCTCTCTGTCCTCATATTCCTTGTCCTCCTCCTCTCTGTCCTCATATTGCTTGTCCTCATTCTCTCTGTCCTCATATTCCTTGTCCTCATTCTCTCTGTCCTCCTCCTCCTCCTCCTCCTTGTTCTTCTCCTATTTGTCCTCACATTCCTTGTCCTTATCCTCTTTGTACTCTTCCTCTTTGTCCTGCTCTTTGTCCTGCTCTTTGTCCTGCTCTTTGTCCTCCTTGTCCTCATTCTCTCTGTCCTCATATTCCTTGTCCTCCTCCTCTCTGTCCTCATATTCCTTGTCCTCATCCTCTCTGTCCTCATATTCCTTGTCCTCATTCTCTCTGTCCTCATATTCCTTGTCCTCATTCTCTCTGTCCTCATATTCCTTGTCCTCATTCTCTCTGTCCTCATGTTCTGTTGTCCTCCTCCTCTCTGTCCTCATATTCCTTGTCCTCATTCTCTCTGTCCTCATATTCCTTGTCCTCCTCTCTCTGTCCTCATATTCCTTGTCCTCCTCCTCTCTGTCCTCATATTGCTTGTCCTCATTCTCTCTGTCCTCATATTCCTTGTCTCATTCTCTCTGTCCTCATATTCCTTGTCCTCTTCTCTCTGTCCTCATATTCCTTGTCCTCATTCTCTCTGTCCTCATATCTCCTTGTCCTTCTCTTCCTTGTACTTCTCCTCTTCGTCCTCCTCTTTGTCCTCCTCCTCTTCCTTCTCTTCCTCCTCTTTGTCCTCCTCCTCTTTGTTCTCCTCCTCTTTGTCCTCCTCTCTATTCTCATCTTCCTTGTTCTCCTCCTCTTTGTCCTCCTCCTCTTCCTTCTCTTCCTCCTCTTTGTCCTCCTCCTCTTTGTTCTCCTCCTCTTTGTCCTCCTCCTCTTCCTTCTCTCCTCCTCTTTGTTCTCCTCCTCTTTGTCCTCCTCCTCCTCTTCCTTCTCTTCCTCCTCTTTGTTCTCCTCCTCTTTGTCCTCCTCCTTTTCCTTCTCTTCCTCCTCTTTGTTCTCCTCCTCTTTGTCCTCACTTCCCTGGTTCTTCTCCTCGCCCTTTTTGCCTTCCTTGTTCTCCTCTTCCTTGTCTTCCTCCTCTTTGTTCTCCTCCTCTTTGTCCTCCTCCTCTTCCTTCTCTTCCTCCTCTTTGTTCTCCTCCTCTTTGTCCTCCTCCTCCTCTTCCTTCTCTTCCTCCTCTTTGTTCTCCTCCTCCTTTGTCCTCCTCCTCCTCTTCCTTCTCTTCCTCCTCTTTTCTTCCTCCTCTCTCTTTGTCCTCCTCCTCTTCCTTCTTTTCCTCCTCTTTGTTCTCCTCTTTGTCCTCACTTCCCTGGTTCTTCTCCTCGCCCTTTTGCTCCTGTCCCTCTTCCTTGTCTTCCTCCTCTTTTTCTCCTCCTCTTTGTCCTCCTCTCTCCTTCCTTCCTCCTCTTTGTTCTCCTCCTCTTTGTCCTCCTCCTCCTCTTCCTTCTCTTCCTCCTCTTTGTTCTCCTCCTCTTTGTCCTCCTCCTCTTCCTTCTCTTCCTCCTCTTTGTTCTCCTCTTTGTCCTCACTCCTTCTCTCCTCCTTTTTCCTCCTTGTTCTCCTCTTCTTTCTTTCCTCCTCCTTTTGCTTCCTCTCATTCCGTTTCTCCTCTTTGTTCCTCCTCTCCTTGTCTCCCCTCTTCCTGCGCTCCTTTTTCTTGTTCTTCTCTTTCGTCTCTTGCCCTTGTCCTCCTCTTCCTTTCTCTCCTCCTTCTCTTCCCTTTTCTCCTCTTGTGCTTCCCTTCCTTTTCTCCTCCTCCTCCTCTTCCTCTTTGTCTTCCTTCTTCCTGTCCTCCTCTTCCTCCTCCTCTCTCCTCCTCCTCCTCCTCCTTCTCCCCGTCTTCCTGATTCTCTTGTCATGTTTCTTTGTTGTCCTCCTCCTCAGCCTTATTCTCCTCTTCTTTTCTTTGTTCTTCTCTCCTTCTCCTCCTCTTCCTTTCCTCCTCTTCTTCTTCTTTTTTTTTTTCTCTCCTTCCTCCCTTTAAGTTTTTTCCTTCTCCCTATACTTCATCCCTTCTCTTTTTTCTTTTCTTCACCTCCTCCTCTTCCCACCTCCTCCTCCCTCCTCCTCCTCCTCCTTCTCCCCCACGTTACGTGTCACGCGCACTCGTTTACGCAGGAGGATGTTTGTTTCCCGTTATTCAAGCATCCGTTATGGACTCTCTCTCTCTCTCTGTCTCTCTCTCTCTCTCTCTCTCTCTCTCTCTCTCTCTCTCTCTCTCTCTCTCTCTCTCTTGCTGTCTGTCTGTCTGTCTGTCTGTCTCTCTCTTTGTGGGAATAGACGATCTTTGAACCATGGATATGAATGCCGTGATAGACACGAATGACTCGCACGTATGTAGAATAATGAGAAATATGGATGTGTGTGTGTTTTTTTTTTTTTTTTTTTGTTCATGTAGATGCTGTCTTGAAGCGGAAAAATAAACGGTGTCACAACATCCTGAACAAATGGCATGGAACTCATGTTCCGTGTGTGGGGACTCCAAACCCACAAAGAACTGGCTCATACCTGATGATGACAAGTCTGTATGCCCAGTATGTGGAACAGTAACGAACAGGAAAATCGCTTAAAAATATATTTATTCTGCTGCACAAAAAAAACCACAACAACAACAACATAACTTTTTAAATGGCATTTCCAGTCTATTCAACGGAATTTATAATCACTAATATATTGAAAGTCAAAACAAGCAAAGGAACAAAGAAACAATTAAACAAACAAACAAAAAAAACATAAACAAAAGTAAACTCCGAAAATATCTCTCTTGAAGATGGCTAAATTTATTGCGAAGGCACTGAGATAAAGAAATCAAATTAACAAAACAAACAAGCAAAAAAACAAACAAACTAATAACTAGATAATAATACTAATAGATGGTTAAATGGATGGATAGATAGACAGACTGACAGACAGATAGATAGATGGAGAGAGAGAGAGAGAGAGAGAGAGAGAGAGAGAGAGATGGATGGATGGATGGATGGATAGATAGATAGATAGACGGTCAGACTGATAGACAGACAGACAGACAAATAGATAGATAGATAGATAGATAGATAGACGGTCAGACTGATAGACAGACAGACAGATAGACAGATAGGTAGATAGGTAGATAGACAGACAGACAGATAGATAGATAGATAGACAGATAGATGGACAGACAGATAAACAGATAAGTGAAAGCACCCCACTGATATGATAAACAAATTTGTTCCATTGACATGTGATCTATTCAAACCTAGTAACTATTTTTTTTTCGTGCTACGTTATGTGACACAAAATTAAGTTACTGCTATAACCCCCATGTCCAGATGCTCTCTCTCTCTCTCTCTCTCTCTCTCTCTCTCTCTCTCTCTCTCTCTCTCTCTCTCTCTCTCTCTCTCTCAGGATATATGATTTATGCGCCACATACATTTTGTCGTGACAAACTGGGGAAACAGCTCATTCCCATTCACGGAATCAATAAAAAAAAACAACAAAACAAAAACAAAAACAAAAAAACTTCAACGGCGCGATCTCTCTCTCTCTCTCTCTCTCTCTCTCTCTCTCTCTCTCTCTCTCTCTCTCTCTCTCTCTCTCTCTCAAGGGCCGGATGAAAAAAAAAATAAAGCATGTGTTTGCTCATCTGTTACCCTTGGAAATAAAGATTATCATCATCATCATCATCATCATCATCATCATCACCATCATCTCTCTCTCTCTCTCTCTCTCTCTCTCTCTCTCTCTCTCTAAGAACGAGAAAAGCGAGAGTGAATGAGGGTGAGGGAGGGAGTCTGTGTGTGCGTGTGCGGGAGAGAGAGAGAGAGAGAGAGAGAGAGAGAGAGAGAGAGAGAGACAGACAGACAGACAGACAGACAGACAGAAGGGGGAGAGTGTGAGAGGGAGTGAGTGACGGGGGTGGGGGGTTGGGGGTTCATGATGAGAGAGAGAGAGAGAGAGAGAGGGGGAGAAGAGGAAGGGACAGGGAGGGAGAGAGAAGAGAGGGGGTGGGGTGGGGTGGGGGCAGTTGGCTGGAGGAGGGGAGTGGGAGGGGAAGGAAGGGGAGGAGGGAGGGAGGGGGGGGAGGAGGAGGGGCATCGGACGGATGACTGCTTGCAGGTGAAGGCAAAACCGTTGCGACCCCAGCAGAAAATACCTGCCTGGCCTTCCTTGTGAGTGACAGCCCGCGTCATTGTGACGTCAGCAGTGATCAGGTAGAGGGCACTGGAGCCAGTGCTGACGTCATTGCACGCACGACACGTGCAGTTCCCAAAAAAGTCCCGACGGTGGTTTAGTGGAACGGACCACCACTCCAACGCCTCGCATTTTTTCTCCTCTCCTCTCCTCCCTCCCTCTCCCCCCCCCCCCACCCCCTCCCCCAAAGAGACCCTCATTTTGTTGTTGTTGTTGTTGCTGCTGTTATTATTATTGCTGTTGTTGTTGTTGCTGCTGCTGCTGTTGTTGTATTAATTTCGATGCTAAGAGATCCTCGTAAATATATCTAAATCTGGATAAGAAGAGATATTTGTAAATATAATTATCTGAGTTGTTTTTACTCGGCCCAGCTTTAGCAACAAAACAGTGTAAAATAGACTACAGGCTAAAAGAAAATTTAAAGAGATGAAGAACTATAGCTAACGTCAGAAAATAGATGCAGGGAGAGAGAACCGGAAACACACAGACAGACATGAAGACAAGATGTTGATTAATGTGCAACAGATTCCTCCTAACCGCTGCCCCCCCCCTCCTCTCTCTCTCTCTCTGTCTCTCTCTCTCTCTCTCTCTCTCTCTCTCTCTCTCTCTCTCTCTATCACGCGCGCGCGCACTCTCTCTCTCACACACACACACACACACACACACACACACACACACACACACACACGCACACACACGCACACACACACACACACACACACACACACACGCACGCACGCACACACACATACACACACACAAGGGATTACAGTGTCGACAATATTTCAGGAAATTTCAGGCCAAAGTCTTAAGTATCGATTGCTGTTGATAGCATTGTGTACCAACGACATATAGCATTCAGTACCAACAATTATGATAGCATTCTGTATCAATGACATGATAGCATTGAGCACCAACGACATGATAGCATTCTGTACCAACGACATACAGCAGTCTGTATCAACGACATATACCATTCTGTATCAACGACATAAAAGCATTCTGTACCAACGACATACAGCATTCTGTATCAACGACATGAAAGCATTCTGTACCAACGAAAGATTTTCCCAGAACAGATTATTTTGAAAACCTCGTATATGACGACACACATTTTCAGTCGATGCATAGAAAGCAAGTTGGTTAGTTTTGGATTTAGAGTAACATATACCGTTTTTCATTGCTTTCGATTACATTGAAAACATGACCGAGCATGCTTATCTGTCCTTTCGTGTACCAGTGCAAAAAAGAGATGAACTCCACTTCTTACGGTCCTGTCCCTAGTCGATCAATGTTCCAGAGTTTAGATGAAGTTTCTTAAAGTCAGCAATGCGCAAGTGGATTATGGTTTCACTGTGTATATTTACCACGCTTCGCTGATTTTGACTTCCTACTTGTAGGATAAAACTGGTAGTCTGTAGAATGCTATTTAGCTGATTTATTTGATTTGCACATACCATTGGGTTTTTGTTAATGTACATTTTCTTTAAGGAGCTTCAGTATTCATCTGAACGAAAGTTAAGACCCCATTTCCCTAACCCCCCTGCTACCACCTCACTCTCTCTCTCTCTCTCTCTCTCTCTCTCTCTCTCTCTCTCTCTCTCTCTCTCTCTCTCTCTCTCTCTCTCTCCACGGACGGAAATCTGACGTTCACCACTTGTGAAATGTTTGCACATGCGACCGTTTTTAACCCTATTGTTAAAGGTAGCCATATTCCGTCTTCTGGGATGTTGTCTAAACATAACACCAGCGTGCATGTGTTTGATGTTCGTGTCATCCACCCTATTCATATCACACGACGACCTACTTTTTCTCCGAAAGGTGGAATAGTATTGACCGTGCGAACAAGACCTTTTCTTTTGTTGTTGTTGTTTTTGATAATCACGTGCAATCACACGCGGCGTCAGGGTTCAAGGTCAGCGAAGGACCGGGAGGGGACTGGGGTGTGTGTTGCGCATGGATGTTAACTCTGACGAGGAAGTCTCTTCTTTCCTGGTTTCGTGGAGCGGGAATTGAACTCCTGATGTTGGAACAAGAGGTTGACGTCTTACCCACTGGGCCAATCAGGCCTCGATAGTAAACAACAATTAAAGGTGTGTGTGTGTGTGTGTGTGTGTGTGTGTGTGTGTGTGTGTCTGTGCGCGCGCGCGCGTGCGTGCGTGTGTGTGTGTGTGTGTGTGTGTGTGTGTGTGTGCGTGCGTGCGTGCGTGCGTTCGTGCGCGCGCGCGCGTGTGTGTGTGTGTGTGTGTGTGTGTGGCTGCGTGCGTCTGTCTGTCTGTCATTTGGTTCATGCACGTGCAAAACGGATAACGGTCAGAGCTCGGAAGTTCACCTAATATTCTATACTACCTTTACACTTTAGAGTCCTTTTTTTGTGATTCCATACTCTTCCGTGTTTTCGCAAGAGAACGATCAAAACAACCGAAACGGAAATAGGGCACGAAGCGTTGTCACTCTAACCAAGAAGGCGTCATGGTCGAGTAGTTAGACTGCGCGAATGTCACGCTGAAGGCCCCCTAATTAAAATCCCACGAAGGGGGAATAGTTTTTGTTTGTTTGCTTTTTTTTTTTTTCTAAGGCAAAGGAGGTGTGAAACGTGAGTGCAATTCTTCGATTTTTCTAGACAAAGTCATGCCAACCGGTTGAAATGAGATCGTATTTAAAACGGAACCAAGATATGGCCGGTTTAAGTTGCCAAATATAGTCAGGACTACGTGCATTTATCATTGAGGATGGCTCAAACTGGAGAAAGTTTCATGTAAACAGCAACTTAGACAGACTTCATCGTTTTCCATGATAGATCTAACAGATCCCACATCATAAAAAAAAACCCTACAGCTGTTTGAGCCTTCTTCTTCTTCTGCGTACGCAGGCTGATACTCCTGCGGACACTCCCTATATGGACAAGCAAGTATTAATCCCATCTACCCAACAAAGGGGGTGGAGTTTTGCGTGTATCACCATTTTTTTTATCCCGCCATTAAGGCAGCCATACTCCATCCTCGGGGAAGGTGCACGCTATGTGTAACGTGTCATCCATACCAACGGCCAAACTGGCCTTCTCTTCCGAAAGTTGGTGATGGGATTTTACATGTGTGCAAGATGTTATGCGTGCGTTCACACACGGAACCTCGGTTTATAGTCTCATTGGAAGGACTGTATGGGAAGCGGAGTCCTTCGAATGAGCCAAACCACAAGACATAAGGCGATAATCGTGAGAAAATCCAAAATAGTTGCATGATACACTTCAACTAAGATTAAAATGAAGAAGAAAAAAAGAGAAAAAAAAAGAGAGAAAAAAAAAAATCAGACGTTTTGTCCAGTCATTTTGTCGAAGAAGCCATTGTCGCATAGGACCGCGACACGACAGGGTGTGGAAACGGACTACGTGTTTATGCCACTTAGGTTTGGGCACACAGTCTTGGGGAGTCTTTCGCTGGACTTGCCGCTCTGTCAGGGCAGTCCACTCCACAACAGAGAGAGAGAGCGAGAGAGAGAGAGAGAGAGAGAGAGAGAGAGTGTGTGTGTGTGTGTGTGTGTGTGTGTGTGTGTGTGTGTGTATGTGTGTGTGTGTGTGTGTGTGTGTGTGAGAGAGAGAGAGAGAGAGAGAGAGAGAGAGAGAGAGAGAGAGAGAGTCGTGTTTATGGACTACTGTGTGTTAAACCTCCAATGAAGCGCTCAGACAGGACGCGGCATGGGTGTGTGATCTGTGGCATCACGAACCGTTCAGACGGCAGGGCCAGTTCCAACCTCTCAGTCACACGACAGGCTGGAAGAGACGGGCGGCGCGTCCTCGTGTCGCTGGCGCTGCTGTGCAGACTCTTGAGGCTGGAGGTTGCCGTCCAGCATGGTGGTGAGGCAGTCAGGCTGTCTGCGTGTGTACAGCCATTGATGAACCCGGCAGCTTCGTGCTGGATCTGTCCGAGGTGGTCATGGGGGTGGAGATGCCTGAGAACAGCCGTTCTCATTCCAATACAATGGACATTGTTCTCTGGAACAACTGGGACCAGGATCTCAAATGGTTTCCATCCGCAGGACGCCATGAGTGATGCTGGCTTTCACAGTCCACTTCAAATAAGTTAGTTGTAAAGCGAAGCAACTGCAGGCGGAGATCTAAATACATTTTAAAAGTAATTATTATGACACCACCGAACAACGTAAACAAAACGAATCACAAGACAAAAACACGACGCATTTCGACCTCTTAGGTCTCCTTCAGGCAAGATAAACAACACTCGGCAAAACGAAAATGAAGAACGAGCAATCACTTATCTTTGTAAGAGGTCGAAACGCGTCGTGTTTTGTCTTGTGATTTGTTTGTCCACGTTGTTCGGTGGAGTCATGATAATCACTTTTAAGATTTACTTCCAATAAGATCAAACATGGAAGACGTCAGTTTAAAATAATATCAAACATGGTAGACGTCAGTTTAAAGTAAGATCAAATATGGTAGACGCCAGTTTACAATAAGATCAAACATGGTAGACGCCAGTTTAAAATAAGATCAAACATGGTAGACGTCAGTTTAAAGTAAGATCAAACATGGTAGACGTCAGTTTAAAGTAAGATCAAACATGGTAGACGTCAGTTTAAAATAAAGGTGACTGCCGGCAGAAATTGAAAAAAAAAAAAAAAAAAAAAAAAAAAAAAAAAAATTAAAAGAAATTCAAAGCAAATCCGCAAATTAACATGTACAAATAAATTACAAGACGTCAATTTGAAGACAAAATTTGGCTGACGTCAATTTTGGAAACAAAATGAAACATAATTACGGCAGCAAAGTAGGTCCACGACGATTTTTTTTTTCTTTTTCTTTTTTCCAAAAAGGTCGGCTCAGAAAGTTACAGCCTCTGTGCTCATTCTCTGCGGACGTCATTGATGACGTCAGTCCTCTCTCACACAGACACAGCATGCTCAGGCAGTACTATGAGGAAGTCACAAAGAAAAGGTCTGAACGTTCACACGGGTAAAACTGAAGAAATTCGGGCGAATGATAAAGAACCAGACTCTATTCAGCCCAGAAAGAAGAAGAGATCACTGGAGCGGCGAAATGTGTCTACCTGGGCGGTATCATCAGGAAAGACACTGGGACATCATCACAAGCCGCATCAACGATGTGTGGCACGCTGTCAACTCCTTGAAACCTGTACTGGGTGTCCGCGTCAGTCTCTCTCCAGGTCAAAGGTCAAGCCTGTTCTTCGAAATATTTCAGCGATGTGGAGAGCAACACAAAGTTCAGCGCCCAAAGCATCAAGGCGTTCATTAATACGTGTTTCAGGCCCTTCCTCAGAATTGTTGAGTGGCCGAACTCATCTCTCTCTCTCTCTCTCTCTCTCTCTCTCTCTCTCTCTCTCTCTCTCTCTCTCTCTCTCTCTCTCCCACACACACACAAACACACACACACTCACAAACACACACACACACACACACACACACACACACACACACACACACACACACTCACAAACACACACACACACACACCACACCACACCACACACACACACACGCGCGCACACGTTTTCGCACACAAAACACTCAAAACCCTATCGTTGAAAAGAAAAAAAAAAATCGCAATATCCCAGTTTTTGACATTTTCAAATTGTACGTGTGAGGCGCAGGGGACAGATCCAAGTAAGTGAAAGACGGATATCATTTGGAGGAGGGAAGCGGGAAGGATTGGCGAGGAGATGACGATGAAGATGAAACAATAATGTGACGCTGATAACAAACACAACCAAATCGAACACTACTGCTGCAGCAGCACAAACCTCTGATTCCATGGCTGCTGTTGCTGCTGCTGCTGCTGCTGCTGCTGTTGATACGACTACTGCAGTTGTCACTGACTATGCCGCTACCACTGCTAGTCAGTGTAACTGCTGCTGTCGCTGGTACTGCTGATGTTGCTACTATTGCCATTGCTACTGCTGCAGTTGTTACTGCTGATGTTGCTACTATTGCCATTGCTACTGCTGCAGTTATTACTGCTGATGTTGCTACTTATTACCATTGCTACTGCTGCAGTTAATACTGCTGATGTTGCTATTTATTACCGTTGCTACTGCTGCAGTAAATACTGCTGATGTTGCTACTATTCCCATTGCTAGTGCTGCAGTTATTACTGCTGATGTTGCTACTATTTCTATTGCTAGTGTTGCTGTTATTACTATTGCTACAGCTGCCGCTGTTACGGCTGATATTGCTACTATTATCATCGCTACTGCTGCCGCTGTTACTGCTGCTACAACTACGGTTACACTTCTGAAAGCTACTGCCCGCAGTATCCACAGATCAATGTACGTACAAAACGCAGCCATTCTGGGCGGAGGACGCAAAGCCAAATCAAGCAGCAGGATCAGAAGTGAAAGTAATCACCCTCCACCATAATCACCACTATCCCCTTCCCTTTCATCCCCCACTTCTCCCCCCCCCCCCATCACCCCCCCCCCCAACCCACCGCCCTCCTCCCTCCTTCTCTTCCTTCCCTCCTCCACTCTACTACTTCCCCCACCCCCCACCCCCCGCCCTCCCTCACCTCCTCCCTGCAGCAGCCGACGAAACAGCAGAAATGGGGAGGATGGGGGAGGGGGGACTGTGGTGGTGGTGGTGGTGGTGGTGGTGCCGTTAGTGGCGATGCTGTTTTCGGAGCATGACTGGAGGAGGGGGAAGGGGAGTGCAGGGGTGGGGGGTGGGGGGGGGGTGGGTGGGGGGGGAAGAGCGAGAAGATGGTTGGGTTGAGGATGAAAGGCCAATGGGGGGTGGATGAGGGAAGGAGGGGTGGGGGTGGGGTGGGTGCAGCAGTATGGAGGGAAGGTAGGAAAGATGGTGGTAGAAGGTATAGAAAGAGAGGACAGGAGGGGAGAGAGGGGGAGAGAGAGAGAGAGGGGGGGGGAGAGAGAGAGAGAGGTGGGTGGACAATTAGGAAGGGGGGGGGGTGACGGGGAGGTGGTGCAAAGTGAAGGGGGAGGGGAGGGAAATCGGGGAGAAGAATGAGAGAGAGGAGATGACGGTGGAACAATTCTTAATCTTTTACACCGTTTGACACCAGAACATGGTTTAAAACAACGTTCTGCGAGGCAAGTACTGTAAGTAAGTACACCGTGTGTGTGTGTGTGTGTGTGTGTGTGTGTGTGTGTGTGTGTGTGTGTGTGTGTGTGTGCGCGAGCATTCGTGCGTGCGTGTGTGTGTGTGTGTGTGTGTGTGTGTGTGTGTACAAGCATTTGTGCGTGTGTGTGTGTGTGTGTGTGTGTGTGTGTGTGTGTGTGTGTGTGTGTGTGTGTGTGTGTGTGTGTACAAGCATTTGTGCGTGTGTGTGTGTGTGTGTGTGTGTGTGTGTGTGTGTGTGTGTGTGTGTGTGTGTGTGTCGCGCGCGAGACCAAAAAGAGACCAGATGTATTACCTTCAATTTTTTTGTCTTCACTTTAGTTTCTTCACGCACGTTTTGAGCAGAATTTACCAAGACAACAAACTATTGAAAAGAAATAACTCTTCCATGTAGTCAAAGATTCCGTTGATTAATGAAGTACTGAAATGCACTTAGCCTGAGCACACTACAAAGCACTACAA
>CM065748.1:12848905-12856405 GCA_033310375.1 Conus canariensis
AGGTTAGAATTTGTTACGCTGTGTGAAGGGAAGTGTGGATTGTAAAGCATTTAGAGCTTGGTCTCAAACCGAGGATAGGCGTTGTATAAGTATTCTTGAGAAGAAGAAGAAGAAGAAGAAGAAAAGGAATGATGATGATGATGACGACGACGACGACGACGACGACGACGACAACGATGATGATGATGATGATGATGACGACGACGACGGCGATGATGATGATGATGATGATGATGATGATGATGATGATGATGATGATGATGACGACGACGACAACGGCGATGATGATGATGATGATGATGATGATGATGATGATGATGATGATGATAATAATAATAATAATGATAATGATGATAATAATAATAATTACAACACTGATGATGATGATGATGATGATGATGATAATGAGAATGTAACTCCATGTCATTGACTTCATCATCCTCATCAATCAGCATGAAAAGGCCTCAAATTCTGTGGCCCATCATGCCCTGACCTCATGGTGACCTGTTTCCATGTCTCTACCTCTAAGCTCCACCTTAGTGAGCTCCTTGTCGACGTCACCAGCAATGGCGACTTCATGGGCACTGTCGTTGGACGGAACTGACGGCGCCGTCTGGAGGGGAACGCTTCCTCAAGCAGACTCCGCAACTAAGCAACTTTTGTCGTCAGCAGAGCGCATAGTAGGTGGGATTAGAAACAGGCACCACTGAACACCACCGAACTGACTCGACAGCAGTGCAGCGTCTCCCCTGGTGGGTTGCCTCATGGCGGTTTTCGACATTGACTGTTCCCTGGGGATGGCCAGCGCCAGGGCTAAGACAGACAAGCAGTGGTAAGGCTGTGACAGGGGAGCCGGATTAATTATTATTGTTATTATTATTATTATTATTATTATTATTATTATTATGAGTACTTATATAGCGCCTATCCTCGGCTAGAGACCAAGCTCTAAGCGCTTTACAATCCACACTCGTACACACAACGGGCTGCCTACCTGGGTTGTGCCGACTGAAGAGCTGCCAGCTGGCGCTTCATTCAGTCGTTTCCCGTGTCATCCGGTCAATATCGTTCAATAGTGTTCACTCAATTTCCTTACTTCCTTCATTCTTTCCATTTCTCACGCAGGGTGCATGCTATGTGTAACGTGTCATCCATACCAACGGCCAAACTGGCCTTCTCTTCCGAAAGTTGGTGATGGGATTTTACGTGTGTGCAAGATGTTATGCGTGCGTACACACACGGAACCTCGGTTTATAGTCTCATTCGAAGGACTGTGTGGGAAATGGAGTCAGAACCAATGTTAACTCCGAGGGAAAAATCCCCCTGTACCGAAAAGGCCCGGCGGAGACTCGAACCCGCAACCCCAGGATTACCAAGATTGCGAGTCCAGCGCTCTACCAACTGAGCGAAGGGCCAATGCCAATAAAGTGGCACGAAAGAAGCGACAGGATGGCAACAGAAATGATCATTATTATGATGTTCAATGGGGAATTGACGAGTCTCGAGCTGGACGTCTGATGAGCATGTGTCAACATGGTGAGGAAAGTGTTCAGCCCTCTCTCGCTCTGCCTGAACCTTACACATCGTTACCAGTGAGGGTTGGCACACACTGTCTCATGGGAATCAACCACACTATTTTTTTCTCTCCAGGATGGCTGGGCCTGCAGGAGAGAGGGTGGTGGGGTCGGGGGCTATTCTGGGTCAAGTCTGTAATGACTCTCCAGTGAGAAAACTGGCGTTGGGGGTCTGAAGAATACACAATGAATAGGTTCAGACAAAAATGGTCCGAATAATACACAATGAATCAGTTCAGACAGAAAAGGTCCGAAGAATACACAATGAGTAAGTTCAGACCAAAAAAACGGAGGGGTTTATATGGAGGGTCTGAAAAATACACGATGAATAAGTTCAGACAAAAAAGGTCCGAAGACTACTCAATGAATAAGTTCCGACAAAAAAGGGAGGGGTTTGTATGGGAATGGTGGCGTACTCCGGGTCTGCCCCAAAATGGCCCCCTACCTGCCTCAGACGAACTCTAAGGGGGTCGTTTCGATGCAACCCCCTTCCTCCCCAACCTCCCTCCCCTCCCCCTCCCCTTTTCTAGTAGTCAGTGCTTCGTCGCCTTGTCTTCTTGTGGTTCTGTTGCCCACACAGGTGATCAGTTGGTCTGGTCCTGTCCCCTGGTCTCTGGCTTGTGGCACTCACTCCATGGTCTCTGCCTTGTGGCACTCACCCCTTGGTCTCTACCATGTGGCACTCACTCCCTGGTCTCTGCCTTGTGGCACTCACCCCTTGGTCTCTGCCTTGTGGCACTCACCCCTTGGTCTCTGCCTTGTGGCACTCACCCCTTGGTCTCTGCCTTGTGGCACTCACCCCTTGGTCTCTGCCTTGTGGCACTCACCCCTTGGTCTCTGCCTTGTGGCACTCACCCCTTGGTCTCTACCATGTGGCACTCACTCCCTGGTCTCTGCCTTGTGGCACTCACCCCTTGGTCTCTGCCTTGTGGCACTCACCCCTTGGTCTCTGCCTTGTGGCACTCACCCCTTGGTCTCTGCCTTGTGGCACACACCCCTTGGTCTCTGCCTTGTGGCACTCACTCCCTGGTCTCTGGCGTGTGGCACTCACTCCCTGGTCTCTGGTTTGTGGCACTCACTCTCTGGTCTCTGCCTTGTGGCACTCACTCCCTGGTCTCTGCCTTGTGGCACTCACTCCCTGGTCTCTGGCGTGTGGCACTCACTCCCTGGTCTCTGGTTTGTGGCACTCACTCTCTGGTCTCTACCTTGTGGCACTCACTCCCTGGTCTCTGCCTTGTGGAACTCACTCCCTGGTCTCTGGTTTGTGGCACTCACTCTCTGGTCTCTACCATGTGGCACTCACTCCCTGGTCTCTGCCTTGTGGCACTCACTCCCTGGTCTCTGCCTCGTGGCACTAACTCCCTGGTCTCTACCATGTGGTACTCAATCCCTGGTCTCTGGATCGTGGCACTCACTCCCTGGTCTCTACCATGTGGCACTCACTCCCTGGTCTCTGGCTCGTGGCACTCACTCCCTGGTCTCTGGCTCGTGGCACTCACTCCCTGGTCTCTACCATGTGGCACTCACTCCCTGGTCTCTGCCTTGTGGCACTCACTCCCTGGTCTCTACCATGTGGCACTCACTCCCTGGTCTCTGCCATGTGGCACTCACTCCCTGGTCTCTGCCATGTGGCACTCACTCCCTGGTCTCTGCCTTGTGGCACTCACTCCCTGGTTTCTGGCTCGTGGCACTCACTCCCTGGTCTCTACCATGTGGCACTCACTCCCTGGTCTCTGCCTTGTGGCACTCATTCCCTGGTCTGTGGCTTTTTGCACTCACTCCCATGGTCTGTGGCTTGTGGCACTCACTCCCTGGTCTCTGGCTTGTGGCACTCACTCCCTGGTCTCTGGCTTGTGGCACTCACTCCCTGGTCTCTGCCTTGTGGCACTCACACTCTCTGGTCTCTACCATGTGGCACTCACTCCCTGGTCTCTACCATGTGGCACTCACTCCCTGGTCTCTGGTTTGTGGCACTCACTCCCTGGTCTCTACCATGTGGCACTCACTCCCTGGTCTCTGGTTTGTGGCACTCACTCCCTGGTCTCTGCCTCGTGGCACTCACTCCCTGGTCTCTACCATGTGGCACTCACTCCCTGGTCTCTACCATGTGGCACTCACTCCCTGGTCTCTGCCTTGTGGCGCTCACTCCTTGTGGCACTCACTCCCTGGTCTCTGGCACGTGGCACTCACTCCCTGGTCTCTACCATGTGGCACTCACTCCCTGGTCTCTGCCTTGTGGCGCTCACTCCTTGTGGCACTCACTCCCTGGTCTCTGGATCGTGGCACTCACTCCCTGGTCTCTACCATGTGGCACTCACTCCCTGGTCTCTGCCTTGTGGCGCTCACTGCTTGTGGCACTCACACCCTGGTCTCTGCCTTGTGGCACTCACTCCCTGGTCTCTACCATGTGGCACTCACTCCCTGGTCTCTGGCTCGTGGCACTCACTCCCTGGTCTCTACCATGTGGCACTCACTCCCTGGTCTCTGGCTTGTGGCACTCACTCCCTGGTCTCTACCATGTGGCACTCACTCCCTGGTCTCTGGCTTGTGGCACTCACTCCCTGGTCTCTACCATGTGGCACTCACTCCCTGGTCTCTGACTTGTGGCACTCACTCCCTGGTCTCTGGCTCGTGGCACTCACTCCCTGGTCTCTACCATGTGGCACTCACTCCCTGGTCTCTGGCTTGTGGCACTCACTCCCTGGTCTCTGGCTCGTGGCACTCATTCCCTGGTCTCTACCATGTGGCACTCACTCCCTGGTCTCTGGCTTGTGGCACTCACTCCCTGGTCTGTGCCATGTGGCACTCACTCAGCTCCAGCCAGCACCTTCTCCACATGCAGCCTCCTGGACCTGACCTCTACACTCGCTGCACTCCTTCAGCTGTGACGTCAGCAGGGCAGGACGATCTCCACTTCGTCACTAGCGGGTCATAGTTCGATTGGTCACCGAGCGGCTTTTAACCCCTTCGCTAACCAATGTCCCCGCGGGGTGGAGATCGTGGGCATTGGATCGATTGTTGACATTCCATGTTACAGGTTACTGGTTACAGATCTTTGCATCACAAAGAGTCAGGCACATTGGCCTCTGGTTACAGACCTTTACATCACAAAGAGTCAGGCACACAGGCCACTGGTTACAGACCTTTACATCACAAAGAGTCAGGCACATTGGCCACTGGTTACAGACCTTTACATCACAAAGAGTCAGGCACATTGGCCACTGCTTACAGACCTTTACATCAGAGTCAGGCACATTGGCCACTGCTTATAGACCCTTACATCAGAGTCAGGCACATTGGCCACTCGCTACAGACCTTTACATCACAAAGAGTCAGGCACATTGGCCACTGCTTACAGACCTTTACATCACAAAGAGTCAGGCACATTGGCCAATGGTTACAGACCTTTACATCACAAAGAGTCAGGCACATTGGCCACTGCTTACAGACCTTTACATGACAAAGAGTCAGCACACTGACCACTGCTTACAGACCTTTACATCACAAAGAGTCAGGCACGTTGGCCACTGCTTACAGACCTTTACATGACAAAGAGTCAGCACACTGGCCACTGCTTACAGACCTTTACATCACAAAGAGTCAGGCACATTGGCCACTGGTTACAGACCTTTACATCACAAAGAATCAGCACACTGGCCACTGGTTACAGACCTTTACATCACAGAGTCAGGCACATTGGCCACTGCTTACAGACCTTTACATCACAGTCAGGCACAATGGCCACTGCTTACAGACCTTTACATCACAAAGAGTCAGGCACATTGGCCTCTGGTTACAGACCTTTACATCACAAAGAGTCAGTCACATTGGCCACTGGTTACAGACCGTTACATCACAAAGAGTCAGTCACATTGGCCACTGGTTACAGACCTTTACATCACAAAGAGTCAGGCACATTGGCCACTGCCTACAGACCGTTACATCACAAAGAGTCAGGCACATTGGCCACTGCTTACAGACCTTTACATCACAAAGAGTCAGCCACATTGGCCACTGCTTACAGACCTTTACATCACAGTCAGCCACATTGGCCACTGGTCACAGACCGTTACATCACAAAGAGTCAGGCACATTGGCCACTGCTTACAGACCTTACATCAGAAAGAGTCAGGCACATTGGCCTCTGGTTACAGACCTTTATATCACAAAGTCAGGCACATTGGCCACTTGTTACAGACCTTTACATCACAAAGAGTCAGGCACATTGGCCACTGCTTACAGACCTTTACACCACAAAAGTCAGGCACATTGGCCACTTGTTACAGACCTTTACATCACAAAGGTCAGGCACATTGGCCACTGCCTACAGACCTTTACATCACAAAGCGTCAGGCACATTGGCCACTGCTTACAGACCTTTACATCACAAAGAGTCAGGCACATTGGCCACTGGTTACAGACCTTTACATCACAAAGTCAGGCACATTGGCCACTGGTTACAGACCTTTACACCACAGAGTCAGGCACATTGGCCACTGCTTACAGACCTTTACATCACAAGTCAGGCACAATGGCCACTGGTTACAGACCTTTACATCACAAAGTCAGCCTGGCCCTGCACCTTTCACTCGCTGCACTCTTCACTGTAAGACGTCAGCAGCGCACAAGGCACGATCTCATTTCGTCACAAGGGTCATATTGATGAATACCAGCGGCTTTAACCCCTTCGTTAAGACCAGTGTCCCACGGTTGGGAGATCGTGGGCATTGGATCGATTATGACATTCCAAGTTCGTGCAATGAGCTCTACTGCTTACAGACCTTTTACACACTGGTTACAGACCTTTACATCACAAAGAGTCAGGCACACTGCAGGTCCTGTGAGGGCTGTACATTGTTGTAAGGCTGCTCTTGACAGGGGCAACTGTTGCATTGTGTGGGCTGCTGTGACGGGCATGTACATTGTGTGTGGCTGCTGTGACAGGGCACTGTGCATTGTGTGGGCTGCTGTGACAGGGGCACTGTACATTGTGTGGGCTGCTGTGACAGGGGCACTGTACATTGTGTGGGCTGCTGTGACAGGGGCACTGTGCATTGTGTGGGACTGCTGTGACAGGGGCATTGTGCATTGTGTGGGCTGCTGTGACAGGGGCATGTACATTGTGTGGGCTGCTGTGACAGGGGCATTGTACATTGTGTGGGCTGCTGTGACAGGGGCACTGTGCATTGTGTGGGCTGCTGTGACAGGGGCATGTACATTGTGTGGGCTGCTTTGACAGGGGCACTGTACATTGTACGAGCTGCTTTGACAGGGGCACTGTACATTGTGTGGGCTGCTTTGACAGGAGCACTGTGCATTGTGTGAGCTGCTTTGACAGGGCACTGTGCATTGTGTGAGCTGCTTTGACAGGGGCACTGTACATTGTGTGAGCTGCTTTGACAGGAGCACTGTGCATTGTGTGAGCTGCTTTGACAGGGGCACTGTACATTGTGTGGGCTTTGACAGGGTGGCATGTGCCTTGGTGTTGGTGGCTGCTGTGACAGGGCACTGTACATTGTGTGGGCTGCTGTGACAGGGGCACTGTGCATTGTGTGGGCTGCTGTGACAGGGGCACTGTACATTGTGTGGGCTGCTTGTGACAGGGGCACTGTACATTGTGTGTTTGAGGGCCTGCTTTGAGACAGGGGCACTGTGCATTGTGTGGGCTGCTTTGACAGGGGCACTGTGCATTGTGTGGGCTGCAGTGACATGGGCACTGTGCATTGTCTGGGCTGCTTTGACAGGGGCACTGTACATTGTGTGGGCTGCTTTGACAGGGGCACTGTACATTGTGTGGGCTGCAGTGACAGGGGCACTGTACATTGTGTGGGCTGCTTTGACAGGGGCACTGTACATTGTGTGGGCTGCTGTGACAGGGGCACTGTACATTGTGTGGGCTGCTGTGACAGGGGCACTGTACATTGTG
>CM065748.1:12861405-12866405 GCA_033310375.1 Conus canariensis
CAGGGATTGTGTGTTTGTGCGCGCGCGCGTTTGTGTGTGTATGTACGTGTGTGTGTGTGTGTGTGTGTGTGTGTGTGTGTGTGTGTGTGTGTGTGTGTGTGTGTGTGTGTGTGTGTGCGTGCGTTCGTGTGTGTGTGTGTGATTTTGAACGAGAAGTTGACAACAAAGAAAACAACAACAAAGAAGCGAAAGAAGAGGAAGAAGGAAGACTGCCGACTCCTGTACACGTGTAGCAGGGGAGACTACAAGGAACCAGTTGCGTCACCCTCTCACAACTCCTGCGAGATTCATCTCCCTTGGTGCGAAAATTTCGTAACCCCCTTCCCTCTCCCCATACTCACACACATACACAGGAAGTGGGGGGGGGGGGGGGGGGGGGGGGGGAGAATAAAGAAGAAGGATCTGTGTTCATCCAGCTCCTACGACTATAATCAATAATCTCTGAAACACTTGATAAACCACCTGTGTGAGTGTGAGTGTGTGCGGTGTGTGTGTGCGCGCCCGCGCTGGAAATAGGCTGGTACAGAAATGTGAGGAAGAAAACGATCTGGGTGTAATCTTTGATAAAGATTTACTTTTTGATACTCACATTCAAAAGTGTATAAATAAAGCAAACCAAATGACTGGATTAATAAAAAGAACTTTTATTTACCTAAATAAAGAAACGTTTTTAAAATTATATAAAGCTATGGTTAGACCACAACTTGAATATGGCAATATAATCTGGTACCCACACTTGAAAAGACAGTCAACAGCAATTGAAAGAGTACAGAGAAGAGCTACTAAAATCTTGCAAGAATGTACAAACATGTCTTATACAGATAGATTAAATTACTTAAATTTGCACTCTTTAAAAGGTAGACGTATTAGAGGGGATTTGATTGAAGTGTTCAAAATATTTCACCAGCAAACGGACATACAGTGGGACTATTTTTTTGAGGCTCTAAAACAGATAGAACAAGAAATTCGGAAGGCAAGATATTTGTTAAGCAGTTTCATACTATTATGGGGAGATTCACGTTCAGTAACAGAGTTATTGCTAACTGGAACAATTTGCCAACTGCACTTGAATTTGCTAATAATACTAATGTTTTTAAGAATTTGCTGGACGAAGACTTGAAATTTAAAGTACAGTTTAGAAGCTTTGATGAACAAGTAGGAAAATTTATATTGCATGCATTTCAACCCTGTCATAAAAGTAAAATAACATGAGGGGACATTGAAAGGCTTAACAGCCTATGTATCAATTACGTCCCTACACTACTACTACATGTGTTCACATCGCTTACATGAATGCAGTTCAGTTTCATTGTTTAAAACTGAGAGCACACTTTCAATGTTCAAACATTTTTTTTGCAAGTACATTTGATTAACTATTCTTATTTTTGACCCAAGAAAACTATGTTGAAGGAAGATGGAATATGAACGAACAAAATTTTGTTTATTCAGGGATATGAGATAAGCATATGACAGGCAGCGAGCCTTGTGAAAGTACGTTCACTTTATTTTTCCCCGGTGGTGATGTTCAAAATAACACAAGATTTACTCGGGAAATTAAACATTTTCAAGAGTTTAGTTACATATACTGCTCCACAACACAAATACAAGTTTTGTGTTCGAATGTGGTTCTGGCATGTAGAAGGTTAAATGTCGTTCTGGCATGTAGAAAGTTAAATGCCGTTCTGGCATGTAGAAAGTTAAATGCCGTTCTGGCATGTAGAAAGTTAATGTTGTGTTTAAAATAAGGTTCTGGCATACAGAAAGTTAAGTTTTTGTTTGAATGTAGTTCTGGCATGTAGAAGGTTAAGTTTTTTGTTTAAATGCAGTTCTGACATGTAGAAAGTTAAGTTTTTGTTTTAAATGTTGATCAGGCATGTAGAAAGTTAACATTTTGTTTGAATGCAGTTCTGGTATGTAAAAAATGAATGGCATGTAGAAAATCAGTTTTTGTTTCAATGTAGCTCTGGCATGTAGAAAATAAGTTGCAAGACAAGAAATCTGTAACCACATGACTGGCTCACAGTTTGGAATGGAGTATTCATCCATGCACACACAATTCACTGGGAAATGTTTGGTATCGTGCTAATAAACATAAACACAAGTCAGTGTCTGGAATTGTTGCATTTCTTTGTTTCTTTCCCCTCTTCCCACCCCCTCACCCCCACGTTTTAAAGAGCAGGATACTTATTCATGTAACAGAAAAAAAGTGTGGAGAGTTGAAGTGTAATGCAGCAGATATAGTCAATGTTTTTGAGTTTCCATCTTCGTCTCTCTGGTATGTGTTTGAATTGAAAGAATATGTATGCTGAAGAGTTCAAGTTCAATAACATATTAACAAACAAACAAAACATGCACACATACACAAAACAAAAACATGACAACACACACACACATGCACACACACACACACACACACACATACACAAATATACAGTAAGCATACACACACACTGAACAGTCACGCACACTATAATACATGCACATAATAACAATCCATGTTTACACATACATGCATGTGCGCACACATGTGCGCTCACACACACACATACATACACACACACACACTCACACTCACTCACTCATAGAAAACAATATGCTGGCAGTATACATGATTTTAATCATCCTGGCTTTGCAAAACCAGGAAACAGCAGTCGAGAAATGTTTAGACATCATAACTCTGATCTTTCAAAAATCGAGGAAAAAAAATCAAATCAAACCGTTCTCCACATTTACAACTGTTCAGAAAGCCACACAAACCGTGCATTTTTTTTTTTCATCAGTGGAACACAAACACAATCAGGTAAAAACATGTTTGGATAGAAAATAATGCAACATCAAAATATTACCATCGTCATCATAATTGTTCCTATCATAATGATCATTACCATGGCCATGACTTCTAGAATCAGGCACGCAATGTGTGCTGACACATCCATAAATTATCTGGGTCTCTTGGAATGAATTTGGGATCAGCTTTTTTTTTTTTTCCTTCTTGCATGGAAAATCAAATTACAACTGAAACCAGGACAAATATATCGGTTAGGCCTCCCCCCCCCCCCCCCCCCCCCCCCCCCCTCCCCTCCAGCGTAACAGTACTAATACATATTTACAACAGAGAAAGTTAACACTGATAAAAACACGAAATAAATAAACCTGACCACTGGATGGCATGAATATGAACACATCTGTCAAAATACTTTCCTCTTTTGTAGTATGATCTGCACCAAACTGCTGTTCAGTGTCGAAAGTTGAGTGCATGGTTTCTTTAGTGTCAAGTGTCAAGAGCTGAGTGCATGGTTTGTTTTGTGTGAAGTGTCAAGAGCTGAGTGCTTGGTTTCTTTGTTGTTGAGTGTCAAAACCTACGTGCATGGTTTGTTTTGTGTGAAGTGTCAAGACCCGAGTGCTTGGTTTCTTTTGCGTTGAGTGTCAAAACCTAGGTGCATGGTTTCTTTTGTGTGAGAGCTGAGTGCAAGGTTTGTGTTGTGTTGAGTGTCACCGGCTGTATACACGGTTTCTTTTGCGTCCACAATAGACGATCTGTGATCACTGAAGCACCCTCGTCTTCCTTCTTAACATGAACAGGCAAACCATAAATAACAATGCACCTGCAGCTGCAAGGCCTTCCATCTAAACAACATCATACTGGCTTTCTCCCACACACACACATGCACCATTGCCATAGGCTGCGTTCAACATTTAAAACATACAATATTCATAACTATATCTGATAGAATTTTTTTTTCTAAACAGGATGAAATTATATATATATATATATATATATATATATATATATATAAAGCCCACAAACAAAACAGGTGAAACAATAACAACAAAACAATACTTAAACTAGGAAAAATTCTACTTTCATGATGAAAGGAATAACTGAAATACAAACACAAGATGGGCGTTCACGGCACTTCTGCAAGTCACATACTGGCAGACGAATCCCCCCTCGTCCTCTCATCCTTGGCACACAACAGCACAATGCTTGCATCCTCATAACCTCCTGTTGTGTCTGATGGCCTCTTTCTGCCTTCTGTTACAGCTGGATGTTTGTATATGACTTAATGAGTGTTACAGCTGGATGTTTGTATATGACCTAACGAGTGTTACAGCTGGATGTTTGTATATGACCTAACGAGGGTTACAGCTGGATGTTTGTATATGACCTAACGAGTGTTACAGCTGGATGTTTGTACATGACTTAATGAGTGTTACAGCTGGATGTTTGTATATGACCTAACGAGTGTTACAGCTGGATGTTTGTATATGATCTAACGAGTGTTACAGCTGGATGTTTGTATGTGACCTAACGAGTGTTACAGCTGGATGTTTGTATATGACCTAATGAATGTTACAGCTGGATGTTTGTATATGACTTAATGAGTGTTGCAGCTGGATGTTTGTATGTGACCTAATGAGTGTTACAGCTGGATGTTTGTATGTGACCTAACGAGTGTTACAGCTGGATGTGTGTATATGACCTAATGAGTGTTACAACTGGATATTTGTATATGACTTAATGAGTGTTACAGCTGGATGTGTGTATGTGACTTAATGAGTGTTACAACTGGATGTGTGTATGTGACTTAATGAGTGTTACAGCTGGGTGTGTATGTGACTTAATGAGTGTTACAGCTGGATGTGTGTATGTGACCTAACGAGTGTTACAGCTGGATGTTTGTATGTGACTTAATGAGTGTTACAGCTGGATGTTTGTATATGACTTAAGAGTGTTACAGCTGGATGTTTGTATATGACTTAATGAGTGTTACAGCTGGATGTCTGTATGTGACTTAATGAGTGTTACAGCTGGACGTTTGTATATGACTTAATGAGTGTTACAGCTGGATGTTTGTATGTGACTTAATGAGTGTTACAGCTGGATGTTTGTATATGACCTAATGAGTGTTACAGCTGGATGTTTGTATGTGACCGATGTCCGTATGTTACTGGATGTTGTTTATATGTAACTGGACATTGTGGGTGTCCTTATACCT